>PVIA01000363.1:0-372302 GCA_004024845.1 Tonatia bakeri | reverse complement strand
AGATCACCAAACCAGACCAGTAGGGCAACTCCCCTGACACCGACACCGCCCGTTTCCAAAGCCAAAACATCACCATTGCGCCCTCCTCCATTCCCCAGAACCCACCACGCGGCCTCTTCACCAGACCGCCGGCGGCTTCCCCACAAGCTGTGAAATCGCCCCTCTAGACACAACCTGCCACCCCCGCTGTCAAGAGGCCGCCCCCTTCTGCACGCCCAGGCCCAGCAGGCCCCCAGAAGGGCTCCAAATCCGCCTGCTCCTCACCCATAGCGCACGCACGTGGCCCACTCACCCCCTACTAGCTGCCTCCGAACTCTGGAAGCACTCCCTGAAGGGAGGGAGCCTCCGTCCATCAACTCCTTCTGCCAGGAGAAAAGTAGGAGGAAGGGGGGAGGAAAGCAGAGCAGGGCAGAACGGAGTATAAAGGTACTAAGCGCGGCATTCAGGGGAGGACCCGTAATAATTGGGTGGCGTTGTGGCTGTTGTGCCTCCGCTGAACGCCCAGCAAGCGCGGATTCACTTTCCACAAAAATCATATGGAGGGATTGTTGCTGCCTGCAATCAATAACTTAGGGGAGTGAGCTGCTGAAATCAGAGGCGTCCCCCGTCTGGGTATTTAAGGGGCCATCGGGTCTGAATCCCAGCCCTCTGCTTTCCAGACAAAGAAGTGGGCAACAAAACGCAAGAGGAGCTTTTTTAACCCCCACCCGATCCCGGTAAAGATCTTTAAAAAATAAAGGGCACACACAGAGAGAGGGATCTAGAAGAAATAGATGAGGAAGTGTGAAAATCCATTCTTTGAATTGAGGGTTCCTGTGATATTTCAAGAAATGGGATGGAATCAATGTTGTGATGACTATTTCACAATTTTGTAGGTAAAGGTAAAGTCCATTAAATTTAGCCATGCATATGGATACTTTTTAATCAGCCACACATTCACAAGCAAATTACTGACCAAACCTTATTTGGGCACACTGATCTGGGAAAAGGAAGAAATGTATCATAATTTGTGGTGGCATTTTTAAAAACCTTAACATATCTCTCAGATATTGTTTCATGAAGATTGCACTTCTGTAATGTGAAAAGGCCCTGGGAGATGTGTATAATGATCCCAACTTAATAGACTGTAAAACCAAGCAAATTCAGGGAAAAGGGAATTCACCAGGACACCTGGTACCGACTACCAGTCACCAAGCTGAGACTAACTCACTGTGGGTCTGAGCCTAAAAGAATAAACTCAGCTAACAGCCCTGAAATAAAAGTGGCCGAAGTTCATTTGTCCTTGACTCTGAAGCAACTTAAAAATAAAAATAAATCTTAGGATGTCAAACCAAATATAGAGATTTCATAAATCTTAATGACTTAAGTTGAAAAGTCTTCTTGCTAATAACGAATGAGAGAATGGATGTTGACATCACGGTCTGATATGCCTGCAGGTTGGGAGGACTGGACCCATTTGGAAGGCAAGGAAGAGGTTCATTTCTGTCCTCAAAGTCATAGACAGCTAGGTCCAAACAGATGAGGACACAGGGGCGTTTGTCTGTGCTCATGCACTTAAACAGTGCTTGGAAGGATAAGGTACTGTTGGTAATAGAATTCATAGAGTACTGAATCTACATCACTAATCCCAAAGTGTTGGAAACCGACCGGCCTTTAGGCAATGTATAAAAACTAAGCCCACTCATCAACTTCATTTGCAACTTTAGTATCCCAATTTGACAAATTTTGTTAGTTTGGGATATCATGGATTTGACTATCCTCCTTGTTGTTCTTTATTAGATATAAAATTAAAGGTACAAAAAAATGTAGGATCTTTAGATATAAAAGATATGATCATACCTTGGCTTGGAATAACAAATTTTTTGTATGTTGCAGATTCTCAAACATAAGCAGTCCGTATGGTATATACTGTGCATGCAATAAAGCTGTACCTGAAGAATTTTTGAAATTTAGATAGTTGGCACTATTTATGTTAAAGGTTATACATATTACCACAATTTAATGATAATTTTACTTCCTTTATATTCAATACACATTCGTTTGGTTTAATATTAGAATTAACATTAATGTTCCTCAGATTAGAAGTTTTAGAAATAAATTTATTCAAATGTACTTTAACACCAACATTCTTTTAACATTTTTTAAACTGTATACCTTATTGTACTTACGTTTTTTCAGGTGCCAAAGAAGAGTTGCAAACTGTGAAGTAACTTCTATGAAGAGATGAAGTGAAGAATGGAAGGCAAATGACCGTATGTGCATGTGGTGAGTGCTCCACGTTTGGTACATCACCTCCCACACATTTAACTCCTAGAGGCAAAACTGCCAAACTCTGTGTCACTAGGTGTTTGTGACATAGACAGGTATAAAAATGATAAAGAGTTATAAAACCATTATATGCTTTGTATGATAAGCATTTTGTGTAAAGCTCATGTTGCCTTGCAGGGCCTATCCTTGCAAGTCCCTTTTACAGTTAATCCATTTCAGGGGAAGTTATTCAGGTCTTCTTTCACTATTAAAAAAGTAACATTTTTAATGCTATTGGAATTTGTATCTTACTATTTTTCATGTTTTCCTGCACTCCTACATTGAATTACCGGGTCTGTGTTGAAAGTATGCTGTACAGTTGAATACTATACGGTATGCCATATAGTTGAACAGTCTTGAGAGGTAGATTAACCTAAAGGCTTTTCTTCATCTTAGAGTGGGTTTCTGTGGCAACAATCAAGCTGACTTTAATTTTTTTAAAGCACACTTCAAGAGCTACACCCAGTGTGGGCCAAGCTTAAAAGCAGGCAGACCCAGTGCATGAGGTTTTAGTAGACTGCTGATTCAACGCAGGGAAGTAGTGAAGAGAGGAGGATGGAGTAAATTGGTGTGCAACCCTGAACAGAAATTAGACATTAGCTTTCCCTAGACTATAAATCTTGAGGATCATGCTCTCTGGAACTTCTGTGGCACTTTTAATATGTTAATAAATAATTATTTTGTGGGAAAATGAAGTTAATATTTACTTACATGTATAAGAAAACATAATAATTATTTAATGAAGGAAATATGTGGTGACTGGGGGCAGATCGCTGGTTTCAATAGTGCATCAATCCCAGACATCATTTTCTCTTAGAGGGAGT
Source organism: Tonatia bakeri (assembly GCA_004024845.1). Classification (NCBI taxonomy): domain Eukaryota; kingdom Metazoa; phylum Chordata; class Mammalia; order Chiroptera; family Phyllostomidae; genus Tonatia; species Tonatia bakeri. The sequence continues at coordinate 369,171 of PVIA01000363.1, read as the reverse complement.
GTCACCTTTTACCTAACAGTATAGGCCCCAAGCTTCCGATTGGCTTTAAAGGGTATAAGAATTTTCTACTTTGCAATCATAGAACTGTAATAGACTGGAAAATTCATTTAATGAATAAGCAAACTCAGACGAGAAACAAAACAAAACAAAACAAAACAAAACAAAAAAAAACACATTCAAGGTACCAGTCTTGAACCAGAGAATCCAGGCTTCCTAATACCTAGTACCATCTTCTTCATACACCGGAAATTATTCTGATCCTAGCCGAGTACCATTAGGTGGCAAGGATAAGGATAATTTTTTAAGCCCTGAAATATTTAAAGAAGAATATAAAGCATGTTTTGGATTAACCACTTTGTAGATTACCAATGAATAATTTTAAATCCCAGATGATTCTATTGTATATTTCTGTACAACTTTTTTGTTCTGCTTCAACCATAAAAGCTCGTGGGAAAGAAACTAATGCTAATATTAACTTAAGGTCATACATAATTAAGAACTAAATCTTCTGAGGGGAATATCTTGTATTTTAGAAGGCCAGTTAAAATACATTCCAGATCCAAATTATTTTCAAATTATCCACAGTGTGAAGTTATATATACGTTTGAGTGCTTGTACTATCATTGATAATTATAGGTTTGTTAAAATGTTTATTGTGAAATGATCCTTTAAAATGATAAAAGGTAAGATAGTTTCTTTTTGAAAGAAAACAATATAAAACTGAAGTATACTATGATAAAACTTTCTATGATCCATCATATATAGTATGGTTGAAAGTCATGAATTGCCTATGTCCATTTGTTCATGTAAAATAGACTGCTAAGGGTTTATTACATTAATTTCAGGCATTATTGCAATAAACTTAGATGTTTCTGCAAATGGTTTGTTTTGTCAGGACGTTTGTGAATCTGGAAAAAAATCATTTTTACCATCATATATAGATGTATCTTAGTATTCAAAATGTCAATACACCTTTAAACTTTTGGATATTTTAGAAGTTGTAGGTGTACCTTAAATGAAAACCTAACACAGATTACCTCTGCCATATTATTAAAATGAATTCATGGTACTAGCAAACTCACTAGATGAAAAACAAACAAGCAAGCATATATTGTAGATACCAATTTGAAAGAAGTGATACTATCTCAGATGGTTCTTGCTTTGTGACAGTTTGTCATGCTTTCCTATAATAAAAGCAAGAGTTTCATCTTAGCTATGCTGATAGTGATGAGCCAGAAGCCTGAAGAGTATTCAGATCTAGTTGTACTTGCCTGTAAAATCAACCTTCTCCTTTCAAGTAAAGCCTTGGGGCACAGGCTTAAATGTTGAACCTACTGTTCTGAGAAAAGCTACTCACATCAAATAGCCTCAACAATGAAGGAGGAGGCTTTCTGAATCACACTGTCCTCCCACATTAAAATAGTCTAGAGGCACAGTACAGGACTTAAGAGGAAATGCAACTAGTCATTGGGTTAAATATACAGTGCTGAAAGGAATTTTTAAAGTGAGGAAATAACTTTAATTAGCTAGATATTTCAGTATACTCCTATTGTCTACTCTTGAATATTCCATGTTTTTATTTTCCCAGTGTATTTTCCCTTCTACCTTTTAAAATGTTTTAATTTGAAACATTTTACATAACCTGCAGTAATACAAGCATACAATCTTGTCTTCACTGTTTGTGTTAGGAGTTGCTGTATTTTATACTTGGTTTTATTGGGCGTGGTGTAATTTGGCTAGGGAAGGGAGTTACCCAATCCCTAGTAACCTTTCCTAAATCTTTAATATTAACTTATTTTTTAAACTTGAATGTAAGTAGTATCTTCCTTATCAGTCTCTATTTCTGCTTCCTGTGCAGCTGAAACTCTTCAGGATAAGTGAAGTCATCACCGATCGGATAGGGAAGCTTAATGCATTTGGGAAGTTGGTTTGGTTTACATGTGAATGCCCTGGATAAAATCCAGTAAGGTGTGGAAGAGATAGAGTGGGAGGAGGGAGGGGGAAAATATCTGAGGAGGCTGCCGCCGTGGTAAATATTTCCAACTGATTAGAAAGTTCATGGTCCCGCGATGAGGTCGAGATTTCAAATGCAGCAATAATTTTATTATTTTGTACATTAGTAACACTTGAGAAGCATTTAGGCTAACTTTCTAGCCCTCCACCCTCTCAGGGCCGAAAACCGCGTATTCTGGGCATGCAGGAAAAGCGCGCTGGAATCCAGTGCAGCAGACATCCTGGACAGTGGCTTCAACGCGTAAGTAACACAGGAGCGCTCGGACGGTGGAAGAACGAAGTGGTTAACGCGTCGGGAAAAGTCACAAGAGCAACTATTAGGGTGGCGCTCTTATTGGTCAGAGGAAAGATCCCGATTTTAGAAGGACTTTCCTGCTGGCTGGCTCACAACGTCCCGGGGGAGCGAGCGCGCAGCAGCCGCTGGGGACTTGGTTTTCCGAGAGTCCTAGGCGCCCCCAGGCAGTGAGCAGGGATCCGCTGCTCGCCGTGTTGTCTTCATTTCGTGCAATAAAGAATTGTCATTAGTTTTGCGTATGGCATGTGCCGTTACCCCACCGTAAAACTAAAATTAGCAAAATGTCAGGAATGGAAAGATTGATTCACCAAGATGCAATTATCATTTAAAAGTGCTTGATTGAGGTACTGATGTTCAGTGATTTATTCTGCATACCATATACATAATTAAAGTAGTGTAGTGGAGTAATTTATCAATCTAGTTGAGACTGGAGGGGTGAGGAGCGAATTGCTGTACGTTTGTTTTATTAAAATGCTCCGAGGTCTAGTCCCGCCCCCCTTTTGCAAGAGTGAAACTGATGATTTCTCCAGCTCACGAGGAGAGAGTCAACGGTTTGGGATTGTGAGGGAGAGAGAAAGACAGAAAGGAAAGGCAGAGCGAGGCAAAGGCAAAAGCAAGGACAAAATAAAATAAAGGAGAAAAAGAAGACAAGAGGCACTTCATGGTTCGTGCTGCTTAGAACCCCAAGCCTGTGTGCTCGGTTTTCCCTGCCACCCCCGCCTCCCTTCCCAATATCCTTCCACCACTCCCCCCTACCCCCGCCTTTTTTACGCGACGTTTCAAAGGCTGTGAGCGGCTCTCCTTTTCCCATTCGTCTTCTGTCACTTCCTTCCTGGACGCAGTTTTCTGGACGAGTCTGGTTACTTTTAATCGGCTGGCCGCTGAGAGCCACTTTCCCCTCCTCCTCCTCCTCCTCCTCCTCCTCCTCTCCTTCCTCCTCCTCCTCCAAGTGGCCTCAGCTCGTGCGCGAATGCGCGTCCCCGCGCGCGCCTACCCCCCCCCCCCGCGCGCTCTCTCCGCGCGCGCGCATACACACACATCATCTCCAGCTCTCTGCTTGCTCTGCTCGCAGTCACAGACACTTGAGCACACGCGTACACCCAGACATCTTCGGGCTGCTATTGGATTGACTTTGAAGATTCTGTGTGGGTCGCCGTGGCTGCATGTTTGAATCAGGTGGAGAAGCACTTCAAGGCTGGACGAAGTAAAGATTATTGTTATTTTTTTCTCTCTCTCTCTTAAGAAAGGAAAATATCCCAAGGACTAATCTGATCTGGTCTTCCTTCATGTAAGTACCTCTGACATTTCTCGAGGAAAATAGAAATAGCCTGAGGTATTGTCTCTGAAATCTGCATCAGTATATTACACAGCACTGGGTTTGTCCCTGTGCCTTTTTGGAGGCTGAAGTTGAGGGCTGTTGTGCATTCTTTTCGTTAGATTCCATGATTTCCTTGTCTTTTGCGAAAAGTAACTTTTTAGATAGTCTTATCCGTTTGCCATCAGTTACTGAAATCACTCCTGACTTGTTCTTGTCACATCAATGTGTTTAAAGTTTCATGAAGTTAGTTCACATCATTAGCATGTTTGATATGGTGGAGTGTGTGGAGCCTGGTAGATTTTAATTTTTCACGGAATGGTCTTTGACCTTGAAGTACATGTCTTAAGATTCAGCCTTTAGTTCACTGTGGAAAGATGCTCCTCTGAGTTCCCCCAAGACTGATTTGCTTTGGGTTATGCTTCCGAGCTGCTAATTCTTGGGATTAGTTTGAGCTAAAGCATGGCTGTCTGTCAGAGAATACCTTTGTGCATCTCCTTCTCTTACCAAAGTGCTGTCTTGATAGGGGCTTCTTAATTGGTGTGGACAAAAAGTAACACCCTGGCTGTGGTAGTCTACACATTTCACAGTTAGTGTTGGCATTTCAGCACAGGCATTGCTGCTTAAATCAAGTCAAATACATAGCTGTTTTAAAACAAACAAGGTTAAGTCACCTAAATTGCCTTCTGTTTGGACTTTGGATGAAAGTTAACAAACTCAGTGATAAAGTTTGGCACAAAGGAGGTATATATAGATATGGCACAATGTTTATGGTATTATTAAATACTAAGCAAGTATTTATATTTAGTATTAATGTTATCTCCTTCCCAGAATATGACTATTAATTCTTAAAGAAAATTTATTATCTCAAACATTTCTGACTATTCTAGTTCCAGTAGTTATTTTTTGGAAAAAATCATTTTTCTTCACAATTTAGGAATGTGTGTCTTTTGTATAAAATACCTTTATATGTAAATGCTGACAGTATAATAAGTAGAATCGGGCTGTCTGCCAGTTCTTTAACTGGTTCTCAGTGGAGAACTGCTTTGACACAAAGTGGGTTTTACTATTGTGAATCTGAAACTAACTCTAATAGTAACTGTCTTGTGAAATGGCTAGTGACTGCATATATTTTCTAAGTGCTATAAAGGGAACTCCAGCCGCCTCATTATACCAGCTGAAAAGAGTGACCAGCCTCTTCTTCACTGGCACCTCGCAGTGGAATCGTGGTTGCAGAGTAAAGATGTTTATGTAGAGTGTAATAACTTCAATCCCTGGAGACGTGCTAAGACATGGAAATGTGACCACCTGTGAACCCTGTTTAACCTCTGAATTGAATACTAATTTTAGCTTTAAATAGATTAACAATTTCCAATTTGGAGGTAAAACATCTTATTTAATTTTTAAAATAATGTCAGTTTTGGCTAGTCTTTAAAAACACGTTCAGTATGTGCCAATATGGTACAAATAGTATTTCTGTTTCTTCATCAATTTTGGTTAAATATAATGCAGTTAATAAACCATAGTACTGTCTCCCAGTATATGCATTGAAATTATTTATTAAGTTGAAAGAAGTTGTAGTTCTAAAGCAAGTGGTTCAGAAATTGACAGGTAAAATGAAATATACATATCTAATCTCCTATGTCAAGAGGAAAAAAATTTCTACAATATCTTCTATTTGTAGGAAAGTAGAGTTGGCTATATATTAGAATACTAACTCGATTCTAAAAGTTTCTTTCAAAACAAACATTAAACTCAATATTTGTTTAAAATATGGTCCACCAGTCAGGTTAAAGAGATGATAGTTGACAGTTATCTTTACTTTAAATTTTACTAAACTTTATAAAAATCTACTGTTTTTTTACTAGTGTAATTCACACAACTTTGAAGTATCTATGGCATATTTTCCAGACTTCTTACTGAAGACGGTATTTCACTTCATTAATTACACTATTTATATGCCCATTCCCATGTATGTATGTGGAATACAGTGAAAAAAAATATTAAAGAGGTAACTTTTATTAAATATTGATTTGTTTCTTCAGTTAAATAAAAATGGGTACTTTATGATAAAAAGTCAATCTTCCACCTTTCCTGAGCTATTCACACTTTAAAAGTATGCAATCATGTATATTAACTGTTTAGCATAAAAACATATTCACATTAAACACATGAAATGTAAATAATAAGAACTTTACTGAATCTTGCCTCTTTTCTTCTTTGTAAATATATTCAATTTTCAGAATTTGAGGGGAATAGTTCATTCCCATAGAGAAAAAGGGCTCCCAAATGATTCAAAATTGAATCCTGAAAGAGCATCATGTTATATATTTTTCAGGTTTCTATGAATTTCCTCCTTATCCCTCAGTTTACCGAATCAATAACATTACAACCAAATCTTTTTCATAAGTGACTTATTGCATTTAAATTTCTTTTAAATAAAAACAAGCTAAATAACTTCTTTGCCTATGTTAACATTATATTTCAAAACTTTCTTCTGTTTATTGTAGTATATTTTGTGGTTTTATTTCCCAACTCTACGTGCGGTATATCTTGAGTCTTTGAAATCTCAGAAAGTGACAAAAAAATGGGGAAATATCTGTGCAGCAACACTTGTGCTACATAAAACAAAACAAAAAAATAGTTACTAAATAGAGAACCCTGGCTTCAGGGACATGATTCAAAACAGCATGGAAGAATTTTATATGCAATTAAGGGTCAGAGTGTGGACTTTAGAGAGATTATCAATAAAGTTCTACTTGTTTTTCAAAAGCACATCCTTTGAGAAAACACGGCAAATTGATATCTAAAATTTATAAAAGTGCACATATTCATTTTATGAATAGAGCGACTGCCTGGACACAATGCAAAGATCGACTCACCGATGTTCAGCCTGTGTGCTGCACGTGGAAGGATGGGTGATTAAGATCCCCGTCCGCAGCACTGTACATTAATCTCATGGGCGCGTGGATTGCCTTGCACTCAGCAAAGCCTGACTGTTCACCGAGATCTGTCATCTTTAGGAAATCAAGCCAGATTACAGAGGCGATTCACAAAACCAGGAGCGACAACAGGGTCTGTGCACCTTACAAAAGGCGGATTACCCAGTTCACGTGTTATTTTGATAGGTCAAAGATAAAAGCTGATTGTTGGGAAATGGCAAGACACTCCAATTTCAAATGATTGCTAGCTAACTTACCACGACCCTGTTGCTTCATCATTATCAAGAGCCATTCAAACAATGGGAAACTCAGTTTTCAAATGACAAACTTTAAATGTTAAAGTAAGAGAAAATGTCGTTTTTATACATGTCTTCATTGCTTAAATTTTAAGTTCCATTACTTCTTTATGAACAGACATCAAGTTCTGGCTGCTTAAGGGAAGCAGTTATTATGAGGCTTAATTGCAGTAGACATTTTCAGAGGCATTGTAGAGAGCACAAAACAGAATCTGCCAGAAATAAAACATACAGTCATGGTATTGAGTAACTGAGCAGAAAATGCATAGTAGTCAATAGTCATTATGTTATTCTGTTACCAAGTATGTTCTTCATAAAGATGTGTAATTACATAGTTATAAATCCATACATTTGAAATAAACTTTTATAGGTATTCATTGATCAAATTATATATATTTCATGAACATTATATAAAGATCATTCTGAATAACAAAATATGATGTTTTCAGAGTTTATTTCAGAGAATAAAGTTTGGTTGCCTAATAACATTTTGAAAACACCAACTTCTTACACATCCAACTCTACAGTAATTTCTTGCTTCTTTAAAAATTGAAGTCCTTTTTTACCCAACTGATGCCTCCTAGTGTTTTGCACAATAAAACACTAATGAGTCATCCATAAATGTAAACATTGCATTTTCATTGCCTACATCTTCTGTGATACATAAAATTAATATTTATGTGTTTAATTTTCTGTGCATTATAATAAGATAGGAAATTCTGGTGAATGAGATGTTTCATATGAGTGGATTTGTGGCACGCACTTGCAGATTTTCTTTGAACATAACAATATCTTACTAAGTTGTAATAAGTTTATTATCTTCAGTTCCAGTTTCTATATTCACTATTTATGTTCACTCTTATTCCAAGTGAAAAGCATAGGCAGAATAGCATAGCTTCCATTTTCTAGGCCTGGAAATTATATGGTTGTATTCAGTCGGAACTGTCTGATGAACAAATTGTGAAGGGACTAACCATTTAAACACTAAAATGTCTTAAAAGAGAATTAAAACTTTGCCTACTGTGTCTTGACATTTGCAAATTTCTTTGTAAAAGTTCAATAAAGAAAAGTAGTTTTTAGAAAAAACAAAAGTAAAGATAAATGTACACACTTCCACTTTATTAGAAAATGACAAAATAATACTTACCTTGAGAGTATATAATGCTGCATAATTGAAGGAAGACTTATTAGAACATAACTTCTCATAACCTGCAGATTGTCTTAATGAGGATGAAGTTAGCGGGTACCAACTTTGGTGTGAGTTTTCTATCATTAGGATAATGACTGTAGACTTTTGATATTCTTGCACTTCTGCGATGTCAAACCGCTTTCTGACTCTACTTATGAAGACGGATATTTTAGTTTCTCAATATTTTTTCTTTAAAATATTTATGAAAGGGAAGTGGCATTCCCCTAATGGGTCTTAAATTTAAAGGATGCACTCAGAAACCTGTAACATTTATGGGCCTCTTCCTGAATTGCCATACAACACACACGTGCACAAAATGTTCACAGATTTCTTCCATTAAGACAAGTGTTCTGAGAGTCCTGACTTAGACACTAGCCTGAGTGAATGTGATTCATTGTTATTACCTGTATGCATATGTGTCACTTAGTTCTCCTGGTTCAAACACAGCACATTTTACCAATATTTAACTCTCATTTAAGACTCTCTAATTTGGTCAATCATACAGTGCTAACACAATTCTGTGCATGTTGGACACATTTCAAAGAATGTAAGGGGGTGTATTCCTTTCGTTCAAGGAAGCAAACATGTAGAAAGGGGTGGACCTTTCCCACAAGAGCCACATTTCTTCCCTTGGAGAATTGAAGCAAATATGCAGTCTGTAAGTGAATAACAGCATGAGAAAAAAAAATTATTTGTAATGGTCTGCTGTAGTTACTGAGCAAAGGAAACTGTCATGTTTTTTCTGAAAGCAATTATTGATAACCCTTCTCACGTTGAATACTGGAAAATGACTGAAAGTTTTGTAATTTTAATATTATTTAACTTCTATAAAGTGCACGAGAATTAATTTTGCTCAAAACAAGTATTCAATAGTAACTATTTTACAGTTGTATTTTATTGAGGCATAAACTTAGAGATAAAGGAGCTAGAGGTACCCATTCCTTCTCTCTTTTAAGAATGAGTAGATAGTATCAATGTTCTTTTATGTTAGTTGTTTTTACATGTGCTAATAAAGAAAATTATATAAAAGAGAGTACCATTGTAAAAAATAGGATTATTTAAAAAAGATTATTCAAAATAGTATTATCACATTTCTTTGTATTATTTTAATGTTAACTGCAGGAAAAAGGCCATATTCCTATTAAGATGGATGTTATGTGATACCTGCTCTATAAATCTGTGCTTTGGTTTCAGGTGGTAAAATGAGGAACATTCATTAGTCATCTCCATAATGCATTTATTTTATATAGTCATTGTATTGGTCAAGTTAAATCACTGTATTTATTTTTAAAATATAGTGGCTAGTGTAAACAAAATTCAAAGTACACATAAAGAGAATCTTTTGAGGACATTATGAAGGAAATCGGTGATAATTACAAGCAATAAAAACAGTAAACCTGTTACAGGCAGATTTCTGCAAGGAATCATTACTCTTTAATAATGCAGACGTTATAGAGACTTTATTAATTCTTAATGCTGTAAATGTGAAATGAATGGAACGATGTTGCTCATCCTGCAAGTGGTTGCTATTCATGAAGAATGACAATGCAGATCTTCTAATAATTATTTAAATAAAGTACCTGAAACTTGTTTTTAGAGACTGGAGAAACTGTCTCTGAAGCAATCCTTAGTGAGAACCTGCTTTTTGTAAATAGCATCCTGAACGGGGTCTGGTTTTCTTCTTGTATCTTGTCATAGATAAGATGCACACGAAGAATTCATACATATTGTTTTCAGGTACTACGGATCTCTAGCATGTTGGTTTTTAAAAATGATGGATATGGTCCTTCGATAGAATGCAAAGTGTTTTTTTAAACAGCTAACAACTACCTCTCTCTTTTTTCATGTCTGTGTTTTTCCAGCAACTTAAAATGATAAGGAAGAGAATGCATCTTTTCCCTAAATCTGAATACAGGCAGCTTTGACTTAGATATGCTTATGTCTTTTTCAAAATCAGAAATAGATTCACTAATGTAAATATGTAAGGGCAGACAAGGAAATTAGAATAGTACTTAATACAGTAAACATAACTTTTTTTAACCTTCTAATTAATTGTTGACCATGCATGAGGTGTACAACCAAGGCTTATTATGGAAAGCTGGTATTATTGCTTAATGTAACATGAGGGAATTGGGATTTCTTTAAAGTAATTTTGAAGATGTGATTATTTAGCAGAAATATTCACTGGAGCATTTTATTTTTAGAAATCATGGTCACACAAGGAAGCCTTTATAGGACCGACTACCTAATTGCAGTCAAAATCTCTTTAATGAATGAACACACACACAGAAGAACACACATTTTAAGAATATAATGCCCCTATATTTCTCAGTCTTTTGCCACATTCTTTATATTTGAACAGAACATACGTGTCTAAGCAGATGTTTTAAGTTATATCCTTCATGGAGGTGAGTCTGTAAATGTCCCATTTAACTTAAATGGCTTTGTGGGAAGGTAGTTTGAGCAGTTTAAAAAGAGAGAAACCCTTAAGTTACTATAGTTTCAGCTCTTTTTAAAAACAGTAATTACCCTCAGGATAAAGAAAGTGAAATATTCTTTTAATTCTTTGTAACATCCAGTTTCTAAGGTAGAGCTCTGGTAGGGTTTTATTTTTGAATATTCAGCGCAGGTACTGGCAGTAGGGCTACAAACTGAAAACTTGCTGGCTGCAGACCAGATACATGCACAGTGCCACATCATAAACTTCCCCTCTTCTGCCTCGGAGTGATTTCAGCCCCAAGTAATGTCCTTTTTCCCCTTGCGTAGGCTAAGGAGCAGAGGGCCTTCTTCCTGGGCAGTCACTTTGGTAAAGAAAAAGCATAATGTTTCCCTTCTTTAGCTTGAAAATTCAGCCTCTTAAATCACTAAGACATTAACTGCAAAGTGGATTCACTATATTACCTTTTCCTTTCCTATAGCAGTTTAGAATGTATGAAACAATAGGTGTAAGATAGAAAGAGACCTCTTCCCCACCCTCCTCTTCCAGCCCACGCAGACCCAATCAGATGTCTGTATTTTTTTGTTGTTGCTTTGCAGAGAAAAATATAATGGTTTCTTTTCAATGAAGCCTGTGCATTATATTCCAGCTATGTTAGGTCATTTTGTGATGCAAATTAATGTTGTGTGTTTTTTTGGACTTATCTTGGGAAATAGCAATGTTCCACCACAATATGAGGCACTACAGTAATTTTTATTGATACACACACTTTTGATAATTGCTAGGTCAAAATACAAAGAAAAAAATGTGGGCTTTAGTTTTCGGATTTGGCTGATGCTCTTCATTTGAAAGGTACACTGTAAGTAGTGTGCCTATTATAATGCAAAATAAATCAACTTCCAAATATCTGCATTAATATTCTTTGCATTTGAAACTGTAGTCTGAAAGCTCACACTTCTCCTTGTAAAATAAAGTAAAAAATTGTTAAAACCAGTCTTTAATTACCAGTTACATTTTCAGTCATTACCAATGTGATTTTTAAAATCCTATTAAAAATAATTTCTAGCTGCCATGGTTCCTTTCAATCATAGCAGACTTCTCATTTGTGTGAAGTAGAGTCAGATTATTGCCAGCACACCCTTCTAAAACTAGCCTTCTCTGACAAAAATATATTAAGTGGGAGCCCTAAGTAGAAACTGCTACTATATAAAAAACATGTGTTTCAATTTTATTTTTATACTAATTTATCAATTTAGCATTATACAAATAGTGTTTAAATATTAGTTTAGTCATTAACCCACTAAACCAATCGTTAACTGCCTATATAAAATTTATCAAGTCAGACCAATAGTTACATGTAATTTAATTTTCTCTTTAAAATAATAATATAATTTTAACTATGTTTAAATATCAAGCAACTATTTTTTTGTGGATGCAAGTGTTTCCTAATAGTGTCAGGAAATTAATACAATGTAGATCTTAAAATATAAAGGTGCTCCTAAGAGTCTGATCACAACGGCCTACTCTTGACACAATGAGCAAGGTGTGATGAGCAAGGAAGGGCCTTACACCAGCCACAGTTTCAAGGCTCATTAGCATGGGGGAAAAATGTTAAACTTTTTTTGCATATATCAGTATACACAAGAGTCAGTAATTTTTGACATTTATTTTTTACAAAATTAGGCATTCTATTTAAAAATCATATTCAACCATTAAAACTGCTTTTATTTAGGATATGGCACAAGCCTTCTTTATCTTCTTGGAATTCTCCTGAACTATAAGATAATTGGAATCACTATGAATTGACAAATGCTGTTGGACACATTTTAAAGTTCCAATTGTTCAATGTGTACAGGATAAAAATTTTTCAATAGAAAATGAGTTTTCTTGCCCTCTAAGTATTATAAAAACTATACCTGATTAAAACATGAATCTCTTGGAGGTTTCATAGTAGGTAATTCTCTGGGCAAGATTTTTTTTTTAAATTTAACTGTTAACCAATAAATTACCAAATATTGTTCTTTTTTCAAGGTGCCTGATTTCCATTCACATTTGAGGAACCTTGTTAAGTTGTTGGGTGGTCTTTAAGGAAAGGTATTATGGTCCAGAAAGTAGATCCTTTCACCCTTCTTTAATATGTTAAAATGGTATAAATCCAGACCTAATTCCATGAGGATTTTTTTCTTAACTAAATTAATACTAACAAACCTGGTTGTTAAAAAAAAGAAAGTGTATCCATTTGTTCATTTCTGGTGTTTATCCAAAGACCACTTAAGAGTCTGTATAGGTTATAGGTTAAGGAAATAATTTTGACTACATCTTTCTTTTTTTTTCACAGTTGAGTTTTTCTCCCCTTACATAAACCAAAAAAATTCCCACAGTAACATTAATAGATTTACACCAGTCAGCATAAAATACTCAGTCCCATTGCTTGTTTCCCTACGACCCTTTGGTTGAAATGAATGGGCAGTGTCCCTTCTAGGACTGTTTGATCTTTCTTGACTTGAGTTAGAGTGAGCGGCTATGTGATTTTTCCCTTCTCTCATTTTATAACTTCAAAAATCAAGGAATTCTTAACCTTACCCTTATTTCTCAATTTTTATTGTTTTTGGAGTCTCTCCTGAGTTCTCTTCTTGCTTCAAAATATTAGGTATTGTGAGAAAGCAGGTGCACTTTTACCTTGTTTTGACTACATATTTGAGATCATATAATTGCTTTAGGTGTTGATTTATCTCCTTATACTTGAGAGATTGATGTGGTTCATCACAATCCAATGCCATGTCATGAAAGAACCCCAGATGCTGATCTTGAAACAGCAGACTATAGGATGGTGCCTTTGTAAGGAACTGCTGACAGCTTTAGAGTCAGTGGATAGTACATTTATGGCAAAAACTCAGAGCATTATGAATTCTCAGGAGGGAGTAGCTTTTGGACTAGTTGAACCAAGTTATAGCTTGCACGATATTCTGTGAAAACATCATGTTGGGCAAAAAGTCCAAGGTGGGGTGCGTGTGCGTGCATTTTGGGTGTGTGTGCATAGGGAGGAGTGACTAGGAAGGAGAGAGTAGAGAGTAACAGACATAAAAGCATGAGAGGATGAGGATGACTGCAACAGAAAGAGAAAATCAGTTTTTCTGATTTGCAAACAAAGAGTTTGAGAACCTCATCACCATTATTAATATCATTTTTTAAATTATACATATATGTCCTATTAGACCAGGTGGCCCGAAGCAATACAGGGTAATGGTTTAGAACAAAGACCAAACTGGGTTCAAAATCCTGCCTCCCATTTACCGGTTAGTGGCTGTAGGCAGGTCATTTAACCACCGGAAAACCTCAGTTTCAGCATCTGTAAAATGGGGATATAATTACCCACCTCTTAGAATTGTAAGGATTAAACAGGATGATGCATATAAAATCATAATGTAGTGATTAGTAATTAGCAAATTATTAGCATAACACTACATTATATTTTATTTTATCTTCCTGCCAGTGATGGTCACTTAGAAACATTGGTGGAATAATTATTTTTAGTTCTTTTTCAATAATACTTTTATTCTGTTAAAGTTGGGTCACTATCAGGGCAAGTCTCTAATTCTGATCCTGTGTGAGGCAAGTGTTAATTATCAATAAGTACAGTAGACTTCTTCAAAACCATGAAACCCGTTCACACAATCAGATGTTATTAAATAAATATCATATTTAGAACCATATGAAACCAGAAAACAAGATTATTATACCCGTAAGTTTTAAAGGTCACTTCTTGAAACTTTTGAATTTCAGATAAATTATTATTTAGTTTTAATAAAAGTTCAGATCGAAGGAAGCATTTGATGTGAATAGAATTATTAGATGGTTTTAATAGTGAAAACAGCCACACCAGGAATTCTAAAGGTTTTTTTCTTTAATATTAGTATTATCCACTTTTGAAGGATACATTAATATTTCTTATATTTCTTACATAATTTTCATTGTATACAGTAAGAATGAATACTATTAACGGAGACTGAGTGTCATCTTACTCATCTTTCTATTTCTTTATAGTCACCCTCACAAATAATACATTTTCCATAAATATTTGTTGAATAAATGAATTGTATTTACTAATTACAGATAAAATGCATTTTTATTTGAATAGTTAAAAAGTAAGTAAATGGCATTTCTTTTGTCATTTTTTTTTATTTTCCAGATTTGAGGGATTGTTCATTTTAATTATAGTTTATCAACTTTGAGATGATGAACAAGTAAACATTTTAATTTGAGTATTTTTTCTTCATGTGGGAAGAAATGTAACATAGTCCAGAAAATGCAAGAAGTTTTACCTGAGGAATACACCTTTTGATAACACAAACAAATTTAGGTAAGATGTGGATGAAAATGGGACGATTTCTGGTCTCAGAGTCTATTTGCCACCTTTTTGTTTTTATAACCACCTAATTTCTCAAAGAAATTAATATTTTCAAAGATAGGTGATGCTAATGAGACCTGCCGAGTTTAGAAAGGCTGTGGAGTTGCAGCCTCCCGAAATTATTCTCATGCTCTTGAATAATGCCCCTCTAGCGTGCACCTTGCATTCAACTTTCTTTTCTAGCCCCATTTTAATGCCTGGCAAAAGAGTGCTCAGCACAAGAAACACTTGCAGAATGGACTTCTCTACGGTAAAACAGCATGGACGGCTCCCAACACTGCAATCAAAGATGCCTCTAAAAGCTTTAATTTAAAAATAATAATAATAATAATGATATTAATAATAAGTCTGCATGAAGATGATGGAGCCTCCTAAGGCACATGGGCTTAGGGAATTATTCCCATCTGCAACCCCTCCCTCTGCTTGGGAGCCCTTTCCAGGGTTATGATTACTGGAAAATGGCAGTTAATCACCAGATTTTTTTTTTTTTTTTTTTTTACTGCAGCTGCTTCAGTCAGACTAGTAATCTATTAAACAACTTGGTCTCCAGTTTAAAATTTGCATTGTAGACTGTATAGAATGGATTTTCATTGTAATCAGAGCATCCAAGAGAACTTCCTAATATGATTTATAGAAGCACATTTGTTTTTATGTATGGACCTCTCTAGTGCTGTTGAGCCAACTATTTAAACAATACTGTGGTTGATCATCATAAAGTGAAATATTGTAGCACTTTTGAATGCAAGTAGCATTTACAATAGTCACATTTGCAGAATATTTGAATTGTGGCGTCTCTAGTATGTGGCAGTAAAACACCCACATAATTCAAAACTTAACCCAGATATTTAAATTTTACTTGAACCTGAAAAGGTTTTGGAAGTTTAGCCTTCTTGCACCAGACTGTGGTCGAGTGGTTTGGCTTCTTTTTCTACCTTAAATCTTATTACATTTGCCATAATTTGAAGAAATATTCCAAAGCCTAAGTCAATATTTAGTGCTAAGAGAGGACAAAACAGCTCTAATTTACAAAGGATCTTTTTAAAAGACATTCTTATATGTAAAATTGACAGCCTACAAGAGGTGGTTGGATGAAGTTCATCGTGTTGGAAAGAACGTTTCAATTAGAGTTGAGCGCTTTCTCTTCCAGGTCCTTTCTTCTCCATTTTTTTATTTGCTGTGCCAAGGTATCCATGTGCGTTTTTCCACTGTCATCTGGCTCATTCCCAGCAGATGCACACAATCTGTTCTGCTGTCACTAACAGGGTTCGGTTTATGAAAAGAAAGTGTCAGAACATGCCACTATAGTCACTTTTACAGGTTTTTTTAAAGAGTAACTGAGAATATATGCATCGCCCTCGTTTTATTGTACTTGGCCTTTAAGAGGTTTCTAAGAAACTTTCATGACATTAGTAGACCAAAAGCTTTCTTTTAAACATATTTTTGACCAAAAATTTACTTTCCATTAGAAATAAAATTTTTAAAGTTCACAAACATTTCTAATGATGAGAAATATGTATTGTATTAAACTTGAGTAGATTTTTGTAGAAATGTTTAAAATCAACCAAATATTTTTTATGAAAAATCAAATTTCCCATTACAAAATTTCCTTCATAATCAGTAAATATATTACTAAAAACAAACATATTTTCCTACTTAAAGCTTTCTTTTAAAATATTGTGATACACTGTTTAGGGTATGGTCATATATACTAGTTGTTTGATTTCATACATAATGTGGATTTTTTTAAGGGTTTGACATCATTAAATTAAACCAAAAGCAGTTAAACTATCTTGTTCTATAGAGACACAATAGACTGTATACACTCTGAAAATAATGTGATATTTTTCTTTGTAGATGTTCACATTTTAAAATAATAATAGGTAAATATTTCTGAACTTGATTTTCATTATTAAGGTGTCTTTATTCCTACCAAGTATTCTAAATAAAAAATCATTTTTTGTTGTCTTCTTCATAGCAAACAATTTCTCTGGTTTTATATAAATGAAAAAAATGAGCAATGGAAACCTGCATCCATTCCTGAACTAATGAGCTTAATAAATTAGCAAAGAATTTTAAGTTTTAAGTATGTGTAGTAAGTACATACTGCATATATAGGCACATGGAGGTAGATAATGGACACATTTATATTTTGTATACAGATCATGGTATTTAAATATCTCCCAGAACTGAAGATTTTAAAATATACATATGTGCTGATTTTAGATTTCTGAAATATTTTTTGACATGAAAGCAACTCAAATTTCAGGGAAATTAAGCAATTTTACCACAGTTATAATTCACATGAGCTAAAAATGAAGATTCAGCAACTATATTAATGAATAGCCACATACAAAGTAAACATTAATTATTATAGGATAACTAGTTATTGTATTTCTTCATAAAGAAAATTTATGAAATACATTTTAAGACATAATTTGTCAGAACATGTATTGTCACATCGATAAATAAGCAGTACTCATACACATTAACAGATCTTTTGGAAACAACTTTTCACATTTCAGCAAGAAAATAATTTACTTGGACTTTATTAGCTTTGTTGTCACATCATACAGATTAACCGCTAAATTAATTATCTTGTCTTGAGTTGTATCAAATGATTGTTGTAGTAAGTTTTTTAATTCCTAAAGAAAGGTGAATTCTTTTCCATTATATTTTAAGTGTAGAAATGTATACAGCTGTCATAAGTTGATTTTGAAATGTTTTTCATGACATAAACAGGGTACATATGTTTAACATGAGTGATAAAGGACATTTCTACAATTCACTTTCTCCTGGCAATAGTTTATTTATCCATGACTTTATGTGTCAGATAACTTTACTTTTTAACTAGTCTGTAGGTACATGAAATTGTTTAGTTTTGGTAATCCTGAATATTTGCTCTCGGGATAAAAAGTCTACACCAAGAATCGCAGGTGGTGCACTGAAAAAATGTTTGGTGGAATTCCATGGCATATGAGAGCTTCCTACTCTTCCACTCAAAGCCATCAGTGGTGGGGAGGGGGAGATTTGCCCTCAGTAGACTGAACCTTAATAACTACTACTGCCAGTATTAAAGGAACAGTCACAGGTACTGGAGAACAACCAGAATCTTTTTTTTTTTGCTAAAATTTGAATATACACATGCAACACCATTTTGAGACAAAAGTCCATGGGCAAATTTAATTGTACTCACCCTGAATGTAATCTTGAAAGTCCTCTACTATATTTATTATTCAAAGTGTTACTACAATCTTAAATTTCATTGGATGGGGAGTCGGGGGAGCTTCCCCTCTTAGTGAGATTCACAGAACTTAAAGAATATTTGTAAATACAGTTTACTTTGTGAAATATTTTTAAATAGCAGGTCTTCTAAAGTGGTAGGCTCTTTTATTTATAATGCCTTAGAATGAAATAATCAGATTATTTCTAATTTTATTTTTAAAAATTAAAGGAAGAGTATTTTTGAAACTTGAAATTTTTCTGGTTCTCTAGGATATGAATGATGGGGTCAGTTTATCTCAAAAATACTTTTTCTGAATTTCGCCAGTTGCTTCAACTTCCAACGTGGGTTCCACCCTCCTTTGTGGTTGGGAGGTATTGCTTTCTTTGCATTTGCTTAGTCACCGGTCTTTTTGGAACAAAGAGAGACTATTTTTGTGAATCTGTCCCCACAATATGTATTATTCATAGACCGTGAAGCCCATCAAAGAGTCTTACTGCATGAGTAAATGATAGGTTGGACTGCAGCGACCGGGACAGCTCTCCTTGGGGAATGTAGACAGTCTTCTCCTTTCTCCGTCTGCATGAGCACATGTTGACCAGTTGGTTTTCAACTCTTACTGGCTTGGTGGTTGGCAGTAAGACTGATCTGTCCATGTAACTGATATTTTCAACTATGAATTAGACATTCCACTTTTATTTTATCCAACTTCACTACTCAAGACATCTCTAATAATTCTAATAATTTTTGTTGCGTGTGAAAATGCGTACTGTTAATTAGAAAGTATTATTAATTACATCTACTTTTACACAGTAACAATCACGGCTAACACTTTTTGAGGTCTCACTACATATTTGGGCACTGTTCAAAGGGCTTAAGGCTTTACATGCATTAACTCATTTATTCCTCAAAACTAATGAAAGCGGCATTGTTACTATCCCCATTTTATAGGTGAAAATCTAAGGCAAAAATGTTTAATTAAGCATTTTCCCTGAAGTTATTCACTTCACTAAGGGCAGAGCTAGAACCTGAAACATAGTCAGTCTCTGGAGTCTACAGTTTTATCAACTAAGCCAAAATCTCACACACATTATCTCAGCAATTAAACAAGAAAGAGAAAATGATGTGACTATAGAAACTTAAATTCACATGGCATCTTGGGGAAAAGTAGTCAGTAACCCCAGAATGACATGTTTAAAACTAAATTTGTGTGATATGTTTGTATGGTTTTTAAAAGAGAAGTGAACTAATTCTTGGTCTTTGGAATAGTTCAACATTGTTAACCTGTAGGGGGGGAAATATATATATATATTCTGTCCAGAAAAAGTTGAGCCATTGTAAATATATCGAGAATGGTTTGTGTGGCATCAATTTAACCTGACAGCCAAGAAGAGTGGGCTAGAATACACATGTGTGAACAATGACAGCTTCACTGTACTGGTCAGTGGTGCTGTTAGATGCCATTGAGTGAGCATGTGTACTGTGTGGCCATCACATTCAAAATGACTGAGTGACCAGAACAATAAATCTGCATCAAATTTTGCATTAAGCTTTACCATTCCTCTTCAGAAACTATATGGATGATTCAGAAGGCCGCAGCTATGGGCAACTGGTGATTGGCAGCTTCACCACGACAATGAACCCACTCATGGATCGAGTCTTTTAGAGTTTTTTGGCAAAAACATCAAATCATCCAGGTGACTCAGTCACCCTATAGACCAGATTTGGTACCCTGTGACTGCCTTTTCCTAAAACTAAAATCACCTTTGAAAGGGAAGAGATTTCAGATTGTTGATGAGATTCAGGAAAATAACGAGGGGCAGCCGATGGTGACTGGGAGAACTGTGTCTCAAGGTGCCTATCTTGAAGGGAACTGAGGTGTCATTGTCCTATATACAGTGTTTCTTGTATCTTGTATCTTCTTTAATAAATGTCTCTATTTTTCATATTACATGGCTGGATAACTTCTAGACAGACCTCATAGATGGGTCCTGTTTTCTTGTATATAAATGAATATTAAATGGATGTCAGGAGTTAGTTAATTTAATAAGTACAGATAGATATTCTGGAATATTTTAATTCAAGCATGACTTCTAACTTTCTCTTTGTAGTTGAAACAGAAAAAAAAAAAACTTAAAACCAGAGATAGATGTGGAATAAATACTGACAAGTTAGAACAACTTGCATTATATCTAAAAACTAGGAAACGTTTTATCAAGTTTATTCAGCAGATGCATGGCTTTTCATTTTTTAACTGAATCTTCCTGTGTTCAGTAAAAGGACTTTAAGAAAAAGAAAAGGAGCCCTGGCTGGGTGGCCCAGTTGGAGCATCATCCCGCGAGCACGCCAACAGGTTGGGTTTGCGCCCCGGTTGGGGCACATATAGGAGGCAACCGATAGACCCTTCTCTAGTGAGGATTTTTAAAAAAAAAGAAGGAAAAGGATCACGTTCAGAATTTTTACTGTGAGAAATAATATGAACTTTCTTGTTCATATCACAGTTTTCTTGTTTTTTTTTGTAAAAAGCATTACTGTGTCCTTGACTAGCAGTAAGGACAGAGAGGTTGGTCAGAGATCAAACAAGACTCAGATACTTATGAATTACCAAATGTATATGCTTTGGACTTCAAAATTAATAGCTACCATATCTCTAAAATCATGGGTTCCTTGCCAAATTTCCACAGTGAATTTTAGTAACTACATTTGGTTCTACTTTATTTTATACTGCTGAAGAGAAGCAAATGCTTATTGGGATTACCATGCAAACACCAAAATAACCTGTGTTCTCTGTATTTAAAAGTGCTTTTTATTAGAAATGTGACTTCATGATTTAGGAATGAGATGTATAATTTGAAATTAATTGGTTGCAATGATAAATAGCCTCCATGTCACATTGCGGTGCCCACTGGCAAGGGGAGTTCTGTTTACTTTGTGCAATATTAAGTGCCACTGGTAATGCTCAGTGTTCATTTCTCTCTAACGAAACCACTGAAGCTAGTTATGTCTACTTCCTAATGTGATTTTGACTATATTATTTGAATTCCCACTTTGGAACCTTCCAGCTATAAAGCACACTCTTAAGACTCTACAAAACACCAGATCTATATTTAGTATCCATTTGAGTTCTAAATATACAGGAAACAAGTATTCACTATAAAGGCCTGGATTACCCAAAGACTGAGGAGGAAGTCATAGCTGAGGGCTAATTCTATAAAGGATAATTACATAAAATTATTCATAATATTTCCAGAAGGTTGTGATGTAGCTAATATTGCATTTTGAAAGTCTTTTCAAAATTTTTGATTATCTGAGGACTAAAGTCAACTAACAGTTTTCCCAAACGGAATCCATTCAAAAAATGCAAATTGTAACTGATCTTGGCTATATGTTAAGTGATATGTCCTTATAATTAGTTTCAAGCAGTGGTTCTCAATCCTGGCTATATGGCAAGCTTTTAAAAAATACTGATATCAAACCTTAGCTGGTGTGGCTCAGTGGATGGAGTGCCTGCAAAAGGTCTCCGGTTCGATTCCCAGTCAGAGCACATACCTGGGTTGCAGGCTAAGTCCCTGGTTAGAGGCGTGCAAGAGGCAGCCAATGGATGTTACTCTTGCACACTGATGTTCCTCTCCCTCATTTTCTCCCTCTGTTCCCCTCTCTTTCAAAATAAATAAATCTGTATTGATGTCCAGGTCCCCACCTCGAGATATGAATTAAATGGGGCTGCTATCCAGGCATTGCTGTTTCTCAAAGCTGCCTGGTGATTTTAAGGTAAAGCCTGAGTGAAAACCACTATTTAGAAGATAAATGTCAATCTGGAACTTTGGTCATACAATTCCATGTTAAAGAAACAAATAAGCATATAACTTGAAAACTATCTTGGGCAACTGCCCATAGAATATCTACTGCTGTTCTCCAAAACTTTCCCTTTAGACATCCACTACAAATTTATTAGTCAGTTCATTCACTGAGTATGTAATAGGAGGTGGCTTGCTAGCTGTTAAGTACAAAAGTGAAAGATGGAGTCTCTGCCTCCCAGGGCTTCAGTCTGATGAGGGTGATGAACATGCCAGATGCAATTATGAATGTAATGTGGTAAAAGCTATACTGTGGCTATATTGTAGGTAAAGTGGATACTCAATTGATGGAATGTTCAACTTTTTTGGGAGTTGACTGGTCAGGTCAATCTTCAGTAGAAGGAGGGACACCTAAGGTGAGTCTTAAATGATGAATCAAATCCTGGCAGTGTTCTGGAAAAGGGAATTTTTTTATTCCTCTCCCCTCTGACAACATAACAGATTTTTATGAGTTTTTTTATATAAACTCCCATATTCTCAACCTTGTCTTCCCATTCACGCCTTGCCCAGGACTATAGGTTCTGTTGAAATCAGGGGCAGCTAATGAAGCAATGAGGATGGTACCAAAAGTAGGAAAAGTCTAGTCAATCCCCTCTCCATTCTCTGATATGACAGAAAACCTCACTATTACGGATCTGGAGGTGACCTCAAGGACTTGCCTCTCTTCACTCCCACTCATACCCTATTTCCTAGACACAGCTGAAAGGAAGGATGGCCTGATCCAGGCCCTCCCCTGCAATTCACTGTTTTAACGAGGATGTGGAAAAGTTAGGAATGAGGGAGAATAGCACCAACAGGGAGATAACACCACAAGAATATTTTGTATAATGGAGACTCAACTTTTTTTTTTTTAAAGATTTTATTTATTTATTTTTAGAGAGGGAAGGGAGGGAGAGAGAGAGAGAGAAACATCAATGTGCGGTTGCTGGGGGACATGGCCTGCAACCTAGGCATGTGCCCTGACTGGGAATCGAACCTGCGATGCCTGGTTCGCAGCCCGCACTCAATCCACTGAGCTACACCAGCCAGGGTGAGACTCAACTTTTTTTTGTCTCCTAGAAAAAGTAATTTTAAAAAATTCAAGTGGTATTTCTCCTTTTTGTGACTAAAACAGCACAAATAGATAAATGTACTTTAGGCATGCCATACCCTTTGGAAAAACTCTTGTGTATTTCTATTTTTTTAAGATTTTATTTATTTGCTTTTTGAGGGGAGAAAGGGAGGGAAAAAGAGAGGGAGCAAAGCCCTGAAGTGCAAGAGATACATTGATCGGTTGCCTCTCATGTGCCCCCAACTGGGGATCTGGGCCACAGCCCAAGCATGTGCCCTGACTGGGAATTGAACCCTCAGCCATTCAGTTAACAGGCCGACATTCAATCCACTGAGTCACACCAGCCAGGGCTCTTGCATATTTTTAAAATGAGGTATGGTAATAGAAGGGAGTAAGTCTGTAAGACATAACAAACCATGGCTTTATAAGACACATAGAATCCAAGAAACTGAACTTGTTCCTCTTATGTTGTCAAACATACTTACAACACACACACACACAAGCTTCTGTGTACATGTTAGAGGACAGAAAAGGCCAGACGTGTCTAGAAAATAAATATACATGTTTTACAAGTTAAAATAAGTAGACTGCATTTTTTCATAGGAAGCCTTACTATAAAATGAGCCACATCCAGTTTTGTGTGTGTGGTGGGGGGGTGGAGGGGGTTAGATGATCATCTTAGTTACATAATGGAATAAAATTCCAAGTCTGTAGAGCACCTTACCTCCACAAATCAGATTCTTCCTATTTAAAGCCCAGTTTCACATTGGGAAGGACAAAGGGAACTGGGCTGCACTGCTTGATCACATCGTTTCCCAGTGACTGGAGTAGAGAATTAAATTAGTTATGAAAGACTGAGAAATTTGATCTAATGGATTTCCTTTTTTGGAAGTCATAAAATGTACTGAGTTTGATCTCAAATAGATTAACCTAACACATGCAATTAAAAAATTATCACCTTCAGTAAATTAAGTATACAGCATTGAATTCAATTAGTGGATTATTAGAGATTTACAAGTCAGTAAATATCATAAGGTGAGATTTATTTTTTTAATGCAACTGGAAACCTTCCAAAGATTCAAATAGTTTTAAGGCCCTTGGAATCCCCCAGTGCTGGTTTTGCAGGAAAGGACCATTTTATCTTTGAAAGGCAGAGCTTTCTATGATGGCAACTTACAAATTTATTGAGTCAGTGAGGTTATCCAGGTGAGTTTTTCTCTCAAGTCATGCAATAGCTGAGAAGCTCTCTAATGGCAGTCAGTTTACAAATGGAGAGACATAAGATAATGCTGTAACATACCTGTATTAGGGTACAAAGCTGTATATTTCTAAAACAGTTTATTACAGTGGATTTCAAGATCTGGCTTCACATTTGAATTCTTGATGGGCTTTTAAAAAATAGCAATGGCCCTGATCCATGTGGCTCAGTTGGTTGGGTGTCCTCCAGCAAAACACAAGGTCACTGGTTTGATTCCCGGTCAGGTCACATGCCTGGGTTGTGGGTTCAGTCCTGGTTAGGGCGCATTCAAGAGGCAACCAATCGTTGTTGAAAATCAATATTTCTCTCTCGCATTGACGTTTCTCTCCCCTTCTCCCTCCCTTCCCCTCTCTCTAAAAATAAATACATACTATCTTTTTTTTAAAAAAGATTTTATTTATTTATTTCTAGAGAGGGAAGGGAGGGAGAAAGAGAGAGAGAGAGAAACATCAGTGTGTGGTTGCTGGGGACCGTGGCCTGCAACCCAGGCATGTCCCCTGACTGGGAATGGAACCTGCGATGCTTTGGTTCGCAGCCCAAGCTCAATCCACTGAGCTACGCCAGCCAGGGCCATACATACTATCTTTAAAAAAACAAAACAAGAACAACACTGCTGGGGAACCAACTCCAGTGATTCTTATTTCATTGATCTGGGATGGATTTACATATCATTATTTTGAAAAAAGTATTTCAAATGATTCAAATGTGAAGTCAGAGTTAACAACTTTTGTTAGCATTCAGAATCTTTAGAACTTTGAATTTTGTTCGGACACTAAAATGAAATAAGTAAGGAACATTAGCATTACTTCCCTTTTAACTATAAAATTGAGAAGAAAAGAAACTGAATTAAGTTATAACAGGAAAATTATCTCTTCCATAGAATCTTTCTTTTCCTGGTTTATGAGACCAGCTGTATTATTCCAGTTTCTAAATTATTGGCATTTCTAAAGATGAAGTAACAGGGGAAGTGATGAACTTTATAAATAGACTGCCTGAAATATTTGGCATGAGGGGTCAAGATGTAGGCGAAGCTAGAAAAAGACTTTAGTTTATGTATTAGCCAGCAGCCAACAGTTGTTAAATTTCCTTAAGAAAGGGAAGAGTAAGAATCTCTTTAAGAACATAATTTTTTTTCTCCAATGTGTAGTCAGTAAAACCCAGAGGGGAAAAAATGTACCTTTCAAGCCAAAATTAGGTCATGCCAACCACAGCAAATTGGAAGCTCTACTTAAACTGTAGTCTTGCAGGATTGCTGTGGATCATCTTAATGTCACGCACGTGGTGGGGCCGCTGCTTCCAGATCCTGACAGTGGGGCTCTGCCGAGCAGGCCGGCTCTGCTGACTGTCTGATCGCCCAGTCCGGCTGCCTTCAGCACATGGACATGGTCTAAGTTTGTGTCTCAAAGGTATTCCCTGCAATACAGCCATTTTTAAGTTGAAAAAAATTAGTTTATAAAAAAAACCTCAGCAAAACACAACGCAGTTCATTTGTTTTAAGCTTCTAGAAGTGGAAGATGTTAAAGGAAATGGAATAGACAAATCCAGAAGAATGATGAGCAGGCATGCCATCCTGGTGATTAGGAAGGCATTGCCAAATAACTAACCTTACCATTAAAAAAATAAAGAAAGAAACCTACAAGGTAATAGTTTAATTCATGTATTCACCTGTTCACATTAAAAGTAGTGGGATTGTTCTTTTTCTAGCCTTGAGGGATGTGGAAGAAAGTTGGAAGGCACTTCATTCATTTCATGGGCACTAATCAGTATTGGAAAGTTGAATCTACTAGTAAAATGCAATGTATTTCCATTATGTAAAAGAAACTACTGCCTTTTTCCTACCTGAAGAGCATAGTGTTTCACTGGTGTTTCTATTCATTATTTGAAATTTGAACTGGCCATAAAAATGTAACTTATTTCCATTACATAACGGAACTTACACTCTTTCCTACTAACAGAAAGTATTTAACAAAATGATAAGGACTGTAGGTTTTAAACACTCTATTGTGGAATTCAGTAGAGAACTTTATCAAGTTGTGTAAGGAAAGTATTAGTGTCTATTATAGTACCCCACATGTTTACTCTGTTCTCAAACAAACAAAAAACCCTGAAGTATAACTGGTTGAACAGTATGGAATTCAGTCTTAAAGCAAGAAAAAATCTCAAATTTTTGGACTTGTTCCTAGATGAACACATATATTTGCAGCTGATGCCCATTAGCATCACTTCTATGTCATATCAGCGCAAAGAACTTTTTCTCTTCCAGACCAATTTGCCAATGTGTACAATTAATTGTATCATCTAATGTCCAACTTTCTGGCATCTTAGGATGAGCTAGCAGTGGATATTTAACATTCTATCTGCTATGAATTGAAGTAGAATATTCTGAGAGTTTGAAAACGTAAATGTTTTTTCTATTACAGAATACTTCATTCTTCAATAATTACTATTGGAACATTTGCATGCTAAATGACATTCTTTTTTATTTTTCTTGCATGCTGATTCTATAATACATTCATTGATACACAGGAAATAAATGACCTAGTCAGTACTGCATGAGGGTTCTGGAAATACTTCACAGAGGAGCAAACACTTGAGCTGGATCTTGAAGGAAGAGCCTGAACATGTCATGTCTTGTTGCTGCATGTCTTGCCTTTTGTGTAGACTCCAACATCCCACCACGCACCCAATAACACAGCCACATCCCTAACACAAATAATTTGCACCCCCAAAATCTGTTTTAAAATTGAAAAATTCAGCATTTACTTTACATGGGAAGCATTTTTAAATGGTTAGTTTCTCACATTGTGTCCACAACAGCCCATTGTACAGTTACAATAAAAAAATTTAAAATAGTAGGAAGCCATAAGGGTGTTATGATAGAAATAATTGAATTAGATTGTTCAAAGTTTCCTTAACTAGTCATGCTTGGCCAAAGCATTCTTTTACATGGCAAATGGAAGTTTTATGGAAATAATGAAAACAATTTCTAAGTTTCAAAGTGTAGTCTACCACGTCCATACCTCAGAATCATATGCAATGGTCTTTCAAAGGGAAACTTTTTCACCACCACCTTCCTGGGATAACTATCAGCATAATACTGGATGTTTAGTGAAGTTTGAAGGTCATTGCTTAAAGACTGAAAGTATTCTTAGTTTATAATTTCTTTTTAAAATAAATTTTTCTGTTTCTCCATGTACATATATAGTAAGCATCACTCTAAATATTTATTAGTTATTGTTAACATATGAGAAAGTGTCTTCCCCAAGGGATGACTGAATAAAAACTAAAGAAGACAGAGCCCTGGCTGGTGTGACTCTGTGAATTCAACATCAGCCTACCAAACAAAAGGTTGCTGGTTCGATTCCCAGTCAGGGTACTTTCCTGGGTTGCAGGTCCCCAGTTGAGGGCATGCAAGAGGCAACCAGTTGATGTTTCTCTCCCTATCTTTCTCCCTCCCTCCCCTTTCACTAAAAATAAATACAATCTTTGAAAAAAAATAAAGATGAGGACAGAGGGAATTGACAAGGATGTGTGCATGTTGAGAGTGCCTGAGAAGGATTCAACTAAACTAGCATTAAGATTCAGGCATTTGGGCTCCGGACTCTGTAACCTTATTGGCTACATGATACTTCTTTCCATGGCCTCTACTAAGCTCTTACTGGACTACCCTCCTCCAGGATGTCCCAGACCAACTTTGAGTTTTGTTGTCAATGAGTCCAAAATCTAGACTCTGCCAGGCACGTGGTTAATAGGCACTTGTTAAATAAATGAACAAATGAATTCTGCCATTTCCTTCCTCCTAAATTACAATCTCTGTGGAGTTGTCTTCATTTTAGAGTTTCCTGATATGACCAAGAAAGTGCCTAGAACATATTGTAGGTGGATAATACACATGAATTGACTTGAACTGAGAAAAAAATTGGTGGGACTTGAATTAGAATCTCTTCTAAGCCCCGGACATGAAGTGATTCGCTTATATACAAAAGTAGAGATCTATGCATTGAGTTTATTTAAAGTAGACATTCACAAGATGGACTTCATTACCAGGAAATGCCTAAATATATTGAGATTGAGTTAATAGAAAGAGAGGACTTTCTTGAATGGTTTTATGAGTTTAAAAACAACACTTCATGAATTTAACTCAAAGAGTTGGTGGTGGTGTTTTTTTATTTATTTTTTATTGATTTTAGACAAAAAGAGGAAGAGGGGAGAGAAAGAGAGGAGTGTGTAAGAAAAAGAGAGAGAGGGCGGGGGAAAGAGAGAGAGAGAGAGAGACTTGTTGTTGTACGTATTTATGCATTCATTGGTTGCTTCTTATATGTGCCCTGACCAGGGATCAAACCCTCAACCTGCGTATATGGGGATGATGCTCTAACCAATGGAGCTACCCAGCCAGGGCATTGGTGGTGCTGCTTTAAACTTTGTTTTTTTTCAAAAATCCTCCTTTGAGATTTTTCCATGTACAATCTAGTCTTGGACCATACTTGACTCACACATTTGACTACTTTACCAAAAATGTGAAGGAAAAAAAAGAAAGTTCATGCAACATGAAGTGAATTATTTTACTTACTGCCTTTTAAATTACTTAAAAACTCAACTAATTATTTTATTCTCCTGTATTAGAAAAAATGAAACTGTAAACAGTTCAGAAAAATACCCAAAAGTATTAAAAAGAAACATAGCATCTTATTATTATATGTAGCGCTGCCCTTAAAACTTTGATGATGCTTTTCTAAAAAATGAAGTAACTTGTTTTGGGGCTAAAAATATTTGCAGACTATTTAAGAAAATAATGTTGAACATGAGATATATTTTTAATGCTTCTCAAAGTACTCTACTAGCATTGGTCAAGACTCTTTCAAGTCCAAACATTTAATAATGGCCTTTACAAAATAAAATATATATCTGAGAAAGAACTGCAAAGCTGCTTTATAAATTCATGTCTGTTCTTCAGGCTTCCTCAGTAAGGAGAGCATTGGGGCTGACTCCCTTGCAGGGCGCTTTCAACCCTGCTTACACATCTCCCTTCCTGCACACAGAGCCACATTGGAGAGTAGCACAACTATTTTAGATATATGCACATACACACTAAAATTAGTGTGGGTCAATATATGCACATACACACTAAAATTAGAATGTGTTCTCAGAAACACAAACGTAAAACCCTGCAGACTCTGCTGAAGACAATCATGATTCGTTGCAGTCCTTTGTTCTTTTCACTATAGAAAGAACCTTTGTTCTTTTCACTATAGAAAGAATGTCAACTTTTGTGTCTTCAGTACCTATGGTTCTCAAGGATTTAAAGAAATGATACATGTACAATGGCACTGTAGAATGGAAATACTATACACAAGTAAGTTACTCTTAACTCACTTTAAATTGTAACTCTTTGAGTTTGGGGGCTGTACCATATTCTAATATATTTGTTTTCTTTCCTATTTAAATGAATGTTTTACACATAATGGATGTTCCATAAATGTTTGTTGAATTAACTGCAGTAAGTGAATGAAGGGTAACAATTGTGCCTAATCAAATGAGAAAGACCTAGGAAACTCTTAAGTACTTCAACTACAGGGCCCTTACCCTTGGAGTTCTCTTTTCCCATATCTGACTTTCAGAAGACTTTATGTGTACCTGTTTCATATTTATTAATTTCTGTCTTGGACTAAAGTTAATATTTAAAGTGTCTTTTCTAAATTGGTAAAAAATTGAGTTCTGTGGATGGCAGAGATTAAGTTTTGTTCATCTTTGTATTCAGGACATACTGTCTGTTGGATTTATAATGTCTCAATTAACAAATCACTTTTCAAAGCAGATCTGCTATCGTACCTGACTGGCTGAATGATGTTGATCGGAACCAAAAATCCTTCTTTTGCGTATGTGTTCAGTTCTTGTTGTCAAATGCTATTGCTCACTACTCCATGAACTCATGTTAGTTAAGGCTGTTTGTTGTATACTAGCATACATGTCACAGCAGAAGAGACTGAAGCTTAGAAGTCGTGTACATAGGTTAAAACTTTGGGCTCTGATTTGAAACCATGGTTCTTAAATAGCTACAAAAAAACCGTTATTTATGATCTTAATTTCATATGTGGATAATAGATGAATAATGGTTCTGCATTTGCAAAAAGTTAAATTTCTTTCTCAAATTTTGTCCCTCGTGTAAAAATTATCAATTTTGTGGTTCTTGTTTATGTCGTGAAACTCATAAGATAATGTTGTAAGTGATAAAAACAATCTTGAAAGACACATTTATGAGTCACTAAAAGACAGTATCTTACTGGCCTTGGCTGGAGTTCAAGTTTTATGCAGTCCACTCATGTGAGTTGGGTTTTTTGTTTTGTTTTCTGATAAGCATCTGACTAGAATGATCTCTTAATTCCTGTAAATATATGAAGAACCAAATACATTGGAAAGGGTTTATCTTTTGTAAATCCACTATGTAGACAGCTAACAAAAGTCAAGCCTTTTATCTGTTCCACTTTGTTAGCATTAATATGTGGTGGGGATAATAAAAAATAAAATGATAGTCAAATTATAGGTTTTCCTCTTCACCAGCAATCTTCATGATATGTCTATTTTAATAATATTGTTATCTAAATATTACAGTTATTTTATTTTGCATAGATTTCACTTGTTCAGGCAATTTCTAATTGTGTGTATCTACTTAACTATAGTGACTTATTACAGTTTTCAATTTATTCAATGTCCAGGCATTATGTAGCTAATGGGACACTTATTCTAATGGAAAATATTTGGCTACCAAGTGTACACAGCTTTGAAAATTGACTCTTGTTCAAGGTTGTACAAGTCCAGCCTAGAAGACCTCATTATCCGTTAGGGAGCCACCTCAGCTACAGAGTCATTTTAACACTACATTCTTAAGAGTAGCATATGTTATCACTTTAGATAGACCATTTTAGTTATCACTTGGAAAATACAATACTTATGATAAAAATTCTTTTAAAAAATTTTGCTTGTTATGTAGTACACTCATTTCAAATGATGGTTAATACAACCTGAAATCAGTGTTTAAATAAATTGAACATTGCCATGAATGTTCTTTTACAGGAATTGACTTTAGAATATGATTCTGACTACCTTCTTTCATTATGTTTCATATATTTTCTTCATCTCAACTTTCATCTCTACCATTGGTATGTTTAAATATGTTTCCTTATATTTATTAATTTACATAGCTTAAAATTTTAATTTTTAAATTATGTAGGAGAGATTTAAAATTAAATCTCACATAGTAAAAGGATGTGATTTCTAAAGACAAATTTGACTATTGGTAATGAATACTGGAAACACGTTAATATACAGTTCTAAAATTGTTTTATCATATCTAAAAAGATACTGATCACTTTTTGTTTGCCCTTACAGTACTAAGGGATACCGAGAATTCTCCAAAGATTGCTTCCACATGTAATCACTTTGGGCCATTTTAATTTTCATTTATCCTTATGGAAATGTTGCAACCTAAAATACCAATACAGTTAAATAGCTTATTGATCCCCAACTTACCATGGTTCAACTTAACAATTTTTTGACTTACAGTGTCGGACTCCGACACTCCGACACGGAGTGATACACATTCAGTAGGAAATATGCTTGAATTTTGCTTGAATTTTGATAATTTCATAGACTAAAGACAGGCAGTATGACACTCGCTCATGATGCTGGGCAGGGACAGCAGTCCGCAGCTCCCAGCCAGCCACATGACCATAAAGGTAAACAACAGGTACTCTACAGTGTATTCATTGCATTAGATGATTTTTGTCTAACACTAGGCTACTCTAAGTGTTCTGAGATTTTCAAGGTAGGCTAAGTTATGATATCCAATAGGTTAGGTTCTAAGCACATATTAAATGTATTCTGAAATTGCGACACTTTCAACTTATGATGGATTTATCAGAATGTAACCTATGTGTACCTATTTTATATTTATTAATTTCTGTCTGGGTCAAGGTAAGTCAAGGAGCATCTATAATGTAGATATGTAAAGCATTTATGAATTGAGTTTGATTGTATTGGTTGCATTTTAAAGCTTCAAGCAATAATATCCCAGTATGTTTTAGTTAGAATCCATTAGTTTTTTGAGATGCTGAAAAGATTTTATAGTTTCAAGTACATAGGATAAATATTATAGTCTATTCACATGATTATGAATGTATAAATTATTATGTTAATTAAAAACATAAAAGAGAGAAGTGTACTTTAGTAAATATTGAATTTTTACACCCTAAGGTAGCTAGCTGGTCAACCACAATGTGAAATTATTATTAACATTGGTAGCATGTAGAAGCCAGAACATAGTAGAAAAATGAGCCAAAGCTGAGTGAATCCACTAAATCTATATCCAATATTGTTAAGACAGGTTGGTTTGGTTGATATCAAAATGTGTGAATGTTTACTAGAAGACAAAGCCAAGTCTTAGCATTATTCTAATAATGAAACAAAGCCAAGTTCATTAAAAAATATATTCTTTATTAAAAATTCATTGTATACTACAGTCTTAGTAGTATATGTTATATATATGCACATATACATACAGACACACATATGGATGTGTGCGTGTATGTCACAGGGATCACCAAAGTCAGAGCCAGTATGTGAGGCCTGGAAGCTTTCTTTACTCACTTCCATGGTAAACTGAAGGGCACTCTGGTGGCCCCAAAGAGCAGTGGGCTTCTAAGATCTGCCCCAACTCTAAATCCTTCCATTCTCTCATCTACTTTGTCAGTTAGCATTTATAAGTTGTGTTTTTAAGCCAAAGTAGCCATCACTTTTCATTAAAGTGTTG
This sequence comes from Tonatia bakeri, assembly GCA_004024845.1. NCBI lineage: Eukaryota > Metazoa > Chordata > Mammalia > Chiroptera > Phyllostomidae > Tonatia > Tonatia bakeri. The sequence continues at coordinate 336,084 of PVIA01000363.1, read as the reverse complement.
GATTCTTTTCAGCATGATGTAAAGGGCAGAGGCTAGAGTCACACTGTGTAGATTCCAGCCCCAGAGCCACCACTCACTTCTGGCAAGAGAAGCCCTCTTTGCCTCATTTCCTCCTATGTAAAATGGACATAATAATGCAATAGCAATGTTGTTGTGAGGATTAAATGAGTTAATATATGTAAAGAAAACAGCACATGACAAAAAACAATTATCAGTTATCATTACCTTTTTTAACTTTCACAAGCAAGAAAGTTAGATTTGAAATATTTCTTCCAGCTTTTGGGGGGAAGGCTTAAGGAAATAGATTTTATAATTTCCTACATTATCCTACAAATCGTAAAGTTATTTATGGCAACTTTACTATTTGATTTTATTTTTCTAACTTTTTAAAAAGTTATTGTTGTGGGATTTTAATAGATTCAATTCATATTGACAAATTTAAAATAGAACTAGGGAGGAAGCATTTGAGATCTTGCCCTCGGGCTGTGTTGTCAGTTTGGCTCAAATAAGTTCTTATCAAAATTCAGAAAATAAAATAGAACTAGGAAATGCATTTAATAATTTCTGGAGGTTTCTGAGTTTTAGACTGTTGATTAACAATAGATAATCCTAAAGTAATTTGTAGATTTATCTTCCTGAAACATCAAAGAAAACTGAAACTTAATAGTAGTCATCATTGATCTCACTGATATAAAGTTAAAACATTTAGACACAAGTCAATAGATAAATCTGTTCAAACTTTTATTGCAGATTTTTTAAATTTAATCTTTATTGTATTTTGGGGGCATACCATTTAGTCCCCTTGTACTCCCTTCCCCTGGCAATCACCACACTATTTTCCATGTCCATGAGTCCTTTCTCCTTTTTGCTGAGATTTTTAAGTCAAGCCTTAGAAAAAAATTTGCATTAGCCAGATATCACATCCATTTTCAGTGTATTTTCTCATGTCTGTGTGTCCTTTTTTAAAAGCTAACAGGTTTCACAATCCTTGTAACAGTAAACCATAGTGATTTTCCATAGAATTCAATAGAATAGCTAAAATATGTGTAGCTAGCCTTTGATGTGTGATCTTAAGATTTAGACAGTTGGAGCATGTCTATTTACGAATACATTGTCTTTCAAATGAACTGATTTAGAGACAACTAAATTAAAAATACAAGTGACACGTGAACAACACACGTTTGAATTGCACAGGTCCATTTATACATGGATTTTTTTTTCAGATTTTATTTATTTTAGAGAGGGAAGGGAGGGAGAAAGAGAGAGAGAGAAACATCAATGTGCAGTTGCTGGGGACCATGGCCTGCAACCCAGGCATGTGCCCTGACTGGGAATTGAACCTGTGATGCTTTGGTTCGCAGCCCGCGCTCAATCCACTGAGCTACACCAGCCAGGGCTTATACATGGATTTTTTAAAATAAATGACTGTAAATGTATTTTCTCTTCCCTATGATTTTAATAACATTTTATTTTCTCTAGCTTGTCTTATTGTATGAATATAATATATAATACATGTAATATGTAAGATATGTGTTAATCAACTGTTTATGTAATTAGTAAAGGCTTCTGATAAGCAGTAAGCTCTTAGGAGGTAAGTTTTTGAGAAGTCAAAAGTTACATGTGCATTTTTTGTCTATGTGAGAAGTGGGGGGGTGGTCGGTGCCCCTGACCCCCACTTTATTCAAGGGTCCACTGCACTTTAAAGTGCTTGACCCTAACATATTCTTTTAAGAAATATTTTACAACATGGATGAATTTTTGTATCTATCTGAGAAAACAACATATTCCCAGATGGCCACCTAGAACTCGAAGTCACCAGTTCACTAATATAGGGAATCTCTTAACCATCTCTTTCCCAGAGAACAACGACATTTGGAAACAGAATTTTTATCCCTAAAGTATGTCAGTTTTTGACTAAAACCTGGACTTTATTTTTTTCACATTAGTGTACCCCACTTGTTAGTAGTGGTAGGGATGAATTTATGACATTTTTTATGTGCTTACCCAAGTTGCAAATCACTAGATGATAGCATGGAGTGAGAAGTTATGCTGCTTCAGTTTTCAAAATATATCTCAGTTTATCTACTTTATAACTAAAATAATTACAACAAAAATAAATAATATATGTAAAGCACTTAGCATATTTCGTATTATTATTGTTATGTGGAAAGATATAAATGAGTGAAACATGAATTTTTATCTTAAAGAAGTGGTTGTCATCCACAGAAGGTTTCCCAGTGTTCTATCAAGTAAGAGACAGAATATAACTAGAAAATCATACCCATTCAATCACATTCTGGAAGTAGGTTTGTTATTTTCTCCTAAACTGTTTTCAGCTACTATAGCTTTCAACTTTCAAATACAGATTGTTATTAGGTTTTTAAATCACACAGAGTCTCTCCATTATCTTTTTGTGCTACTTGCCTTTGGGGAATTTTTTAAAATAACAAATTATTCTATATCATCTTTGGAAAAGTTTTAATAGTAAGATTATAAATCTCAACTAATATATTACTTATGAACTTTAGTTACCAATTACTAGTTATAGTTGATAGAAGTTTGCAGAATGGGATTTATTTGCACTCAGTGCATTGCCAATTTTTACTCATGTGCTTTATAAATATAGTTGAGTCTGATTTTGTAATTTAGATCATTGTTTTTTGTATTCCATTTCCAGTTTGAAAATCTCCTTTGTAATGCATCTTTGATCCAAGTCATTACCAAAAACTGTGTAGCTATAAATGAGATAAAATAGAAATAGTGGTTTTATGTGAGAGCTATAGATTGGTGTCTGATCTAGGCTCCTAATTATACATCTAATCAGCCTGTCCAAATTCTACCTAGAGGTCCTGGAATTATTCTCTCTCTCTTTTTTTAATGCCATTGTTTTATAGATGAGTTACTAAGTAAAAAAAGGAAAAGTGGCAATAGAGGAAGTTAGCATGGAGAATTGTCACTGTACTCAGCTCTTTCTATCTTTTTCTATATATAGTTTTAAAATATTGGTCAGGTCAGCTGATATATAAGCAGTGGAGTGCTTCTTCATGTCTTCTTTCTTTCCCAATCATTTCAGTAATGTTTTGATGAAATAATGTATATAAGGGAAACAAAGAAATCCATGCCAAGTTTTAATATCAAATTGAGAATTGAAATTGCTGATTCCCCCGATACTTTGAATAGATTGCTAATCTCAAAACCAAGACTAAATTGGTATTCTAGGACTAAAGTGCTAAATTTTTAATAGAGTTGTCTTTTATGAATGAGTCTTATAACATACTAGAATATCATTTATTCTTTAAGGGTGTGATTTATTCTATTTAAATATAAGCCCTGTAAAGGAGATGTGTTCATCTGTTTTTACTCTAAGTACATAAATATGTCTGCTACACTGTAGTCAATAGATGTATATGCAGAAGCCAGTATGCCTAAACTCTCACATTTCTTCTGTAAATGATGAATAATATTGATACATGAAAATTACAAATCTGCAATAGAGCTTAACTATTGATTGCTAAATCATTCTGTTACTAACTCTGTGTTCCAATGACATTTTCTAGATTTAAAAAAATGTTATTCCTACATTTAAAAAATATTTTGTGCTTTCGCAGCAATGCAAGCAAATGTGCACTTGAAAGAAAATTCACAATGCAGCCACAACTAATTCCCTTTAAGATTCAAAGTGCCATTTTCAAAAATGCTTCAATTTTCAGAAAAGAATATTTAAAACCTCTTTCCTGCCAGACTTAACATTCCGCATGTTTGGTACAATTAAAATAGAAGAGTGGTGGAATGGAACTCTTCCATCTATATTTTGGAAAAACATATTCACTCACCTCAATTTGTCAGTGTGCATTAAGAGGTAGGTCATTATGCAGTAGAAAAAGAAGAAGAAGGCAGCTCTAACTCATGTGACTGACATATACTGAACATGGCCATTAATACAACTTGGCAGTGACCTTGGCAGCATTACAGGTAATCTCCTTGCAGGGATAAACTATTTGAATGATATTTCTACCATGATAAGTTCTCTTCGGAACTTTACCACTTAATTTTCTTTTTTCCTAACAAAAATATTTTAAAATCTTCCCTTAATGATTTTCTTTTTTCCCTTTGCTCTCTCAAATGACAGTTCACTCCAACGCATTGTTGCTATCATTTTTCTGTCATCACGGGAGACTGCTATATATTTGGTAACACTTTCATAAAGGGTTGAAGTCGATTTTATTTTTATTGCAGGCATAAATCTGTGGTCAAATTTCATTCTGCTCCTCAGAACAAAAGTTCTAAAAAGCAGAAAGCATATAGAGAGAAGACGTAGGTTGAAAATACAATGTTGAAGAAAATTGTTTTATGTTTTATAACCCTTCAGTTCCATAATTATTATTATCATTTAGGATTTATTTAGGTTATGTAAGAGAAAACATGATTTTTATCACAACTCCTTAGATTTTACAGTAAAAGATTCAAACGCATCATTGCTTATTTCCTGTATCAGCTGAGTTTGTCACACGAAAAGGGAACTGAGGTGCGTAGAAAATTCAGGTAAACAAATAGAAAAGATCATGATAAATAGTAAAGTTATAATCTTTTAAAAACATTCTACTGCCATTGTAATCTTATATTTAGTAATATATGTACTGAAATGCCTTTAAGAAAGACATTTCATATAATAGAGTTTTGGCTTAGTAAAAAACCCCTATGCAGGTCATAATTTCTTAGAGTTGCTTTTACATCTTATTGCAATACAGGAAATGAACAACGACTATAGAGGAAGAGCATTTTTCCCATAATATGGATCCTTTTAAAAAAACTATTTCTTCCCGAACAGTTCTGGGGATTTTTGCAATTTGAACCAGCTGTTAACAACAGCATTTATAGGAGCCATTGACACTGGGGATATGACAGTTCCGGTCTGTGTTCATCATTTGTAATGTGCATTTTAGTTTAAACTTTTACAAGCCATCCAAATTAGTTAATTTCTGGAATTCAAGCAAATTCACTGTTCACTGGTCATTAACATTTTTGCAAATCACATGTATGAATGTATAAGCAGAATATTAGCTGCTTTCAATTAATGGGTCATTTTAAGTTCATAAGGTGAATTATTTTCATGTATAGAACCCTTAAGAATCATTTGAGAAGAAGGACATAGAAATTTATTAGGTAAGACGTGTTCAGTAAATTAGAGCATACTGCATTTCTCATCAACTCACCTGTAAATTTAACCTTTGGCAACATCTATTTTTAATTCATTGTCAAGCCAATCTATATAATAAGAATTTCTTATTATGTTTACAATACTAAGGCATACAGCAAATGGAAAAATTAGAGGCATCTTATCCCTAGCTGTAAATTACAGGTAAATGGTTAATGGTTACATGGTATTATCTGTAACAATTTTAAAATCTTAACCATTGGGAAAGAATTGTTCTTGAAATAACTGTAAATAGAAGCACATTGAGATAAAATTTAAATCAGAGAAAAAAGTTACTTAGTATTTTGGGGTATTATATTGAAACTATAAATAGTACCATTTTAAGCTAATTTTCAAAGGAGGAAGTGGAGAAGTCAAACAAACAACATGAAACACCCTTTCTAGTGAAAAATCAAACTTCTAGATTTATTTTTACATAGAAGCTCAGATCATGGATGTATTAAATTTGATATATTTCACTATCAGTTGATTTAGCACTTTGACATATATTTTAAAACTAGGTGATGAAGATGAAAATACTTCCTTAGATTATCATAAGGCCTCCTAACACATCTGGCTGTACAGCAGAGGGGTGAGAGTTTGAAATATGGAGGCAAGATTCCTTATCTCAAAACCCAGTTTTGCTACTTATTTGCAATGTAAAGTTGGGCAAGCTCCATAGTTTTCTGTGCCTGGAATTTTTTCTGAACAGAAATATAATATGAAGTGTGATCATGATAGCACAAATTTATCCAGGTATAAGATCCAATTGAAATAATAGAAATAATATTTCTGGGACATGTTCATTTAATGTTACCGCGATCACTAGAATTTTTGAATAAAGACTGGAAAGTGACTATCGGTGACAACATTTTTAAAGGAAAATGAAGGATGACGCAGGGAACTGCAGTTAGTAATTCTCTTATGTGCACCCCTAAATATACACAAGAAAAATCACAGTGATTTGTTATATGTTAATACATTGGTTATACATCCTGAAACACCCTGGGTGTGAGTGTGAACCTACACGGCATCATAAAAACTGGTCTTATGAGAATACTTAAACCTTCAATTAAAGTGTGAAGAAGAAGGAATAATCTCAACTTTTCAAGGCTTTAGGTTTTGTTTTGTAAGATATCCTCATCCATAAATTGGGAAAATATTCTCTAAACCACACAGATTTGAATGGTTGCTAAAGGGATGGTGAAATGAATAATTTATTCATTAAAATGTTAAAATGCCACTGAGTCTTGTGTAAAGAGTGTGTGCAAAGTCTAGCCCTTGAAAGTCAGGATCAGAACTTAGCATGACCTTGACCTTGGTAAACTGGAGAAGTGGTCAGAAATCATGAAGCTGAGGAGAAACGAAAGCTTTAAATACAAAGCATAGAAGAGTTGGCCAGAAACAAATCTGACAAGGGAAAAAATGCAAAATTGAAATAAATGAGAAGATAAACATTTAAAAAATTTTATGCAATGTGTGGATAATTAAAAGTATGTATTTAATAGGAATAGACAAAAGAGCCTCTTTTGAATATTATGTGTTTTGGGGCATATATGACCCAAATACTCCACAGCATATATAACTTGAAATGAAGAGCCTCAAAGATGGGGAAGATAGAAAGTAAAGCACATAAAGAAAAACACGAGTAGGTATAATTCAGTGCACGATCTTCAAGTGTGTGAAATGAGGCCATGATCACCAAAAGTTGTTCTCTGTGCAAAGGCAAGAACAAGAACACTGGACATGAAGTATTCTGTGAGGGATTAGCTATAAGTAAGAATTTCCTGAGTGAGGTTACTGAGGAAGGTTATGTTGCTCCTTTTCCGGGAGGCCTTAAAAATAGGAGAGGTGGAATCTTTGTGAAATAATTTGAGCATGGTATTATCTGAAGGAGGGAAAAATGACATGACCTTGCATGGCCCTTGCCAGTATTACTATCAGGCACTACTGCCCTTACCTTGGTGAATGGAAATACAGATACACATTTCCAAAAAAGCTTTTTATTTTTTTCTCTCGTGGCAAAATCTAGATAAAATTTTAAATGGATCTGATAAAGATCCAGGTTGAGGCAAGTAAAATTTCTAAGTTCATTCTGAAATTCTCCATAGTCAGTTTAGAGAGACATTTATTAAATGTTCATCTTAACAAGTTATTTTTAAAGATCTTAATAGTGACTGTGCTACAGTCATTGTTTTACAGTTTGTAGAATATAAAAGATGGACATTTTAAGATAATTTTGAATTTTAGAATCCCAGGAATGTGGCTAAATAATGACTAGGTGTGTTAACTAGGTATTAGTTGATGGTAATGTCCATTTTTCTAGTATCTAAAAGAAATGTCACCCCCTACACTTCTCAGAACACTTTAATCACTGGATCCACCGCCAGGCATGAGTGACACTGATATAAAAGTGATTCCAGAGGTTTCTTTGAAGTGGAAGGCAGTATTTGTCAACAAGTCCTTTTTTACTGAATTAGAAATTTTAGAGACTTCCTGTTTGCCAAAAACTCTATTAGAGCGCATGGCCTACTGAAGCAGCCATTTTGAGCTTTCACTTTGCACAGCAAACGGCCCAGCCTCTCAGACTGAGTTCAGGCTTAGATATCGTGTTCCTTGTTGATCATGGAATTTTTGAGTGGCTCTGACCCACTGTGTACTCATCAGCTGGTGTAATAACATATATAAATACATAAATGAGAGTATATGCACCTATATCTGTACCACTGTGTTCTGCCTATGAACGTAGGAGAAAAGTCTGATATAGGCTTAAAATATACAAACTGTTACTTCCTCACACTCTAGGTTCTGTTAGAGTGATGCTGTACCATACTTTGTGAAAAAACTGGTGTGGGCGTCTATAATACACCAAAGTGTATGATTTTTCTTCAATAATTATATTGCCAATTATGTCAACAATTTTTATATAATTAGCATATTTTATTACGTGAGTGTCTTATAAAGCTGATAGCCATAAAATTACTTCTAAAACAATATATTTAAAGAGTTCGAAATGCACAATTATACCCAGAGGTCTCAAACACAGAGAATTCTAAAGAAGCAGGTAAATGTATAAAATTCTGAAGTGGAAACTCTACTGCATATAGAGCAATATTGTAGTAGACCATAATTTGAGGAGATGAAGAAGGAAGAGCGACAACCTAAAGAGAAGGAGGAACAAGAGGAGGAACAGAAAGGGGTGGGGGAGATAATGACCGGGGTAATACCACAGTTGCTGTTGCTGAGGTCTGGGTTAGAAACCAATCGAGGTACTTTGAAGGAGAGCCAGATAACTGACTCGAGCCTGGAGACAGGATATCTGTAATTATCTGTGTAATTCTCAACTTTACCAAAAATGAAATTGACTCCTCTGACCCATCCTCAGAGAGACACCTGTTTTGATGGTTTTTCCCGGAAGTCATAATGAATATGTGCTGACTCATATACACTCATCTGGTTTTCCTTACAAGCAACCACGTTCATCTGTAGAAGTCTGGAGGGCACGCCGCTGGTGCCAATCAGCCAGTAAATGCTGATATTCTAATAAGTGATATCTAACTCGAGTTTTGTTGTAATCCTTTACTAGCACAATGAAGTAAACTCCTTTTTGCCATCAAGAATAAGAGAATGTGAGATGAGTTAAAGAAGACTAGCTTGAAAAGTCCTTCTTAGACTCCACTAAGTCCCTCCGAACATCACATTCTCTGAATACAGTTTTAACTTTGAAGTCCTCTTTTCAATATTACCTTGCAGGATGGAGAAGTAGCAGAGCATATTGTTCAAGTTCCAGTCTGGGACTGGACTTACAATAGAGATTTAAATTATAGCTCTAATATGAGCTGTGTGACCCTGGACAAATAACTTAACCTCTCTGTCCTCATTCTTTTCTGAAAAATGGAGATGATGATAGTGCCTTCCTCATAGGCTGTTAAGAAGATTAGAGTTAATATATGTAAAGCTTTTAGTGCCACAGTATTTTATAATTTATTATTCATTAAAATTCTAAATATGATTAGTGGTCCAAAGTTCATAATGTAACCTTGGTCTTATTAATTGCTTGTATTGTTTGAAGATGAAGTAAACCAATTCTTCAATGCAAAAAAATATGGGAAAAAATTATATTTTAGTAGCCTTTTTAACATCTTTGTCAGCTTATTGTTTTTCTAGGACTATATCCTTTGGAGAAGCATTTTAACCTCATTTTGTCTTACACCTTTATTGAATTTATATCACTTAGCAACTTGAAAGGGCCCTTTAGAAGTTGAACCCTGCTCCCATTATGTCTGAGGAAAATGAGACTCAGAGGAGTTGACTGGCTCAGAGACATGCAGCCTGTGGGTGGCAGAATCCGAACAAGAGCCCGATTCCAAACAGCTTTCTTTCCACTGCACTCAACCACTGCTTGGTGCCTTGAGCTTTGGAAATAAATTGTACAAAAATGCTAAATATTTTATTACTATTTTTACTTTAAAACAACAGCAATTTTCTGCACCTGATATCATGTTTGTGTTTTCTTGTAAAGCTAAAAGAATACTTTTTTGTTACTTGATCAATTATTCAACAGTACTATTATATTTTCCTTGAGCCAGGCACTGAGCTGAAGTGTTGATTAGGGGCATTTTGACAGTGCCATGTATTCAGCAGTCGGCAGGGAAGAAGCTTTTTCCTTTCTTTAAAGCTACCGTTTTTTTTTTTAAAGGATATCCCAGATAAATTTGAATATAATCCAGATTCTGGCATCCAGCATATTGAAGATTATGAAAAGTTATGCAGCAAAGAAACCCAAAGTTTTCCTAATATGTTTTGATTCCCTGCTCTTTGGCAGGGTTGAGGGGGTCGGGGAATAGTTTGTTAGCACCCTTAAGAACTAGTGATCTGTGGAATCCACTTTGGTATTTCTCAAGAGAATCATGAGCTACTTCTACCGATGGGTGCTTTCTTTTGGATACTAGGTTTTAGAAAATCAGGGTTAAAAACTCTCTGTTTCAGTAATTTCTGTTCCTTAGTAGCATGGTCTTCTTTACAGGGAAAGTGCTGCATTACTCTTCATGTAGTATTATATTGTCTACCAAGGATGCCTTGGGCTATCCTTGAAAATAGCCTGGGACAGAATGTGTAGACAGACTCAGATAAGGAGCCTTCCTCCAGCTTTCAGTCTTGTGCTGCCCTTCCTGGATCCAATGGGGGAAACATTCTGTTCATCTGAAAACACCTCCAGGCCTAGCTCTGCGACAGTTTCACTTTCCATATCCCCTCAGTTCTAAACATGTGGAAAAACAGATAAAGAGAGGTGATGAAATGAAAAAATGGACTTGGAAATAATACAAATAGAAGAAACTTGTATTTCCATGCCTGCTTTGTATGCAGTTATGACTAGGTTTTGGAAGAGAAAGGAAGAGTCCTCCGAAGGTCATTTTGTAAGATAGGGAGGGAGGGAGGTGAGTATGCAGTGTGAAATATTGGTTAGCATTGAGAGTAAAACCAAACACTATGCTGATTTTTTATTAGAATAAATATCTGTACCATGATTCATTTCAGAATGGAGAGAGGACAGGTTTGATTTTAAAAAAACTTTTCTAATTTATAATTCTTTTTCAGGGCCTTTCATCAATTGCAAATGAAAGTAGATTAGTGTTAATATAGGTTTTGTAAATTATACAGCTTACTCTATTATAAACCTGACAAGTTACGTTCACCAAATAGTAAATAAAAAGAAAATGATGGAATAAAGGGTCAATTTTATAATACTCGCCCTAAAAAAATGACAGGGGAGGGAGAATTGAAAATGCATACCCATTATTTCTAAACTAATGTTATTTTGCATAGGAAATTTTGACCCCCTTCCCTTACTTAAAATACTATGGTTTTTCACTGGACATTTCCATTTTACAACTTTTCAAATTAAAGTGTGTATTGTCCTGTACTCTAATATTCTACATAAATATTCATAATTCTTAAATTTTGTATTCTCTTAAAAATGGTTTAATTTAAAAAATACTTGATGATTCAATTGTCTGTTCATTCTAAGTTGGAAATTAATCTATTTGGCTTGAGGCTAGATAGCTTACTCTCATTAGGTGGGTATGTCCAAAGATATGTGACTATTTCCCATACAGTGAGACACTGGGGTTTTCAAACATTGCGGAGATCTTAATCACACTGTGCTGACTGCTCGGGAGTTGGGCCCTGCGAGAGAGGAAGCACATCAACCTAACCCAGTGACTCAGTTACATTAGTAATATTAGAAAACTATTTATTTGCAAGAGCTAAAAAGTACAATTTTAAAAATATTATTCTATATTTCACATTTGCAGAAAATTTGTATTGTATTTGTCAGATTGTCTATGGTTTTACTTACATTCAGCATTGCAAAATGAACTTCTTTCAACTAGTGGGAATTGCTTTAATAAAATAATCCACATTTTCAGGGCAGACACACCTTTGGATTCAATTAATATCAATTTATAAACCTTTACATTATTATATTCTCATTATATTATACCCTCCAAGCTTTAAAGTATTTGTAATTTTTATAAAAGTGTAAAATACGGAAGTAAAGAAAACAGGTTTACACAGTGAATTTTCGCAAATGAACGTGGCTCAGTTTTTTATTTGAGCTTCACAGCCTCACCATAGAATATGTGTGTTACTGTTCCCATTCTATGGGAGAGGGAACCGAGGGTTAGGGAATGATGAATGAGTCAAGCTTGTACCACCAGCAACTGAGTGCTGGAGTATTCACCCTCCCAGTACTGCCTGGTTCCATCTGTGGTTCAGATCGTGCCTCGCATGTCATCTTCTCCAATAACCTTCCCTGCCAGCACTGTCCATCTCTGCCCTTGCCTGTTCAGTTACCCCCGAACCTGCTCTACTGTGGTATTTGTTTTACAGCACCCCTCTAAAGTCCTCATATCAATATGCTTGTTTATTGCCTCTTTAAAATATGTTTCGTGAAGACCTTTGTTTTGTTCACAGTGGTGTCCCTGGCACCTACTATCACATTTGACACTTTTATGTCTCTGTGACTAATGATTGAACTTTTTCATTGTTAGCTGTAATATTCAAAATCATGATTTTGGTTCATGGTATTCAGTGAAGTCAATTTAGCCAGGATTTGCTTGCCTATGTGGTCCAAGCTGAAGTTTAGGTTAAAACCTGCGATGCAGATAAACCAAGTACACACAGTTACCTGTAGTCCATCAGTTTCAAAGCTGTGGCAGACAGCCTGCAGGACCTGCACTGCATACATGCACCTTAGTCTCATTTCTGACATTTAACTCTCACCCTTCCTGACCACCAACCCTGACAAAAGTTCTGAAGCATTAAAGCCCTGTGGTTACACAGCCCTAACATGTTTTACAGTGACCGGGGCAGGCATGTAGAGTCCTCTTGTTCTGAAGTTATGCACAGATAAAGGGAGGATATAGTTTTGAGAGGAATGCTATAACTACAAAGTGCATCCTGAAGGCCATTTAGCTCACAATGAAGGTCTGTGTTTTAAAATAGCACTATAACAAAGTAACTACAGAGTTTTGGCAAGGGCTTCAGCTATTTATAGAACTAAGTAAGGCACAGTAAATAGTGCCACAAGTACCCAGTTCTCCTTTGCCATAACCCCAAACTTATGAGAAGCACTGTAATTATATTTTTCTACTTAAAATAAAATCATAGTAGCCATTATCAGTTTAACCATACGGAAGCTCAGACTAAGATTTCTTTTTCAAATGCATAGTTTTGATTTCCAACAGCTGCACTGGGTCTTTAATCATATATTATCTTTATGAAGCCTTTTTCTAACATATGTTAATTGGCTGTTTTCTGTGACAAATTATGAGCTCTTACTTTGATGAGGTTCAATTGCAATCATGTTGGAGTCGAGTGTGTAGAGTTTCCACCCCTGCTGGTTCCTCAAACCACTACAAACATCCGCACGTCACTGCAGTGCTGAGTAATGGCAGGATTTGGGCTGGCTGATTTCACTACAGATTTTTTTTCCACAGGATATTTTCAGCTTCTTTGTACTAAATCTGTTGCAGGGTTTGCCCTTTTTAGCAGAAGCATGCTCTAAAATTAACATCAAATCTTATTGGAGATTACTATAATACAGTGAGAAATATTTCATAATACAACACCCCAGCGTCTGTTTTACCTTACTAAAATTTCTGTGCATTTATTCTACATTTCTTAAAAGTCAGTCAGTTGTGAGGTTGGCACATATTTTCTAAATCACCACCCTTTTATAATAAGTATTTTTAATTTCCCTCTGTTGAGAACAGTTACTTATTGAGATGATTGAGTATGTATTTCTCTCCCCTGAAGAAAATGCAGGTACTGTTTTTCCTAGGTGTTGCTGAATATCAGCATGTTAAAGATTCCGTTGTATTTTTTTTACGGTTACATCTGTTGGTCAAGTGATAAGAAGAATTACATGTTCCATCGAGGTTAATGTCCCATAAGATGCATAGCATCCATTCAAGTTCTCTACCCTAACGTCAGTTTTTAATATACGGTTAGAATGAACAGATATGTTCTAATCCATCTGTCCTAAGAACTGTGATAGATAGCCAGCATCAGATACCAACAGATGATCAGTGATAGTTAAAATTAGAATAGATATGAGAAAATACAGTATTTGTTTAGATTCACAAGAAGGTAGTCAGGGTCATTGATGAAGGCCTGCAGAAACTGTGTCAAGCAGAAGTCATATTGGGATTGATGTAGCTGTGCCTTGGCATCTAAGGTAAAGGGCTCTGTAAACCACAGTACTCCAAAGCTAAAGCTGGGGGTCATATTTCCATACAGGTATTAGAGTTTAAAATAAGATGAGCCGGATGCGAATAGGAGAGCCACTCCTCCTCGTGAGGCTGTTTTTAATCAGCCATTTCCCTGGAGTGGCACACAATCAATGAGCTCTAAATCCTGAGGCTACCTGTGCTCAGAGGAAGGCCTGGGAACGTCATTACAGAACTTACAATTGAGCATATGTGAAAAAATTAGAGCAGAAATTCAAGGTAAGAAAGGTTAACTTCAAAAGTCTTACTTTGGTATTGCTCTTTTAGAGGGTCAGAAATAGATCATGTCAAATGTTTAAAAAAACAGAATATTAAACTCAACTAAATGCTGATACTTTATAACAGATCATAGTAAATATATTGAATTAAAGTCATTATTGATTTATGTTAGCCAGACCTGCTTAAACTTGTATATTATTTTGAGAAGATACATATGGGTCAATTTCAGCATGAGTAAATAAATAGGAGGTTGTATTTTTTTTTTTTTTTCGTTAATAGCACTATAACTACGGAGAATGGCTTCAGGAGGCCTGCATGATACTTCAGTGGGACTGCAAAGTCACTCAATGCACTATGTCTTGAGTTCGTGTACACAAGGAAATTCAGTTCCACTTGATAAGACACATACTTAATTGGCTTTAAGAAAATAAACCAAGGTAAAGAATGATGTGTAAATGAAACCGAGAACTTGGCACTTCACTGTATGGAAGCCCATGAGCCATGTGGCTTAATTGGGGCCAGTTGGGATCATTTCATGATTGCTGTCAGAAGATCAGATTTAATTCTCCTTATAAGAAGACCGCAGTGGGATAGAGTTAAACAAATTGCCATCAGAGGTTTCAGATGAACAAAGCCTTAATTAGGTTGATTAGGATGCTATAAAAGAGACTAAGAGAAATAGAAAAATTGATGAATCACTGGGTTTCGTGTTAAGCCACATGGAATAGCACTATCAAATATCTGCATTTTGAGAGATATTACTATGGCATTTTGTATATTGTCTATATTAACGTGGAAGATTTTTATGTAAACTTTCTAAATTTCTAAAGTCTCACTAGAGACTAAAATAAATGACATTCAATGTGAATAGCAGATGATTCACCGAGTATTCTCTTCATAATGTATCACAAAGATGCTGGCAGGACCACAGTACTTCTTCCCATGTTGAGATCATCTTGAAGTGTTAAGTCAATTGGAAAGGTAAATAAAAGACAAATTATTTTAAGTACATAATTTTTAATCACTTAACATAATATTTGAATACAGAATAAGACAAAGTCTTTACTTAGAAAGTCCTTTTAGCCATATCACAAACTTAATAATGTGATTATTTATTGGTAATAATATTCAGGACTACTCAGGTGTCTTAAAATGGACTCTTACTGTTTCATCAATACAGCGTGAAAAACTGAAATGTGTTTTTCCATTTGCTGCAGTTTTGCAAGAAACTGTTCTCTGTGCACACACATGCACAAATGTATTAGTAAGGCTGAAAGTGGTGTCCAATACATACAGGCTGGTGAGAAAAAAAAAATTAGAGTATTTCCATTTTGATAATGAAATATGATATATTAAATAAAGATTAAGAAGATAATGAACATAAGATTTTTTTTTTTTCTGACAGGATCAAGAGATGGCTGGGAATGCAGATTTTTGTCATAATAAGAGAAAAATGTATAATAACAACATCGCCCACTTAAAGCCTAGCTTGCTTTGAAGGCTGACAATTTTGTTTCACTGATATTGGTGTTGTACAGTGCTTAACTTGTTTTGTTCAATAACTGCAACAAAAAATCCAGCTGCGTGTGCATATTGAGGGGCTCCAGCTGGGGAACGGAATACATTCTGGGATGCTAAATACTAGCTCTTGCTTAGTGATGAGGACAGTGTAGAATTTACCTGTGTGGTAAGTCCTGGCACATCACTAAGTGGCACTTGAAAGAAAATGTGGTAACTGCCGTATCGTGAGAAATTAGGAAATCAAAGACATGATAAAACCCTGAATTAATTACTTAATACGATGTGGGAAGACTAAAAACTGCAGTGTGGTTGAATAGCACAAGGCTCTTGACATATTTAGACCATTTGGAGTTTATTTTGGAATGGGGATTGGAGAATGCTGTTTAAGCTTCGGTGTGAAAAAACTACCCAAGACAAAATATACCATGGAAAGCCATGACGGGGAAGCTATGCCTCCTTCCTGTTTATTAAATTGTTTACAATGTAATACAGTTTTTTCAAGATATGTGCCTCCTGGATTCTAGAACTGTGTAAATAAAATCATTTATGCCAGTGTTAATGGAAGGTTAGGCTCACTTATTAAATTAATTGCAGGGGTTTTCAAAACGAGTTCGTTTTTAGCCTTATTATATTTCTGACATACATTTCATCTCCTTTTGTCCTTGGGGAAAGATATTAAAGTAGGACTAGAAGCATTAATGTAGAGTTTTCAGCAGCCGTGGTCATTGGGAAAATTGATATATTTCCCTAGTTATTTCTACTTTTGCAGCCTGAAGCTCTTCCATGACTGATACTTAAGAGAAACTTCTTAATTTTTGTAACCTTCTAAATTTTTTCTTCATAGAGTGATTATTGTTAAAGGATAAATGAAGCATTACCTGTTAGAAGCTTTTCATCGTTAGCTCTGCAGAGAGAAGTCTTCATGCTGTTTGCACGGACTCTGGTTCACTTGATAGTCATTGCGTGATGAGACTGAATTTACATCTCACACGGAAGCGGTCTTACAACTAGTAGGCTAGATTCCCAGTACCCCGTGTACCCAGCACTTCATCTATAGCACCAGAGTTAATGACCATAACCATGCTGCAAATGAAGAGGTGTGTTCCCAACTTTTTGTAGGGCAAGGAAACAGGGTTCCAAGAAAGTAAATCTTCACCCTGTAGTCACTCAGCTTCTAAGTACCGAGCCAGAGTTCTCAAACCCTGAGCGTCCTGACTTCAAAATCCATTCCACTTCCACTTCTTATTCCATGTATGAGATGCTATATCAATATACAAAGGAGTAATTATCAGATTATCAGTCTGCTTTTGTATAAACAAAAATATGGAAATGTTCTAAAGTAGCAGTCATTAAAAATACTGACTACAGAAAAGATTCATTTAAAATAAAAATCTTTAACTCATAATTAACTCATAGTATGCTACTAATAAGACCATACTACTGCATGCATATCTGGCCCACAGATTTTGAGGAAGACAGGCAAAGATGCAGTTCCAAATGTAAGGAGAGCCCCAGAGGATGAGCAGTGGTGCTGTGAATCCTTTCATGGGGATTTGATGTGATTGGGAGAGCGTGGAGTGCTTCCAGAGGAGGTGAAACAGAAAGGAAGAGAAGGAGTTGTGGAGGCACAGAGGGGAAGGAGGAGTATCTTGGGCAGAATGAATTGCATATGCAAAGGCCCTGTGGTCAGAAGGAGTGTGGCAGGTGGCAGGAAAGACTGTCAACATCATTTCTTATTTGTATGTGTGATATCATGT
Source organism: Tonatia bakeri (assembly GCA_004024845.1). Taxonomy (NCBI): domain Eukaryota; kingdom Metazoa; phylum Chordata; class Mammalia; order Chiroptera; family Phyllostomidae; genus Tonatia; species Tonatia bakeri. The sequence goes on along the minus strand of PVIA01000363.1, from coordinate 318,601 downwards.
TACTGAAACTCGCAGAAGACTCAAAATTCATCCATTTCTATCTCCATTGATTCCATTGACGAAGAAAGTAACTTGATGGAATGATGGTATTTATCCAGCAAGAAAGAATGGCTGCTCTTTTATCACCCTGAGGATGATGAGTCTTGGCTGTGTGTCTTTAAAATGAACTCAGGTTGTGTTCATAGGCCAGGTAATGTGATATTCTGTATAATGCATGGTAAGCTTAAAGAGATAAGGAGTAACTTTCAGGACCAAGGAAATATTTCCCAACTCATAAGTCATCATGTAGTCAACTAACAAGAAGAAGAGTTATTATATCTTTTGAAGTTCAGAATACCTCTAAGGGGGGGAAAAAGTAAAAGTTCTACTTGTTCCTTTTAACCAAAATATAATTAGATGTCTCACATCTTTCAAACATAAAGTAGAAAGTTAAATGTATTTAGATGCACCATAATGAGCAATGTTTTGCACTTAAAGTAATAATGATTCATTTAATTGTTTGAATCAGTAATACCAGGCTTGCAGCAACTGGGCTTATGATCATTTTTGTCTCCCTTACTATGTATCCAGCTTGTATTTACTTAACACTATAATTTCTTTTGTGATATAGTGTGTTTGGTTTTCAGCCTTGAGTTTTCACAAAACATTACGTGAGTCAATGAAAAAGTTATTTGCCAATACGTGTAAAATAAAACCAGAGTTCTTTCTTTGCAAATTGATATCACATATTCTGATGTTCTATCATTTTTCATAAGCTGTGTTTATTTAAGTGACTGCATTGTGCTTATTATAGCAAAATACATGCTTTGCACTGATAAGTTTAGCAGGAGAGAATTAATTTCTTCCCACATCTTTTAATGTGGCATGGCAGTTTCACTCTAAGATCAAAACACATAACTGAAGGTTATGTTTAATTTCTAAATCAAAGTGTTGTGGGAAGATGATTGAAATCTGAAGATGACTCAGATCACTTGATATGTGGTTTTCTTCCTACAGAAACCTTATGGTAGACTGCCATTTCCATGCTAGAAAGAACCTAATAGTGATGTGATTCAAATAGTGTCACTATATACTGAAAGTTTATGTTAGTTACTTCGGTTCTTAGTCTGTGTTTTTAAAAAAGAATTTTGTAGGCTTCAAGACCATAGGAACCTCTTCCACCCGCCCAGTATATGTCCTTTTATTAACTATGGGGACAAAGAAGTAATCACTTAATTTTACCAACATTGATTTGTTGGACAATTTTTGTTTCTATTTTGACCAAAACTGTAATATATCCATTTGGCTCTTTGCCTGTATAAAATTGTTTTTGCCTCAAAGGGTAAATTAAGTTTATGTGGCCTAATTAACTGCATGATAGATTAATGGTAATTGAGATATAGCTTCTGCACCAAACTGAACTTGTTGGTTTTCTAATTTTCTATTTCTTAAAGCAGTCAGGTGAAAATACTAACCTAGAGCTAACATGGATTTTTCTCAGGTGTTTTAAAAATAGAAATTAAAAATGTTGTCCCCACGTCTGGATTTCACTCAGTGTCCCTTATCTGAACCTCTCAAAGGCCTCTGTGTGCGGGGTGTGCAGCCCAGTGCACTCAGACAGTTCTGCTCAGAGAAGGAAGTGAAGAGTTTTGGTTCCCATTTTACACTTCTGGAACAGTTTAGGGAAGGAAGCACCTTTACACCTTTTATTGTTCGTGGTTGCTGACATCATATCCTTCCCTGACCAGTCTGTGCGTGTTTCCTGCCATTCTGTCAAGACTCTTCTGTGTTACTGGGAGGGATTTGTAGGAGGGAGGGAGTGATGGAGGGAGGACAGGAGGGAGGACAGGAGCAAGAAAGAGAGAGGGAGGGAAGAGGGGGCAGAAAGAGAGGAGGTGTGTATCACTCGAGGGAACTTATTTATAAATGAGAGCCAGTGGGAGAAGGATCTTTAGCATCTGTTCACAAGAAATTCTTCTCTACTTGGGTCTCACGCCACTTTGCCTTCATCTGTCTGCCTGTGCCAAACTCAAAGTGAACAGAAGCCTGCCATAATGAAGTTCCCCTTTTTAGTAAGCAGCCTGATTTTATTTTTCTTATACTTAGGTTGGCATAAAGAAAAACAATGCAGACGACTGGAGCTCTAGAGAGTGTAACTATCGTAGAGCATTTCTTTTTCTTTCTGTTTTTTTTTAAATTACTGATTGTTTCTATGGAACTCTGTCATTTTCCAAGAATGCTTCTTTCATGTGGAAAGAAGTAGCGGCAAGCCTGCTGGAATTATTTTAAGCTTAATGGTTGATTGTACATAATGAAAGTTTTCAGCATAACTTGAAATTCTACTACATGTAGTTTAGGTATTGTGATCATTTCTTCATGCACATACAAAACAATTTTACAGATTACTGAAGTTATATAATCTCTTTTTCAGCCTCTCTAGGCTTCTTACAAATTAATGCTTGAAACCAACCCTACAATGTAGTTTCTGCATAAAAATCAGGTTTGGGAAATAGTTAAGCCAAGAAAACAACTACATAACTGTTGTTGACCTTCCTAACTCTTTGAATTTTTACTGACAGCCTTGAAATGTGGTGACTCATAATCAAATGTTCTAGGCCATATGTTCCATGACACATTTTACTTCAGGAAAAGAGTCACATCATCACTACATATTATTCTGCATATATACTCAATAATATAAAACTTTGCTTTGTAGGAATGTTCAAAAGGCAACACTTGAAGAAATGTTCATTTTTACAGAAACAAGAAAATATTTTAATTGCATTAACATTTACACTTGTTTCTCTATATTTTACCTTGCCTATTTCAAAAAGGAAATTATATTTAGTGGCATTTTTATCAACTATTATATATATACATATTTGACATCTACACAGTAAGTTTTTTTCTAGCAAAATATACCCCACAATGTTTTGAGAATTAAAAAAAAAAAAAATCCTTGCTCTGCCCTTTTTAAAAACTGCCTCGTTTCACAGTTGTGAAATGTGGGGTTGTGGTATGGAGGAACTCTTCTGAGTTTGGTTCATCAGGAACTCTCCCTGTCTTTCCGAGGAGGTTTTTTTCTCCAGGTATGTTTCTCTACTTGTCTGGTTATTGGTGTTTTGAAATCAGGATCAGGAGAAGTTCTCGTCTTGCCAGCCTTGTCACCACACGCTAATCTGTTCACCCTGACCTTCCACCTTAGCGTGAATAAGCGCTTAGGCAGGCATAGTCTTGTAAGCCGATAGTGCCACCGGCCTCAGCTAAATGAAAGAAAGGAAATTGTCCCATTTGCATTTGCTGTGGATTCATGGGTTGGCTTTTCTGTTGGCTTTCCTGTGACAGAGGAAGCCTGCTTGTCTCTGTGGGGTCTTGCACATGCATGGGAAATACCATTCTAACGTGCTGCTTGCTTCTAAGGTAAGACTATAGGAAACACAGGAAAGTTGCCCAGTTGAGTGATGTTTCAGACCATTTCTAAACATAGATAAATACAGTGCCAACAGTGAATATATGATGCAATTGTTCTTTGTGGACTTTTCATATTTTAATGTGATTCAGTGTGTTTAGCTAATTCAGTAGGATAGCTAATTTTTTTCATGTGTATTTGTCAAATGTGTGCTATTTATAGAACTCTAACACTTCTGAACTACTTCCAACATTTAGAATTACTGCTGGGATAATAAATAGTTTTTGATGAGCACTGTGTGGTCATGATGTTACTCAATACATGTATTCTCAGAGGCAAGAGTGAGCTACAGTGTAATAGAAAGGTTTTGGGCAAAAGAGAATAGATGGTCTTAGCATTTAAGCAGTTTCTAATCCACCAGAACTAATTACATCATAATAGCTTGTGCAATTAGATAATCACAAAAAACTGAAAATTGTAAAAAAAATTACTCAAGGAGGTAGAGAATTTAGAAATTAAATTAAACAAATCAAAAGAGAGCTGATGATCAGACCAAGTATATAACATTTTTCCTGTTCCAATAACTTTGAATTGGAGCCAACTGATCTATGAAGTAGCCAGGACATTGGCTTAGCATTACATAACAAAAGTGGGAATTTATCAGGTTGGTTGTGAGACACCAGCTAAAATAAACAGGGACATTCTGAGTAATGTGTAAAGTAGTTGCATTCTTTGACATGAGATGGGTTAGAATAATTGAAGCTGTTGCTTGCAAATGAAGAAGCCATTGTGGAATGCTTTCTTGTTAACTTCCACAGTGCACAGCATTTCACTTTCATTACACTCAGATGTACTTTAAAACAAAGTAAAATATATACTTTTAATACTGCGGATTTTCTGGGTTTATCTTACATTGTTGATGATCATTTCTTTGCTATTAATTCATGGACTATAGATATCTAGTATACAATAACAAGCTTTTATGATTTTGTGTCTTACTCCCCAAAGAGATACGATGTCTTTTCAAAATATTTAAATTTAGAGGACTGATGGCTTATTATAAAAAAGTGTAGTTATAAATGGAATAATACTTTAATTTTTGCACCTTCCTTTTTTCTTTTTATGAATGATTATATTTTTGGATTCTTGTATTGAAAATATAGCTTAAGGGCTTTAAAAAGGAAAAGAGATCTCACTGCTGATAACTGCTTGTTATGTAAGATTAAATATCACATGTTCTTTTTACAGTATTCTCATAGCAGTGACTTTTTAAAAATAAGATTAAAAGACTTAGATTTAAATTAGTTGACATTTACATATATCAAATAGCACTTTGATAATAGTCCATCCTATTTGCATAACGAGGGACAACGTTATCACCTCTGCTGTCAAAACAGGAGATTGTTTTCCCTTCAGAAATGAATTAGCTGCCCTACTTAGCATACACAGGTACATAAAGGTTCATTAACTCTCTGATTTAGGTAATTTTTCATAGCAGAAAGGTGCAAATAGTCACCTAATTTTATTTAAAAATATTAAAAAACTCTTTGCAAAAGATACATTTTAACTGCCATGTTTTAAAACATAGTTTTCATCATTTAAATTACTTGTTAAAGTACTTATGAAATTATTTTAATTATAAAAAGAAACCAATCCTACTTGATGTGCTCCTGCGTGTGATATACTGTGTACTTTTAACAAGCACTTATTTTCATTCACTTGATTGGCTTACTGCCATGTAGTTTTATTTTGTAAAAATTAGAATAGGATAGTTCTTACGATGCTGACTTGCTGCTAAAGGGGTATTGAATGTCTCCTTTTTGTTCAGCAGGAACGAATGCAGGAATTTGGGAACTGAGTGGTGCAAGTGCTGAAGAAGGAGATTTGTTTGGAGGAAACAGGAAAGAGAAAGAAAAGGAAGGAAAAAATACATAATTTCAGGGACGAGAGAGAGAAGAAAAACGGGGACTATGGGGAGAAAAAAGATTCAGATTACGAGGATTATGGATGAACGTAACAGACAGGTGAGTGGGATAAACTTTTTTCTTTCATTATTTACAAGTTCTAGTTATTATATTTTCCCCAAATGGGGTAAGGGTCCTGGAAAATATTTTGAATTAAACGTGGCCAGTTTAAATGCTAATAGTCTCTCATATGTAAAAGGAAAAAAATAACCCTCTCTTACAGAAATACAGTTTACACATTCATGATTAGTTAGTTTTTGCTTCAGCCTGAATTCTAAGTGGGAGCTGTACTTGTGTAATATAAATAGTTTAATAATTAAGAGTTAATAAGCATAACATTGCTACATTGCATGCATCACTAAAGATATTCTAATATTCATGGGCACAAGGCCTTTTGTGGTTATCTATTTTAAAGGTTTATGTTATAGGCCAAATATCCTGAATAAAAATAGCTTTTATTATATTCACAAATTTTGAAATGCATCCAAAATATTTAACATATCTGTGACAACAAAGAAAACACCCACATAAAATATTAGTAACTTAAAACATGTAGGCAAGAAGTATTGGTTAATTCATACTATTTTCTTTAAATCCTGACTTTTATAAACATAGAGGCAGATGATGTTGTAGTTTTTCCTAGGACTCCAGTGATAATATCTGTGTGATACAATTCAGGGTCTGGCACAAAAAATGCCCCCTGTTTATTACAAAATCTTTTATTACAAAGTCATAAGCTTATAATTCTGTAACATAACACTATCACACTCAAGCACACCATATGACATTTTAGGTGAAATCATCAAATTAAAACTATGAATTATTACACTAATAGTATTATCCTACAAACCACACTCAAGCAGGCCTCAGACCCTATATTCTAAAGACATTATACAGCCAAATGCTCTATTCAACAAATACTTAAATATCATGAATATCTGTGAATTCTTCACACCTGGGGCATGTGGATATAGCCAGGCAACGTAAAGAGAAGGGTGGGTAGTTTGCTTGTATTCTGGTGTTGAATATCAAGTAATGGTTGCTGGGAGAAATTACAGTACTGCCAGGTCCCAGCCATTGCAGGTGGATAGTGCAACCTATAAAGCAGGCATTCCTTGACTGTGGAAGAGAAGATGCTTTTGCCTGTCCTCCCTTTACACTTGGGGAAGCTGAGAGGACAGTTTTGGAGATGCCCTCTAAGGCTGTAATTTCCCCCAAATGAAGACACTCTGTCTTTTGTCCCTTTCTCTCTTCTTGGACTTGTGAGACTAGAACTGATTCCTGGTTTAAAATGTTATGTTGTAAAATATGTAAATTATAATGAATAGAAGCTATTATTTATGCTGTCAAAGCCAGAATGTTATTAAGAGTTAAGAAAGTTTTTGATTTTTATGTTTATAATTCCTTAAATTGTTATATTCAAGGTACATATGACTTGAACTATTTTTGGCTTAAAATTGAGCTAAAGGATGAATAATACTAAGATTTATAATGTATTCCTTTAGTGTTTTCCTGCATATTATTTATTGCTATGAGTCAAGTCAAAAATCAATATTTTTTTCAATATAAAACCACAACATTTTTAGTTGGTTTATAGATTGAAATTAAAATTAAAACTGAAATATTGAACATCATGTACCATTGACTATTTAGACCCAGTTATTTGGACTAGAATCTGTTTTGGGTACAACCAAAAATTATGTGAATTAGCACCTACATTTCACTAATAATACCAAGTAATTTTTAAGTTCATGAAATTAATTATATCTTCCTTTTGCTTGCAAAGGAGGAAGAAATTTTTTCAGGTGGAAATCATGAACTTTCATTACGCTTTATAAAGGAGCATAAAACTCACACAGGAATACAAGAATTTTAGCATTCTACTTTTGAGCTAATAATTGAACAACTTTTCTTAATTTAAATATAGTTGTGTCTACAATTGCTATGATTCTCACCCATGTTAGAAGAAGAAAATTTATTTAAAGTCAGCTTCATTTATCTTTTTATTAATCCTGAAGATAATTTTCTTGATTTTATTCTATAGAATTTAGGCTCTTAGTCTTTTTTTCTTTTTTCTTTTCTTTTTTTTTTTTTTAGTCATTAAGTACAGCAGGTCTTTTAATTCAATACTTAAACAGAATTAGTAAATGTGAAAATTGCCATGTTTTAACATACATTTCAGTGGTTATTTTAGATGGCCATTGACAACTTTCAACAGCCATCTTACTTATAAATCTTTGTCACATGCAAAGAGTAGTCATAAGAACCATTTGGAGAGAGCTTAAAAGAGATAAGTCACTTCTAAAATTCACACCAGCAAATCTGCCATAGTGCATCCTATGAAGTATGGAGGCACCCCTAAACTGAGCTGCCTTTAAACTATGTGTTCACATTTTGAAAAGAAAAAAGGTAACTGCTTTGCCCTTGTGGAAGCCTCCCCCACAGTGGACTCCTTAATGGAACCTCACACAATGGTTCACAGTCATCTTTTCTTAAAAGCAGTAAAAGTCTGCTCTGCCACTGCAGGTGTTTATTTGGCGACACAGAGAACAGGGTGTGTTTTTACAGAATAAGAAATTCTGGCATAAAGTGTGAAATGAAATATTGCAGAGCTGATGTGGTAAGTTGTATATCATTAGGAAATGAAACTTGTAAAACAGAGTGGCTAACTGTTTAAATTGAATTTTGCCCTTATTTTATCTTTCATAATGGAAATAGGGAACAGCTAAAATTCAGAAACTCTAGTTGTATATCTGTAATAGTTTAGGAGAGGAAAAATAGTAACAGCTTCTTAAATTTTCCAGAGTTCCTAAGCTTATGAAAACTACTTATTTCTCAAATGCTAACCTAAACAAGATGGATTTCTTAGGCCAGTATGTAAAAACAATTAAAATCCTAGATTCTCTGTTTGTCTCGCAAAAACTTTCAGATAACTTAGTAAAAGAAGCTACAAGTTCCAAGAACGACATACATATTATTCCATTTAATTCTTATCAATCCCCTTTACAGCTAAATAATTCATTTATTTATTAAACCAACAAATATTATTGGATTGCAGTATGCCTAGCATTAAGTAGTCAATGGTAAACAAGAAGAATCTCACCCATCTCATCAACTGCTACAGAAATCAGCAAACTTTTTCTGTAAAGGGCCAGAGAGAAAATATTTTTGGTACTGTAAACCATGCAGTGACTGCCTCAGTGAGTTGTGAAAGCAGCCATGCGCGGGATGAATGTGCTTGTGGGCCACAGAATGGGGACCTCTGGCGTAGGGGATGAATTCAGCCATGGAACGGGCAAATATATAATGAAAGTTTTGCTCATAGGTGCTATCAGTGAAGTTATCAAAGTGCTGTGAAGGAATAATAGGAGGTATTTTGTTCAGATTGGGGTCAGAAAAATGCATCTGGAAGGAAATGCTAAAGATGGGAACATTAAGACAGTCAGTCAGGCAGATGGCAACATTCCAGAGATAACAGTATTTGCAAAGTTCCTTTAGAAAGGAGAGGGCCTGCTAGGAAGCTGAAGGAAAGCCCATGGAACTTGACCTTGGTGCGTCTAATTTAGTAAAGACGAGAGAAAAGATTGGATTAGGCATGGCCCAGACCATGCAAAGCTTTGTTGGTTGTCAAAGATTTGAGCCCATATCTTTTAGATTAAAACACAAAACAAACATAATTTTCTTAATTAAATCTCGCTTCATCCTGTATAATATAATGTTTAGGTCATAGCCTTTGCCAATTATATCATATTGCATCCAGTATAATATAGTAATGAGCATGGTTTTAGAGACAAACCTAATTCTGGTCCCAGTTCTGCCACCCACTAGCTGTATGACCGACCATCCCACAAGAGACTTAAAACCTCTCTGAGCCTCATCAGTTCCCTGTTCAGTAGTAGAGTGAGGATTAAAAAAATAATACTCACCTCATTAGGTCACTGAGATAATTAGAGAAGAAAAGTAAAGCACCTAACATATAATAAGTGCTCAATGAATTTCCTTATTAAACTATTTCTATTAAGACTCATGCTCTTTGAACCATGAGCTATTATGTTAGAGTTAATGTGATTTGCATCAAAAGATTTCCTGCTCTGGGTAGCACATTAAAGAATGATACGCGAACCTTCATTTCTCAAGGGCTTTACCTTAAAAGGGTTTTGGGGAGATAGGAGGAACGTGGAACAGAGTAAGGAAGGAGCACAAAGGAGCCTTCGGAAGCCGAAGGGGTGAGCAGGTCATTTCAGAGCAAGAGCTGGCTGACGAAGAGGACGGCCGGGGACAGCACGAAAAGTCTCCCAGAACACTTGCAGAGCCGGGCAGGTGACAGAGGTGGGGACGCAGTTGCCTGAGGTCTGTGTGCTGTGGGACTCACTGTCAAATACGTTACTAACCGAGTTATTTTGAACGACGGATCACCATTCTTACCACTTCCAATTTCCAGCTTATTCTAACCCTTATTCTTCCAATTTCAAGCTCTCAGTCTGCAGTTTTAAATTTTTATCCAGTAGGTACCTTCATCAGTTAGGCAATAATCTTACCCTTCTTCGTCTAGTACTATTTTTACTATACTCTGAAACAGCCATGTTTATTGAGTTTTGTCCTTGTGTGACTCTTTTTACAAACAATATACCTAGAAATCTATTATATCTGTTGTATCAAGAAGACATGTCAAAGTTAGGCATGCTTAACCTATAGCCTGTTGACTTGTGTATTTGTATTTTCCAGTTTTCACACTTTGAAAAGATAGGAAAGGTAAACCCAAATTTATTTGTGTGACTTGTTATTAAAAGCCAATTAAATATTTGGATAACCAAAAGAGAAAATTTTTTGACAATAACACAGAGCTTAATGTAATAATGTTAAGGAGAAAAGATTCTTAAGTGTCTTAAGTTCTTTTCTTCCATCAGATCTGGCACACTAATAGTTTTTGCCAGCAAACAAAATTTTATATAATTATCGGTGCAATAACTGGAGCACAAATTAAAGACAATTAGCAACATTCTCCTGTTAATAGAGCAGCAGAATCCCCTTATGACTAGAAAGAATTCAGAGTTCATAGCTGTTAAATTGTGTAACTTTTTCTCTGGAGATGTATTGATTTCCTTAAGTGACTTTCTGTTATAAAGAAACAAATTTTACTCTTTTCCCTGTTTTCCACTATTTTGGTTCTTAATTTCAGTGGAACTTTTACTGTAACATTCATTCCTTCAAGGTGATAATCCAGAATATCAGTAAATAAAAGGTCTGATTACAGTTCTAAAGCTGAGAGTTACAACCTACTAAACTAATATGAAATTTATTGAAATTGAGATGGGTTCACTCTTTAAATATGAGGAGCTGGATAATTTAGAAATGGAAATTCATTGCTTCAAGAAAACAACTTTGTAATGAATTGTAAACCGTGAGTTAAAAAAACAGAGTAATCATCACACTGTTTTCCTTTGTCATCTCCACAGACAGAACTTCCAGACTTGTCAGTTGCTAGTATGCATGTCAAGCAAGTGTGTGTTGTTTGAGAGAAAATTATACTTTAAGTAATAGAGAAGAGTTCTCCATGTTAAGCAATGAATGTCTGGAACTTTGGTTCAGGTCAAGTGAAGAAAATTTCAATCACTGCAGAAGTGTTGATTTTTCTACCTCTAAATCCAAAATAAACCTGCAAATGCCTCATATTGAAGATTTTTATGTCTTTTCCCTTTCAGTATCATTTCTTAACAGCTGACTGTCTCCCTTACACTTCTGTTAAAATTTTTATTAAGCTCATTTTATATAAATGAAATTAGCATGTATCATAGTAATTTATTAGGACACAGTAGTACAATACATCTCAGAAGTGAATAGTAGGGTATATTGATGCATCCTGTGGATACCTACTTAAAAATTCCCCATGTGTGTAAGCTAAACCATTCTTTTCATTAATCTTAAAAATCACCAAGGGGGAAAGTTTTTGTTGGAATTATTGGTGATTGAAGAGACCGAAAAAGAAAACCTAAAAGAAAAATGAGAAAGTGTACTTTTTGAGAATTTTCAAATCAAGGAAAGCAGCAGCCAGAGTGCTCAGATGTCTCACAGTTATGACATCAGGCCAGTCATTTGTATCATATTCCCTGAAATCTGCAAACAGTTCACAAGTGATCTTCCCCCATATGGTTGAATCATAGTCAAGTGCACCACATAGTTCTTATATGTCCAATGAATGTGGGACATTCTATATTGATGTGAGCTGGATCTGTCCCTGCACTGGCAGAAAAGCATTATCTCAACCGCAGTCGGATTCACTCAGCTGTCCTTTGTAGAACACCCAAGGGAGGCCAAAATGTTTACAAGGGAAAGGAAACTGTTTCTCTAGAATTCTATTACTGAGTTTAAGAAATAAGCACCCCATAAACTTGAGGGCTTTAAGACTTTTTGTTGTTTCAGTCTAATTTGTGTATTTCATATAATTTCCATTTTAAAATTGTAGTTCATAAAAACGCTGATATTTGGGTTTATTGTATCTCAATCATTTTGTGTACAAAGATGACAATGAATGACACTTTCCACTTCTGTGAATGCATGCACACACCTTGTTTGCTACAAGTCACTTGGTGCTTTGCAAATGCACAAACGCTGTGTGACATTATATTACTGAGAAACCAGCACTAAAAATATTAACATCATAAATAGACCACATAAACCGAAAGGTTTCTTCTAAACTGTAGATTAAAGAACATGTTGCTGATTATTTCAAAAGCCATGTCCTTTGCAGTCTAGACTAACTTTAACATTGTAATTTGTTCAAAATGAGCTCCTTCAAAAATTAATATGGTGAAAGCTTTTTGAAAATTTACATCTCAACACACTCTCATTGAAGACAATTTAGGACATCTCACCTCAAAATAATGACTTTAGTTTAAAAAACTAACAATTATTTTTTTTGGATGTATATTTGCATTTCTTTGAAATACTTGAAACCACTCATAGGAATGAGAGAACCAGTCTAAATGTTTGGAAAATTGACTTTTAATTTTAAGTTGGAACAGTTTAGCTTAAGAAATCACTAACATTTAAATAACATTTCAACAAATGTAACTGTTTGGAAACTACAAGGGAGACAGCCTCCTGCCTTCTGTCTTGCAAGGATTGATTTGGAAGGCCCTGAGGGAGAAAATAGTGGAGTTAGGAGGTAAACCTGAAGCCATTGTGGAAAGGAAGAAGTTACACTCTTCCTGTTATGACAGGAAATGTAGACAAATGTGCTTCCTGAGCATTTACTCAGCAGGGAATGAAGTAGTCTTTGACCTTTACCTTAGGTACATTTTGGCTTTGTTAAACTAGTAAACATGTTTTTGCCCCCAAAATATGAATCTGGTTTATTTTATTCTTCTCCAATTCAAATGATATATTTTATGTATATGAGGTATAAAGAAATAGAGGCATTTATTTTATGACTGCATCTCCAAATTGGAGTTAGAATATAAATCAGCCCTTTATCAAACAAATAAGAAATTTGCACATATAAGAAACAGCACATATAAGAAATTAAAAATATATTGTGCAATAGTCTTCTCTTTTTAAAACCCAAAACATTTTTTAGGCTTAAAAATGGACCACAATAAAATCTTTTAAATCCTGATCAGTTTAATAATAGTAGATTATCCTTCTTCCTTTGCCTCATGTAGACAAATATATCAGAAATCAGCTGTCACGCATTTTAAAACCAAGGCTCTATGAGCTTGTTAATAACACAAAAGTTCAATTATTTAATTATAATCTAACCTATTTTTTATAATTTTTTTCAATATACTATGCAAAGCTTAAGATTTAAAGTTTTTTTGAGGTTTGGGGTGTTGATTTAGGAGGAGGGATTGGTAGGGTTCCAAATTCCGTACTCTCAGCCCTTTTTTTTAATTCTTTTATCGCATTCAGAATTTTAGGAACTACTGCTCAAAACTCCTTTGGAAATCCCTGCATTGCAGTGAAACCCAGCTCAGTTTGCTGGAGGCTAATGAGGACAATAGTCCTCTTTGCAGCCCCAGTACACTGCTGTCTCATCCTTGCAAGTTATGCTGGAGGGTTACAAGCACATGGTAGCAGTCTGCTTAAAAGAGTCCCTCACTGCTCTTTAAAGAGCCTTTCTTTTACGGAGGCAGGCCCCGTCATTGTATAAAGGAGCGCTTGTCTAGAACACAAGTCTGCAGTGGCATTACTTCCTCCCACCGAGAGTAATCATCAAGCCTAAAGCTCGAAAGCCTTTCTAATGACAGACTGAATTAAACAAAATAAAATTGAAGAGGAATACTTTAGAACAGTTGTACCATTACTTACTGTCAGGAACAAGCCAGAAGAAGAAAAAGAGCATTTAAGAGGGCATTTCCCTTTTTCAATTAGAGATTGTCCTTGCAGACTCCTGACTCCATCCCTAACCCTTTAAACACATAGGAAGACCTAGTGGCTGTGGATTAGAGAGTGCATTGTGTCTCTGACCTGTCCATCTTGTCACTCATTAGTCACTCTGTTTCCTTAACTGAGAGGAAACAGATTATCAGATTATCAAGACTGGGAGTGAGGAGGAGTGGATCTAAAATATTTTCTTAGGATGAAGGTTAAATTAGTCATTACTCTATTTAGACAAAAAAAAAAAAAAAACCCTCAAACTGTTGAAAATAGAATAAGCTATTTTAATAGTCTCAAACAGATTCTTTTTTTTCCTTTATCCCTTCAAATTTACTTTTTTAATTAAAATAGCTTTTAGATTATCTACAGTCAGATTTTTATCATGGCTTTCTTTTACATAAATTGGAATTTTTAGTAAACAATTGTTTCAATACATTCATAAAACTTCTTCACCCTCGATCCAGTTGTTATGAATCATTCTTCAGCTCAGGGCCATCGATGCCTGCGTTCATCCACAGGGTACCATCTTCTGTGCCAGCAAATGAACTGGTAACAGAGTACTTCTATTGAATTTGTTGGGGTGACACTGGTTAATGAAACCATACAGTTTTTGCATATACAGCTCTATAACACATCATTTGCATACTGCTTGTACGCTCACCAACCAAAGTCATGTCTCTTTCTGATACCATCTCAAACAGATTCTAAAGTGAAGACACTAATACTACTTTATGAGTTAAAGAAATGAGTAAAAAGTTCTCCACTCACTAAACAGACTCATTGAGCAGTTGAGTTAAGATCAGGCCAAAAGGCCCTGGACGGTGTGGCTCAGTTGGTTGGAGTGTCATCCCAAAGATCAAAGGGTCATGGGTTTGATTCCCAGTCAGGGCACATGTCCAGGTTGCAGGTTTGATCCCTGGTCAAGGTGCATATGAGAACCGATTGATGTTTCTCTCTCTCCTCCCTGCTTCTTCTCAATCCAATGAAAAAGTATCCTCAGGTGACAGTAAAAATAAATATATTTTTTAAAAAGATCAGGCTGAAAGTATTCTGATGAATAGAAACAAGAATAAATTTATTGTTTCTTTCCTTAGTATTAATGCTCTTCAAGCCCTCTAAAGTTAGGTCTCAGTTCCCATAGGTGTGGGTAGCTGATGTTTCCAAAGGCCTTTTGCTGTCATTTCTTCAGAACACTTCCCTGTAAGTTGCAAGGACTTCCACAGTTAATATGGCAGGAAAGTTCTCCTGGGATGACGTTAGGAACCGAGTTGGGATTAGGAGGGGACACGGAGGAGGCATGCGCATGGTGCGGAGACTCATTATTACATGTCCTTTCCATTCCACAGTAGTCAAACTAATCTCCTTATCCAGTAGGAAATGACACAGGAATCGTCCTCTGCTTTTAGAACTTGTTATTTACATTACCTGTGTGTAAATGAGAGACCCACCTTTTGCATTGTGGCTGTAAACAGAACTGTGTTTGCTACCAACCTAAACGTTTCTCGTTTTGTGAAATTTAAATAAACATCCACAAACATAGAACTAGTGTGTGCCCACTAGTGCATGCATGTGGTTCTTGTGGGCTTCAGTGGGACTGGCTGGGGGTCTGCGGGCAGAGCCGGCTGTGGAGTCCACACAAAAGGAGCTTTATTGTCAAACCTAGAAACCAATTTCATCTAAATTTCAGTATTATCAGTATTCTTCTTTTACTTTAACCTCGAAAACTTCCCTTACATTAGTGAATGTGTTATGCAGTACTCTGCTTGTACTGTTCAGAAAAACTGATGGTTCTTAACGGACCTGCACACTGTTCAGTGAACACCTGACTGGGTGTGTGCAGTGCTGATTTAAGCCCTGGAGACGCAGTCGTGTAAATGAGGGCAGTAACACTGGCTATAAGGGAAGTGTGAAGAAGGTTCTGTTTCTATTTCATCCACGGACTAGTTTTGTGACATTGGACAAGGCAATTCATATCTTTCTTTACAGCATCATCTGAGAAATGGGGGTGAAAAACTGTGCTACATAATAACTTCACAGAGTTACTATCGAATGTCGTGAGATAATTTATTATAAAGTCTTCGAACTTCTTAGAAAACATTCACCAAATACAATCAACATTCTTACCTAAAAATAACTATAATATGATATGCTCTAATTTCACCAACAAACCCATACCCAAAATTTGACCCAGTCTAACTTTTCTATTCAGTTTTACCAAATGTACATTTTTACTCTAAGTGAATATGACAAAAAAAGAAAAATAACTATGTGAAATTTTCCCCTCTCAGGAGCAGACTTTCTATTAACATAGCTTGAGCATGCATAGAAATTTATTTTTGCCATTCCTTTTTTTGGCAAAACATGCACAATTCTTGGTCCATCTCTCCATTCGTTCATTCAACAAATATTTAGCCAAGTATTTTTCTGGGACTTTGGATTATGAGATCAGACAGGAGATGTTCTGGGCTTTCAAGGGAAGCTCAAGGTCTACTTGAGAGAGAAACTCTGATCTCCACATAACAGTGGTAACCCAAGCTGGTGGGTACTAGGGGAGCGGCAGTGTGTCACAGAAACTGCCTGAGCCTGAGGCACCAGAGAAAAAAGTACGACCTACCTCTTACAGTATTTCACCGTCAACAAGTCACTCACACTCATATTATGTCCCTTCGTTTAAGTCTCATAACAATTCTGTAAGAGCCTTTTTTTACCTCCATTTTACAGGTGAGGAAACAGGGGTTCAGGTAAATTAGGCAATTGACCCAAGGACACATAGCTCATAAACGTCAGTGCTCAGACTTCATGTTCAATTCCCATGTTTTTGCTTCCATACTCAACTGCCCCAGTAATGATGCATATATACTGCTTCTTTAAAAATAATTTAGTAATGTGATTTTCCTATTTTATCAATCGAAACCATTTTTTCTCTGCATTTTCAGCACTAAACATAATTTAACATTATCTACTCAAATTTTTTAAAGTCTTTTCTATCTCTAACTACAAAAAGAAAGTGACCTCATTTATTTCTTGGAATATGGAAATTAGAGCTGATTACGATAATATATTGATGAGGTTGAATAACCAAAAAATAAGACATTTAATAGAGTGAAATTGCAGAAATAGATTCTTGTTTTGAACTGTATCACCATCACTCTAATCTTCCCCTTGACCAAACAGTCTATGCTACTTAGGCAAGACATGAAATCTGGAAAAAATATTTTAAAAATCCTACTCTAGCTTCCTGCCTAGTTCAGGAACAGCGTCTGCACCTCCCTTGGTATGCAGCTTTACTTGGACACGTTCAGGGATGAACTGCTTCGTACCTCCTGAGACTTAGTCCTCTCGCGAATAGTTCTCACCACCAGGTTTTCTCCTGTTTGGACCTCTTTGTGATTTTCAACTATACTTTTTAACTCTTCTCCAAAGAACAAAACAGAATAACTCATCTGCCTCTTCACATGGCCACAGGTTTTCAGATTTGGCATTTCGCTTTTCACTCTTATTTTCTGGGTTAAACATTCCAGATCACCTGAATGATTTCTCAGGCAAAATTGTTCTCCAGTCCTACATCAACCCCTTTGCCATTCAATAACCTCTCTAATTTTGTCAGTGTCTTTTTAAAATTTAATTCTCAGAATTGAATAGAGTATTGAAAATTAGTGCTGACTAACAAAAATAAAATCATTAGGATAATTAATTCCCAATTTGGAACACTATAACTTTAGATCCTTTTCCCAAAAGCAGCTACCACATTCATTTTCCTCCAACTGAGCCTATGTAATTGCTTTTTTAAAAATGCAAATGAAGACTAAAATTATCTGTTTCATCTTGTTTCTAGTCTGTAGAGGAAGCTATGGAGAGAGCCTCTACCATCTATTGAGTTATCGCCCAGATTTATGTTATATGTGGACATGATAAGCATGCCATCTACATCTTCTTCTTAACCAATACTGAAAAGGTTGCTTGAGGCAAGAAAGTCACTAAACTATGTGGCCCTTTCTGGAAACATTCCCTTAAACTCAACACTGACCAATGAATTCATATTTAAATTATCAAAATACTACCAACCAGTTTCAAATCTATAATATTGTGAGGAAAATTTAATCAAATACTTTGCCAAGTGTTCTTTGAAAATCTGAACTCATTAGAAAGTTCAGTAAATTTTTGCTTAACAAATGAAGTCATCCTGAACTCTTAGATCCTCCCCCCTTTATCTCTGCATCCTATGATTGTAAAATTAAAACTTTATCTTCACAGTTTTCCATCCTTTATGATGAGTCACCAGGCAAGGAATAAAGGCTTTCCTCTGAACATTTTTAAATATTTTTTTCTTGAAATCTAGAGCATATGTAGATGTATATTTTTCTCCAGACATTGTCTGGTTTGTTTGATATAGATTCTAAGGTGGTATCTCATTCCTTTCTCTCAAGATTCCTGTTTCTAATATGTTAAACTTTTTAGTAAAATATATATACAAAATTTTTTATTTTCTAGAGATTAACTGTCAAAAAGGCAAGTCAAAAACATCTGCTTTCAGGGTGAGGGAAGTGGTTGGGCAAAAATGCAGATAACTGTACTTGAACAATAAAATAAAATAAAATAATTAATAAAAAAATAAAGAAAATTAAAAAATCTACTTTCAGCAGAAAATTATGTTGAGACATTCAGACTTTAAAACGAAGCATACTTCCATTTCATAATCCACTCCTTCAGCTGTGTTCATCCAGTGTCCAATTGGGCACAGTCTGTGTGAAGCTGGAGGTGGGGTTTTCCAGGAAAGCCAACAGGAAAAACAGACGTAAAAACAACAAACCTTGTAATATTAAAGTAAAATAAAGGTTTATAAAAATCCTAGCGGACAACAATGAGAAGGAATGAGCTTTGTATCGATGTACCAGTGAAAGCTGCACATGAGAAGTTGGCGTTTAAACTAAGCCCTGCAGTGTGATTGGAGCTGGCCAGTGGCCAGATGAAAAGGGGGAGGGACGCTCACCAGCATTAGGCTTCACCAAGTACATGATGAGAAAGAACCAGTATGGCCGGTTTCATTTTGTATTCATCTTGATTGGGTTAACATCTACAGTTATCTTTCTTGCTCATTCTAGAGACAAAGTTGGTCAGAAAACAAAAGCTGAAATCACCCAACTCTACGTAAAAGTACAATTTCAGATCATTTACACATGACTGAAAATATAACACTATTAACCAAAAAATGAACTTTGTTTTAAATAAATTCTCTTCAAACACTAAAGAATTAAATAACTCATTCTTTCTCTAGCCCTGAGGAGGAAACGTGAATTAGGGAGATAGATAAGAAGTAGAAGCCCCACAGCACCCAGCACGAATGCCTGACAGACAGGAAGGCTCAGTAAACATTGCTTAGCATGAGGTTTGGCTTGTCGAAAGTGCCCAATAAGAGTTGCTTGAATTGTTTTCTGTTTATGTAAATAGATTTTCCTAATTTTTTATGACTGAATTATATGAAGCTGTAGTTAATGAATGTGCCTTTTCTCAATTTCAAATTCTAATTTCAATGCCTGATTCATACCTAGGAAGTTCTAGAGTGATTGTCGGTGTAGGACGTGTGATGCCTGGCCTTATGTTGGGTTCTACGCTTGAGGTCACCTTCCAACTTAATTCTGAGACATCTTAATACCACATCATCACTACATTTGGGTCTGTTTCAAGAGGTTAGGAAAAAACATAAAATGGTCAGTATTTATACAGAGTCATTTTGCTTTACATGCATTTTTACATATCAAGTCTCTTTAATTCTGAAAGCTAAATTTCAAGTTCTAATGCTGCCTTAACTGATACAGACTTCATTCTTCTCTCTGTGCACCTTGACTGAGGCAAACACTGGAAAAAAGCATCTCTTTGCCTACTGCTGTAAAAACAGCTTTCCATCTCACCTAAGGTTCAAAACATGTTACTGAAATAGAAATGGACTTGTTCCCATTTCAAACTATTGTTACATTATGAAAAATATAACGATTATAATACATTATTATATTTAGGTATAAAAGCTCTGAATTGCAATCTGCCATTGAGTGGCATGTTTTAAAGGAAGAGTAATATCTCAGGTCTCTCTATAAAGCATTTTGCTTAAAAACAATTTTATCTAACTATGAACAATGAGAAAAAGCATTATAAAATACATTTTGAGTATTCCATGATGAATAGGAACATAGTACCGAATTAAATTTAGAGCAATTATGAGTAGATTTCAAAGATATTAAATACTTTATTATAGTCGTCATTTCAGTTTGCAGTTTTAATGAAAAGAAGCTACATGCACTAGCTTTTTTTAACGGGCAATATTAAATAAGTATGCATTATCCAGCAGCCTATTTGGTTACACAAAAGTTGAGGAGTACCTAAAAGTAAACACAAATAGTGGCTTTAATGATATTTCTGTGCTAAAATGTACTTTGATGGCGAGTGTTGTAACGTGCTAAATTCTGAGGTTTCAGTACAACAGAAACCATACTGTATTGAGACATTCCACCTACAGTTTGTGGTCACGAAAGTCTGATTAAAAGTGGTTTTAGATATATGAAAGCATTTTGAGTCAGTGCCTTTTCTACTGAACCTACTCTGTAGCCTATTTCACTAAACAAAATACCAATGTGCAGATATATTTGCATAGCTAAACTGCATCTAAAAGAAATATTGAAAGACATTTTGTATCAATCTAAATGATTAATGATTGCGCTTTTTTACCCATTCCAAAATGATAGTCTTTATTTAGCTGCTCCTTGATACTGACTATGGCTCATCTGAATGAGCCATAATAAAACATTTTCTAAAATAATATGATAATCAAATATGAAACTAAAACACTAGCTATATTTTATTAGAAGCACTTTAGTAAGACCATCAATAAACATAAAATATCGATAGAAGGTGCAACATTAACAGTATTACAAAGAAAAATTGTGGAAGTTGAAATGGGAGTAACATATTCAAGTAGATACTGACTAGTTATATGGCCTGGTAAATACCTAAATGCCATGTTTTCCCAAGAATGCTCAGCAAGGATTTTCTAGTTCAGCTTTACCCTTCCGTCAGGAATAGTAAGCTCCTCAAATGCCCATAATCAGAAGACTCTTCAAGCCACCAATACAGATAGATTTTGTAAGTTCTCCTTTTCCTGTAAGTCTTCTCAGAAAAGAATGGGAACTAAGATTTATTGAGCTTCCACTTTAAGCACAGTGCTTGACGCTGTACATATGTTAACTTTATGGAGCCCTCACAGCAACTCTAAGAGCAAGTGTTCTTTTCATTTTACAGACGAAAAATCAAACTCAAAAAGTTAAGTGAATTTCTCATAACTAGTAAAGAGCAGATTCAGCCTTCAAATCCAGGGACCCACGTTCTTTCCTTTCTACAATGCTACCTTCAAAACAATATAATCGTTATTAAGTATAGATTTACCTTTTTAAAGTTCTATTTATAAGTTGCTAAAAAAGTTATGGGGAAAGCTGTGAAATAAGTTTATATCATGTACATCAACTTGAAATTTCTAAAAACTTCACATAACAGTTTTTCCTACTTTGCATTTTTGTACCAGAAACCTTGACCGTGTTCCCATCCCTGCCTGCTCTCCTGGGGGTGCAGCAGTGAGCAAACCAAAAACAGGCATGCTCTCATGGGCCACGCACTGTAGTGGAACAGGCAGACATTAAACAAATGATCACACAAAAATATGAAACTTATAAAATTCAACAAGGGCTATTAAGGAAAAATAAACAGTGATGGGTAGAACAAGTATTAACAAAAGTGTGGAGGAATGAGGAGACCGGAGACCAGGTGTCTGCCTGCCAGTCCATGGTTCCTGTCAACACATTTATTTAGGTGTGTGGGACGAGGAAGGATTCAGAGTTCACGCTGAGGGCTCTAGTTTGGGGGAGTGAGTTTACGTGGAGACGGAGAATGCAGTAGGGAAAGCAGATTCAAGGATGAACATAAAGAGTTTAAGCTTGGTGGGGTTTGAGATTCCTAGGACATTCAGATACACTTAGGACTGAAGGACATCCATTGGGTGTCTGGAGATGAGGAGGAAAAGCAGGAGTGGGAAACTAGATAGGAAAATTACAAATAGTAGATAAAACCAAGCTGACCACTGCCACATGAGTTGAATATGACAGTGAGAAAAAAAATGTAAATACTAGTCCCATTTGAAAATAATAACTAAATCAAGGTAATCAGCATTTCCCAGAGTCTAGACCTCAAAACTTTAGCTCTGAAGAATGGTAGTAAATGCATCTCGAAATTAATAAATAAACAAAGAAATAAATGTTCTGTCACATCTAGGTTTGGGAGGCAGGTTAATAACATAAAGTTTAAAAACTTTATGATCCTTTCATCTACCAGTATGCCTCATATCCCAAATGTATTGGGCCATTGGACTTTTTCTATTAAGGAGTGTTTTATGGAAATGATATTCTACAGAAGACCTGCTGGGAAACACTGGATCACGTAAGGGCTTATAATTAAGAATGTTCATAGGTTTTGGTAGGCAGGCTGGAATTTAATCAAGAGAGGACTGAAATTGGGAATTGTGAAATCTATATTTGCATCTGGTAGGACTAGCAGGTAGAAAGCATCTGAAGCCAGAGAAAAGGAGCTGTTGCAGTGGGCTCATCAGGAGAAAGACCATGTGAGGAGGAGGTTTTGAAGATTGGGATGAATTGAGGATGGAATGATTCCAGACAGAGAGATCATCTAGGACAGGAAGCTGATAAGGACGTGAATGATGGAGCCGCCTGGGAAATAGACAAGAAAGTGTGAACCTGAGAAACATTTTGAGGGAAAGAATTATGGGACTTGGTAATAGATTAGATTAAGAGAAGGAAAAAGCAAAGATAACAGTACAGTTTCTGGCCTGGGAGAGGAAGAAAGATACACGGAAGAATGAAACCAAAACCCTAACAGTATTATGGCTAAAGTACTTCTCAATTCCCTGCTGAATTTCAGAAAACAGAATACAACACTGTCTGAAAGCATAGTCAGTCATATCCCTTCAAGTGTTTTCAACTAAATGGCATGAGACTAAACAATTTTAAGATTTTTTGAACGCAGATATAAAATGCTATATGTTCATAATGTCACGTCCAGTTTTCAAGTGGTCAAAAAATAGTTCCAAACTTAATTATAAAGGAACGATGCTAGCCGTGCTGAAATTCATTTTTTAAAAAAATCTTACATTGTTCAAAGAAACATGAATAGTACTCTGGTCACCTTCATTAAAATTTCCTACATTAACTCTGGCATTTACAGTTTCATATTCAGCAACAAGCTAGAAATCACACATTTTCAAATTCTGAGCAGAAATTAGTTTTAGATTTATTTGCTTCCTTTCCAAATGTGTTAGTGCCCAAGGGCCCTGACAATGGCACACTTTGTTTTACAAAAAAATAAAAAGTACTGTTATAAAAAAAAGCCAAGATTTATTATTTCTTTAAAAAACTTGCCTGCTGCTCTTTTTTTTCCAGGTGACATTTACGAAGAGGAAATTTGGGTTGATGAAGAAGGCGTATGAGCTGAGCGTACTGTGTGACTGCGAGATCGCACTGATCATCTTCAACAGCACCAACAAGCTGTTCCAGTACGCCAGCACCGACATGGACAAGGTGCTCCTCAAGTACACGGAGTACAACGAGCCACACGAAAGCCGGACAAACTCCGACATCGTGGAGGTGAGAGCGCGTGTGTGGTTGGTGAGCCCACAAACTTCGGCAGAACCACAAATTGTTTGAGCCCTCTTCCCCCCACACACATGCACAAGGACAACCTTCTTCCTTCCTAAAATGTTCATATTCCCACAGGTGCACCCAGAGTTATCACCCTCAACTAATACTCCACCCTTTCTTTCCCCTTCAAAATTCAAGTTAGAATGACCTGATGGTAAGGACAATGTAAATCTGGCCCTTGCTAAAAATCAGACCCTGGTATCAAATTATTGGCTTCATCCCTCATGTGTCCCCATTGTCCACTGCTATGTCAGGACGCCAGGTTGGGAACTGTGGCCAAGGGGCAGCTTTACCACGTTGTGGATGAATTTTCATCATTTCTTTTCAGTCTAGACTAGTTTCCCAGCATAGTCAATGAAAACAATATTTAAAAATTAGCTCACCCAAACTTGCACTTCAGTTTTTACTCTCTAGCTCTTCTTTCTAATTTATTCTTCCTAATGCATTCTTGCTGAAAGAGATAAAGGTAATTATTCTCCTAGAAATGTTTTTCCTCCAAATATGACAACGAAAACTGTTGATACACATAGCATCAGAAATCTGACTAAGATGTATTTTTCTATGTTAGCTTAGTGTTTTACCAAGGTCAGATTTAAAACACTGTCTTATTATGCCAACTATAAAATAAGCACATTAAAACTCAAAACTGTTTTAAATTTGTTAAGATGAATAACATTGTCATACGATTTTAAGTGTTCTTGCTTGTGTTCTATTTTAACATTATTGCCTTATAGCGCCCTTCATAAGCAACGCATGCTGAACCAGAAAAGAAGAGGTGTAGTGAGGACTGTCCTTACCTGTCTATTTTTCTTACCTGTCCACTCATGGTTTCCTAGGTTGTGACTGCTTTCCCAGAATTCAGAAAAAATTGATAAGTGTTTCTAAAGTACATGGTGAGAGTCAGTTTGCCAGAGTCCAAGTCATTCTTGCCATTGCCCAGACTGGCTCCATATTATGAAAAATATCCAGTACTAATCCCGACCAAACTAACCTGTCTCTCACATCCATCTTCACTTTGTTTATTATAATTGTCTATGACTAGTTCTCCTTGCTGTGCTTTTATTTGGAAGTTTTTTAAAAGTATTCTGCTAACCAATTTAAACAAGTTTTTTTTTGCCTAATAAGACCTAGCAAATGATTTCAGAGAAACGAAAGTGAATGATAACTAGACCTAATATGATACATGCTTAAAATACTTTCAGATTTATATTATTGCATATCATTTTTGTTTTTCGTTGACTGATGATTTTGTGTACTTGCCTCAATCTAGAAATTTTACATTATTCATAAAACTTACCTACTGTGTGTTTCAGATAGTATTTTATTCATGTGCACATATAAATGTGAAAATATGTAAAGAAACAGGAATATGAACAGCACTAGTCAGTTGTCAAATCTCATAAGTACTTTCGTATCTTTGTGTGTGTGTGTCTGTGTGAGCCCATACTTGTTTAACATAAGTTCCAAATACAAAACAACTCTATACTTGAAACTTCATCTCATTACCAAAATTATTACAACCGACAGTTCAGGGTAACAAAATAATTTGATTTGGAATCTGGCATTAGACTTGAACTGTTCCAGTCCTTAACATGACATGGAATGAAGTAGAACCATATTAAACTAGTCAAAAATTTGTTGACTTTTAAAATTTGTTTTTTAAAGGAGTTTAAAATCTAGAAAATTCATCTGCTGAGGAGTTTGCTCAATAACATCCTATGTGACTTAAGAGCAACTTAACACTTTCCATACTGCAAAGACTTTCATATTCTTGGACAGTTGGGCATCTGGGCCAGACATCCTCCCAGGCCACGAGAGGAGCACTGGGTTGGAAGTGAGATGGTCTGCATTTGAACCTTTGTCTTGCACAGTCTTACCATTTGACAAGTTAGCTAATTCTCACCTAAAAAGCAAAGTCATCAAATTTGAAAGTCCTTCACAACATAATTCTTTAAAAAGCAATACTTTTAAAAGAGATTAAAAAATGGCTCTGTTATTTTGTAGTTAGTATATGAAAGCTCTGAAGCTCTCAAAAAGTCATTAGGGGATTCCTAAGCTAAAATGTAAAGATTCCAAGGCATGATTCTTTGGCTGAAAATAACAAGTGAGTCTGTTCTGCTCAACTACGTGAATCGCACATCCTTCCCCACTTGCCTTTTCCTGACAGAGATGATGGAGAAAAAGTGAAGTGGGAAGTGGGAAGTTGAGTAAAATTTACATCACCTCCACGTAGTCTTTCTCATCGTAAAGTTCACTGAAACCAGTGTGCTAGAGATTCTTGGTGAAGAGGGGATCTGAGTGGGAATCTGCACTTATGACACGTTTTCAATCATTCATTTCTCAATTTAATTTTTTCCATCATCATTTGTCCCCCATCCACCTTCCACCTCCACACAACCCCCCAGTTACCACACTGTCATTGGTGTCCATGAGTTCTACACACTAACCCAGGGAACAAACACTAAGACATAAATTGTTTGGGATGCTAAAGAACCTGTGATATAACAGGGGCTTGAAACTGGTTTTAGAATGGAGCTAACATGAAGTTAAGAGTTAAGGCAGATTGCTACTCCTGGATATAATTTTGAATGCTATTTATTTTAATTTTATTTAACGGAATACATTTAACTGAGTAAGTTTCATGAGGAGCATAATACGTATCAGGAAGGGTCATTCCTTGTAAATAACCCACTTGAACCATTACCCCTCTCCTTTAACCCTCTGAAAACAGTTTACTCACAACAAAAAAGAGAAATAATATGATTCCAGGAACTTAGACTGAAATATAAATTTCTGGACCATACCAGAGAGTAGTGTAACAGGGTCATAGGAAATTGTACAGTGAGTGGGTGTTGAGAAAGATTCCTTCTTATAACAAAAAAGCTCTGAATAATTATCATGTCTTAGCTTCATAATTAGCACTGCTGTTACAATGGCACAAAGACTTATAGAGGCTTAACAGACAGGCTGAGAGAGTTTTTTTTTTTCATTATCATATTGTAATGCAGCTTGAATATCTGTTTAGATGCAATATATAAATATGTCAGATTAGTAAATGTGTTAAATTTTTAATCCATTGGTTTACAAAACACACAACAGTTGTAATATTAAAAGCATTTCCTTTGAAGAAAGTCTGTTTTATTTAAATCTGTGACAAATATACTGTATATCTACCCAAAATGCTAGTTTATGAGAACATTGAAATTCAAAAAAGATTCTGATGGCATTAAGGAACTGCCCCCTTCATGTCTCCTGCCCACTCCACTCCTGGTTTTCTTACCTGCCTTTCTGCCCTCACAGCGGACACTGGGCTCTATTGCTGGAAGAAGATGTGTTGCTGAGCACTTCATGTCAGCACTCCTGCAGGACACGCTTCCAGGCCACTCCTCCACCTAGCAATGATTTAGCAAGTGCCAGCAAGAGACAGGCATCCTTGTTATGGATGTAAAACATAAAAATCAACTTAGGAACAAGGAGAGCAAAAGAGCAATAACCTCATTAATGTAGTACAAGCTACTAAAAGGAAGACATAAGCTAAACAATATATCAAAACTTTGATTCTAACAGGTCAGTTATCACCAGATCAGTCCAGGTGACCCTTGGAGTCACAGAAGTCCAGGACAGGTTACTCCATATCCAGCAAATGTTTTCTAACCAAAAAACCCATAGGGCAGTGGTGCTTGGCAGTCTCTCACCCTTCTGTGACTCATTGATTCTACTGATCTGCTCATCAAGTCTGGGCCTGTAGTCGAGTGACTAAGTATGGAAAGGGAGTGAGTTAAGAGGCCCTCTGTAACTCCCCAGGAAATCAAAAAGGCAGATGTAACTCTTGTAGAAGAAACCTCTGATTCACAACTATCTCAGTAGAGGATTGCTGGCTTTTTTTCTTTAATTCAAGGATAATCAAGAAAACTGTGGGTTGTAGAGAGGAGAGTAAGGGATGATATTTACATGAAATTTCATTTTCTGTCACCTGAATCCTATTTGAACTTAAAGACTTCTGAGAACAGTTGTTCCAGCACAGTGTTTTCTTACACAGTAACATTTAAGGAATGACTTGGGACTGGAAAGGCCTTAGGTTAGTTTATAAACTTCAGTGTTTCACAGTACCACTGGAGGTCATCAATAGCTAACTACATAGTTTGATGAAAATTGATTAGTGCAAAATTGAGAATTAAGGATAAATATAAAAAAATTGATTAGTGCAATTTTTGTTGAAAAGCAAATTAGACCTCTTTACAAATTCTATATTACAAAGTTTTGGGAATAAATGTAAAATATGAAAACCTATCTATTTAACTTGAGCTTTCAATATATCTAAACCAGTTAAATAGGTTTCAATTTTATACTTATAAAAATACAGATATGAAAAATTATCATTATGAGTGCTTTGTGGATAGATGTTACACACTGATACTTTTTTAAAGAGTAAACACATTCACATTTGTTTGATCATTTGTTGAATTTTCATTTTTTCATGCATTCATTCACTGAACAAAGATTGGCTGAATTCCTACCATGTGCTGTGTACCCTGGAATGCCTGGAGACATAAACATAAACATGGCCCCTCAAGGACTCTTGGTCCATAAGATTGCTCACAAGGCCATGCAGAAGCTGGCCCTGTGTTTCTCTTCCTCTCCAGCCTCACCTCTTGTGTTTCCCCCCAGTGCACTCCTTCCACCACTCCCATCCTGTACCCAAGCCACCTCAACAAGCTTATTGCCCTCTGCTTCTCTAAACCCCATTTGTTTTGTCTTCAATATTCCTTACTAGGCCTTCCTTGGCTTTTCTTTTCCTTTCATTCAAACTATGTATACTTTTAAATAGCCATCCTGGAACTGCACACTAACTTGTGTTAGATCCTTTTCCTACTCAGTCACAATCTGTTGTGTTTTCCCCATCAAAGCACTGTTGAAGCAGTTATCCACTCACCTGTTTCAAGTAGAATTAAATGAATTGAAATTAGATAAAATATCTAATCCAGTTTCTCAGTTTCACCAGCCACATTTCAAGTGCTCAACAGCCACACATGGCTGGGGACTACCAAATGGGAGAGAGGACATGTAGAATGCATTGATCGTCACAGAAAGTTCTATGGGACATCGCTGGTCTAGACTGACATGTGAAAAGGGAGGCATGTAAAGTAATTGTGTTCTCAAATTAACACCAAGATTAATTCTTCAATTTACAATTTGAAGAGTGCATTTCAGAGGTGAAGAGCTGTGTAGAATCCAGAGCATAAACATTCACTTTTAGAGACACCTATTTAGAACTAAATACTTCACCGCAATTCCAAAGGCATTTTTTACCCCAAACCGATAACCACAGAGTCAATTGGTAAATTTACTACCTGGTCAGAAAACTCTTACAAGTCATCCAGGCTAACAGGGAGCACTAACCCTGTGACCTAGGTAGTGTGTGGGTGTTGTTGTTTTTTTAAATGAAGCTTGGGAACGGAAAGATAGTAGGTCTTTCATGTTACTATTTTAAATTCACTTGAAGTTACATGGGCCAGTACTTAACTTCATAATTAGTAAATTAAGTTTTTCAAAAAAACAGTTTTTCTTTATAAAGGAACTTAGAAAAATAATATTCTTGAGAACTATTTAAAATCTTTCTTAGGTTAATATAAAATATAATTAAAATAATTCTTATTGTGAGCAGCTCAGTAACTCTGCCCTGTCTTCTGTTAAAGAAAGTATATAATTGTTTTTTAATAGCTACTATTAAAAAATGAAAAAGGCCCTGGCTGGTTTAGCTCAGTGGATTGAGCGCGGGCTGCGAACCAGGCATCACAGGTTCAATTCCCAGTCAGGGCACATGCCTAGGTTGCAGGCCATGTCCACACATTGATGTTTCTATCTCTCTCTCTTTCTCCCTCCCTTCCCTCTCTAAAAAATAAATTTAAAAAATCTTTTTAAAAAAATGAAAAAAGTATTAGTATACTTCATAAAGATTTGAACCTTCAATGTTGAAGCTTCTCAGAAAAGGGGGAAAAAAGTGATTTTGTTAAAAAAAAAAGGGTTTGCATATTTCTTCTAAATTATAATGCTCATTTTTATTTATATATCTTTAAAAGGTTTTTACAAATAACTATAAATCATATTTACATTTGTTCCCCAAAGTCTAAAAGAAGAAATGGCTCTAAAATTTTATTCATATTTATTAATATTTCTCATAACTACCACAATGTGTTCTTTATATATCAGATTTTTATATATCAAGTTCCTTTTTAAAAATAATACCCTTGTTTAATTTGCATGTATTTTGTAATCATGAAAAGCTGCTTCACATCTCATTTATTAAAAAAATCATCGCTGAACAAATAAAGTGCATGTTAGATTACTTGTTATATATACACAAGGCAGTAAAACTGAATCTTACCTCATCTCTGTTATTGCACAATTCTAATGGCTTATAGGCATTAGTATCAACCCAGTCAACAGAGAATTATTTAATAATAGTAGGAGCAGAAAGACGGTGTGTTTTCAAATAAAGCCTTTTTTGTTAGTAATGTAACTTCCTTATAATTGTAACTCATCACCATTTTATTATCATTATTATTTTACACGAACTCTCTTAACTGGAGCAAACCAAAGTCCTCATGTGTTTTCCCCCCAATATCTGAAACTGCTGGGGAAAATGTTTAGCCTGGATCATAATCATCAACTTTTCCATATTTCCAGACACCACGGCATGTGGAACTTGGTGTTGCAGTGCATGCTGGAAACCAAAGGTGCATCCTAGCCATTGTTTGGCTTTCAAAATTGTTAAATAACATATTAAAGAGTAGAATACTATTACTTTCTCAAGAGTTACTGAATATATTATATGAAATATTCCAAAGTAAAATTTTAGGAATATTCCAAAGTCCTGCCTAGACTCAGAATGAAAGATGATGAGTCTTTGGACCAAAGGGTATTAATTATTTCAGTTACCTCGCTGCATGATTTAAACATTATTATTATAAATCCATTTCCCTTCCCTGGAAAACATGATGATGTTTAAATTTATTTATCTCTGTTAACTCCAACTGCCAGCTAAATGTATGTAACATTGTAGACATTCAATAATTTTTTTTAATATAAACATTTTTTAAAGATTTTATTTATTTATTTTTAGACAGAAAGGAAGGGTGAGAGAAAGACAGGGAGAAAAGCATTAATGTGTGGTTGCCTCTTGCGTGTCCCCAACTGGGGATCTGACCTGAAAGCCAGGCATGTGCCCTGACTGGGAATCGAACCAGCAACCCTTTGGTTCACAGGCCAATACTCAGTCCACTGAGCCACACAACCAAGGTACTAAATGAATATTTTATATAACACACATATATACTCATATATGTATGTATATGCACACTTCTCTGTAAATACATATAAAACAATTCACTGATGATTATTAAGATTTACCATGTTTTCTTAGTTGAAGTCAAATATGTTCTAATATTAACAAAAGTAAGAATATTTCAAGTGAACCAGAGATAAACAAAGAAAAAAGATATGCACAAGACACTACATAGAAACACTGCTTGTAGTACTGGTGGAAATAAAAGACTTTTGAACCAATGTGCATTGATTGATTCCTGGGGAAGTGAGAAGCAACTTGTTGGCACTTTGGCCAGCTTCTGGCAGGAGTGGTCATTGGGTCTCAAATGAGATGCCTGTGGCTCAGTCTGAATCCCTGGGGGCGCTGGCTGCCAGGCTGTTTCTGACTGAGTGAATCTGGAGCAGAGCTCAAGGCTATGTATCTCTGACAAGCTCCCAGATGATGCCAAAGCTGCGAACCAGACTTGAGTAGCGAGAATCTAGACTACCTTTCCAAACATGTGTTTTCTCTAGTGTGGAGTTCAAAAGTACATGTTTGAACATTTCTTTTTTGTTGCTTTACTGAGGGTTAGAATGGTACCATAAGGCAGGTTTTTTTTTAAAAAAAAATTGTATTTGATGAAATAAGTCTTGAAAACAAGTGAGTTAAGTTTCGGAAGTACACTATTTATAGAAAAGCCTGTCATTACTCCGCGAGGTGGGTCACTTTGTCATGAGCACTGCATCTCCTTGTCCTGTCTGGCGAATGCCCATCAGTGGTAGTGGCTGCACGGCAGAGCGCCTGTTGAAAAGATCCTGAGACTAGATTCAGAGGGCAGGTATTACGTGATTGGCTAGGAGTTGTTACCAGGGGTGCAGAGAGTACTTGTGCTTTCCTCTTTATCCTTATGATCAGAATATTTCACTGGACATTCTGGGAAAAAAACTTCGGACTCCATCATTAAAAGGACTGTAATTAGGCAAATGGATATGTATACAACAAATTGGGTGCATAGATTATATCATTGGAAACACATCTCATTTTACTGATGGCTATTTGATATACTCTTCAGTCATATCTCAATGGCATTTAGTGTATTTGTTACCCTGAAACTTAGCCACCTGATGGAAGTTCTGAATATGGGGGGAAAAAATCCCTGTCAATTATTTCTAAAGGTCATAGAGTTAATGACTAGCCAGGAGGTTAATTAGAATCTGAAAGCCTCTTCATGTCAATTAAATCTCTTATCTTTATGTTTTAGTAAATAAACTCAGTAACTATTTAGAGCTACTGTTTTAGAATAAGAAATATTGTAAGCAGTGAACTGCACAGTGGGTATTTGGGCTTTTGTCTGACATCTAAGAAAACATTGTTACCAAAAAACTGATATATGAATTAATAATAATCTTATTTCAGAATTTCTGAATTAGATACTTGATTTTTCAAAATGATATGCACATTACTACTTAATCATAAACAAATACCATTGCAATGACTTGGAGAAAACCATTTCTAAGGGAAAAATCAAGGTCAGAATGAGCTACTAATGTAAAGCCAACTCCAGTCTCGGTTCCTTTTTAGCTCCAGAAACCAAACTCCTTTCAAGGTTACTGTGCACATTGTAAATAAGTGCTATGTTTAATGCCTATGGCCTGAAAATTACAACCCAATCTTCTCTCATGTGCATTCTCAATAATATAACCAAATTTCAGATGAAATGGTATAGCTCTGTGCTAATCAATAAGGTATGCCAGCAGCTAGATACATGTGGCTATTTTAATTGAAATTAAATAAAATGAAAAGTTCAGTTCCTTGGCCTCACTAGCCACATTTCAAGTGCTCACTGGTCAGGATATGTATAGAAATGTACTTGACCCCAGAAACCTTATTGGGAATCATTTTGCCTAGGGGTACAAGTAGCAAATCCAGTGCTCTTGTTCACTGAGGTAACCAGCGTGAGGGAGGATGGGTGTGCCCTCAAAGGGCACAGAGACCAGAGAGGAAGCACACAGCCTGTCGTCTTTCATTCCTGCAGCAGCCGTGCAGTGCATGCCCACTGTGTGGCAGGGCCTGTGCCAGCCGGAACAGCGCTGTCAGGACAGCCGAGTCACTCAGTCAGTGTGTGTTCCCAGGAACAGAATATTTGCTAAAATAAATGTGATTTATGGAGCGAGATGACAGGATGGAGAGAGCACTGAAGGTGGAATTGCCCTGAGGAAGAAGAGAAAATGGAGGCAGGGACAGGGAAGAAGAGTCACACAAAAGCAGAAACAACTGGGTCAATTGTA
Source organism: Tonatia bakeri (assembly GCA_004024845.1). Taxonomy (NCBI): domain Eukaryota; kingdom Metazoa; phylum Chordata; class Mammalia; order Chiroptera; family Phyllostomidae; genus Tonatia; species Tonatia bakeri. The sequence continues at coordinate 285,527 of PVIA01000363.1, read as the reverse complement.
AACTTTTCCAACGGGAAGGAAAAGAGCGTGCATGCACAGTGTTTTGTGGCTTACCCTAATTAGGCCTGCGAGGAATTTTACCTTTATCTAGGCTTCAAAACTGGGTTCTCCTGAAATGTGGGGTTCTGAAGTAATTTCTTGGGGGGAAGGAAAGCCTCAGAATGTGGCTGAAGGATAATGATGAGGGTTCACCTTGTATGTTTTATGTGGAGAAAATAGAACCTTAAAAGTCCCACAAATTTGGAAAGAAATTAAGTTCTAGTTAGAGCAACATCACACACGAGTTCTGTACCTGGGGCAAGTTATTTAACCTATGTGGGCTTCAGGTTCCTCCTCCGAGTTAGATAGCCCCTGAGCCTGTCTTTCTCAAGGGGCTGTCATAATGACTCCAGGCTGTAAAAGGTGTCCGAAGCCATTGTAAACTGTTAGGTTGTACAAGTGCTCTTACTTTCAATATTAAGGGAAGAAGTTCAGGCAATCAAAGTTGTTTCACCAAAAAAAGAGAGGAGCAGCAATTCTTTAATTTGGCAACAATGATATAATATTGTGTATTAATAAGTTCCTCATTTAATAAATAAATAAGGCATTCTTATATAAACAACTTGCACTTTATATAAATTAAGAAGATCTAACTTCTTTTTCATATAAATTAAGATGATTTAAAGGCCAATGGATTTTCTTTTCCACAAGCATCTGTGGAAATGTCCTCTGTGTGCCGGGCATGTTGCGCTGAGTGCCCCGGGAATGCCAGAGACAGTGGTTCGTCCACGGCCCTCCCTCCAAGGCCCGTGGGCTGGTGCAGAGAAAACAGACACAGAATCTGCCCCTTCACTCAGCAGAAGTTGATGTGCCCAGCATTGTGCTAGTTACTGGTGGTGCGTCTGTGACCACCGACCCAACGATCTGAACCACAGTAACACAGACAGAGGGGTAACTTAGGCGAAAGAAAGTAATAACAGCTGTGAGCACCCGGAAACATCTCATGGTGGATTATAGATGAAAGCATAACTTTGAATGATAAGTAGAATTAGTTGATAAGCCAGTCTGCAAGTCACTTGTTCCATTTAAAGTAAAAGTGAGACTAATAAAGGTAATGATATATAGACATGTAAATGCATATATGTGTGTGTGTGTGTGTGTGTATGTGTAATATATATGCAGCAGCCTTTATTTTAATTTCTCATTGGCATTGAATTTTTTAATATATGGTTCTTTCTGCAAACATGCGATTATAATTTTTGGAGAAATTTATGGAATACGAATGTTAGAAAAATGCAGTGAGTATAATTTCCTTTAAGTTTGATAAAAGGTCCTCTCTCACTAAGAACGGAAACCTTAAAGTTACATCTCACATTCTTGGTTTAACTTTACAGATGAGGTTTTTACCCCCCTTCCTCTAAATTCTAAAACATGATACTTCTGGCTGAGAGGCTGGAAAATTGTTATATGCCTGTGTAACATTCTTATAAGCTAATCGTTCTACAACTTTTCTCGCAGTTTAATCATTGGAGAATGTTCTTTGTTTTTGTAGTCACTGTTTCACATAGTAACAGCTTGTTGCATTTTGGTCTGTTTGCCAGAGGGTAGGTTTATTTTTAAAACCCTGAACTCTGAATTTTTCTTTATTTTTCCAAGATTGAAAGCAGCTGAAATGCCTGGAGTTACAGGTTGAAGGCTGCTTTACAATATGTGAAGGGGAGCTTCTTTTCCTCCTCCCTGTGTGTGTGTGTGTGTATGTGTGTGTGTGTGTGTGTGTGTGTGTGTGTGTGTTTAAATTTTTTCCTAACAAATGTCTTCTAACTGGTAGTTGTCTAAAAATAGAAAACTGCCTAACTAAAAATAGCCTGACTCTCAGTCGTGCCAAGGAAAATGGAGAGGAATAGGCGTGGAATAGAAGGCTGAGTAATCCAGTTCTATTCATTCAGAGAAACCTTTGAGAATGCAGCGATGATAAAGTGCCCTCAAGAAACCACAGGCCTGACTCTCTCTTCAGACTTCTAGGTGCCAATAAACATTTTTGCCCCAGGATACATTTTGTTTCTCATAGGTTGTAAACATTTTCTGAAAGACAAGGCTTTGTTTCACAGAAGCTGACAAACTGCCATAACTAACTTTCCTAAGGTCTTAAAAATTCATAATTGTATGATATATTTTAAAAGAGCATCTTAAATGAAAGTTTTGTAAAATAATGTACATCGTATAATAATTAAGAGGAAACTTACAATAAAAATTGCTTACTGCTTACAATTAAACTCAAAACTTTAAAGAGTTTCACAGAAAAAAATTTTCTTGTGACTCATTGCAGCTAAGAGAGCAGCTGACTTACCTTAGTTTATTTAGTTTCCTTAGATATAAAATTCTCTTGTTAAGTATAAATTCCCTTGATATACCAATATTTAGTCTCTTCCTTACAATTATAACTTTCATGCAACCAGATTTTCACTTCTAATTTTTTAAAAAAGTCACATATTGAGGGTAAGATGGCTTTCAGTTTAAAGAAATTGAATTCTGAGTAAGCCCTTAAAAAAACACATTGGCCAGTTTTACGATGATAATGCTTTTTTCTTCCATTTTGTTTTGCTTAAGTAATCTGAATAACCAGGTCAGACAGAGCAACAGGGCGTGGAAGTGTCAGCACAGTTCACGGGGTTACACGGCTGCAGCATTGTTGTGTTCGGTTCCTGTAATGCTGCTGGTGATAAGACTCCTGAGACAAAGGATGATAATTGATGGAAAGAGACTTAAATCATTGCTAGAAGAATCAAGGTCCTTGTATCTGTGTACTTCGACTCTTCTGGTCTCCTTCCGCCTTGGAAAGCATTTTGTCGTCTTGCATGGTGGCCCCCTACTGCTCTTTGTAATGGATGCAGACCACAAGTGATTCCTTCATACAGCATACAGGGTGTAATTGTGCCTGTGTGGTGTATTAGTAATTACCAAGCTGAATTCCCATATTGTATCTTTACTGCAGGCATGGAAAAACAGGACATACAACCCTGCATGGCCGTTTTCAGCCTAGATAGTGAGCCGCTCAGGGCGACATTCCAGGGACAAAGCCTTTTACACACACACTTTTAGAACAGAATTTTCATTGTGGGGCCATTGGTGCTAGGCAGGATAAATTTCATTTGAAAAATGATTACCTCGGATATATTCATTTCTAACTCTTCAGCAAAACTTTTAAAATACGGGAAATACTTCCTATTTTAATTGCTAAAAATATTTTAATTTTGCTAGATATATAGTGATGAGAGAGCTGCAATCACTATGGTAGACTACATATAGAGAATAACATTTATAAACATCAAATACTATCATTGTTTTAGTAGCATTTTGACGTTAGGCAGTGATATTTTCATATATAAAATATTGATCTTGGCTCAAGCTTTGTTAAACTTCAGAAAAAGCTGACAACAAATTTTTGTTACAGTAAACAGATATAAATTAATAATTAATTTCTTTGCTATAAAATTTGTATCCATCCTTTATGTATTATGTAGCCGATATTGATTTGACTGCCTCCTAATCATTGGGGATTTTAAATGTCTACAGTATTATTTATCTGTAATTGAAGCCAAAATAACACAAGCAGTTTGCTTTAAACCAAAGAAGGAATGTTTATTTTATGCATCAAAAGCTTATAATGACAGTTAAGAAGTATTAAATACAGGATGGGGCAAAAGTAGGCTTACAGTTGTTTGTATGGAAAATAATACAATAATTGATAAATAATAATATAAGAATAAAGTGTTTCATGTACTCACAACTGTAAACCTACTTTGGCCTCACCCTGTGTGATAGCAAAGAAGTTAATATGTTCATTTCATTAGAGATAGCCAGTGACATTAGATTTATTTTGTGAATTAATAAAAGCATGATAGATTTTAATTCCATTTTTACCTTCAAATTCTAAAGCAGCCTTTCACTATGTACACTTTAGAAATTTACTTCCACTGTCATTTGTAGACATTTTTATTCAAACAATTAGAATCCTAGGATTTACGGAACTTTATCGTGATGCGGGGAGAGTTATCAGCGCATTAAATATGGACAGTGACCTCACAAAACTTGCAGTCTAGTTAAAGAAGAAAATACATTAGTGAATCAACTGGACAAAACAACCTAACAGGCACTCTACGATATTTGGAGGAGGCGGCATAGTCTAGTGTTTGGGAACATCCGATCTGCAGCTAGACTGCCTGAATTCTTAGCCCATCTCCACTCCTCACTGAGTTGTATGTCCCCAAGCCCGTTACTTAGGTAACTGAGCCATCTTCATTTATAAGTGGGGGTTAGCAATAGTACCTAGTGTGTAAGTGTTAGGAGAATTAAACCACCATACATTTGTAAAATGCTTGGAACAGAGTCTGTCACATAGTCAAGTTTATGGTGATAATGATTACCTTGTAATCAAGTAATAACTGCTGAACTAGAATATTTAAAAGTCAGGAAAGGTAGCCATGATAGGTAGTCAGTCCCTTTTCGGCTCAAGTAAGTCGGGTTTAAAAAATGGATAGAAATTGAAAAAGCGTATATGGGCAAACCTTTCAAAAGGCCAATTATGCAAAGATCCACAAGGAGAAATGAGTAAGGGTATGAAAAGTATTAGCTTGATTTGAATGGAATGTTCAAATACAGAAGGAGCCGTAAGAAACATGGCAAGGTGAAGGGGGAAGAGGATACAGGCAAATCAAGTGCTCTCAATGTTTGGTGTGGGATTAGATGCAGTACAGGACCCATGAGAAAGATACTGTATGGTCTCAAGCAGTAGAAAAGCACAGTGACCACCAATTCTTGAAGAAGATTCAACTTTGTCTAGACAGAGCAATTTATTTGTAAAAAGGGAAGTGCCAAAAGATTTTAATTTTTATAAGGGACATGTATATGTGTGTGTGCTAAAAAAAAAGTCTGAAACATTTCATTATACTTATATACTTAAGCCATTTATGTCACCTTATGAACATGTATGATTATAACATAAAACAAGTTGATTTTGAAATATGCATATAATTTCAGTTTGCACTGATAATAGACACATGCATTTGTCTGACCAAGGACTTCTTGTCATATATGGTGTGTTAAAGGAGCACAGTAAAGGAGTATTTAACCTATAGAAGCTTTTCTAAATCAGATTGAAGAAGAAATTAAAATCTATAAATTTAAAAGTTTCTAATGATCATGTGCACTTTCGGCGACCACATACATAGGTCAGAATTTTGGACACAGCACTGCCTGATATAAAAACTCTACCTGTACACTTCCACATCCACAATCTAAAAGCCCAGCCTTTTTATTGTAAGACAATATAATGTGGGAGTTTTAGAGTTTAGATGTAGTAGGAGCTTCACAAGTTTTAGACAAACACGGTTTCTACCACTTTCCTAAATTCTGTGCTCTTTGGCAAGCCTCTAAACTACCAAATTTCAGCTTCCTCAGCAGTCTACTAGAGATAATAAATCTCACTTTGGGTCTTTTTGTAAGGATTAATTTAGGTATGCATACAGCCATTAACCATTTTGGGCACGTGGTACTCATAAACACATTATATTCTTTCCTGCTACTCCTTCCTGCATGTGTAAATTTTGGCCAAAACTTTAACTTTTTACTGTTTCATACACACACACACACTTTAGACATTGAAATCTTCAGCGTATTTTGTGATGACATCCAAACACGCTGTCACGTTTGTAAATTGTAGTATACAATACACATATAACTATTTCTTATATAATAAAGTTATGAAACTCTTCAGAGATAAGATCTTCACTGTACATATGTTAAAACTAAGGAAAACATAAAGAAAGGAGTCACAAATTAACTATTAAGTGGAAGCCTGGTAAATAGTCAGGATTTGCCCAAGTTCTATTTGTAAACTCTGGTAGGTAAAGTTAGAATATAATTTATTCCCTAGTGTTCCCTTAGAAGTACTGGGTATGCAGGGAAGAACACAGTTAGACAATTTGAAAGGGGCTGAGGGAAAGGGAGGTAGAAGAGGATTGGTTGAAATTTAAAGGCAATGAAAGTAGTTGGTAAAGCTAAGACAAGAGTGTCCTGTCCTGGCTGGTGTGGCTCAGTGGATTGAGCACCAGCCTGCGAACCACCAGGTCACTGGTTTGATTCCCAATCAGGGTGCATGCCTGGGTTGCAGGCCAGGTCCCCAGTGGAGGTTGGGTGAGAGGCAACCACGCATTGCTGTTTCTCTCCCTCTTTCTCCTTCCTTTCCCCTCTCTAAAAATAAAGAAAGATGATCTTAAAAAAAAAAAAGAGTGTCCCTACACTGCCAATTTCTTTTCTCATGCAAGTAATAATAATAATTATTATTAATATTATTATTGATTTCATGAAAATACTAGCCAGCCAACATTGTTTAGTGTGATGATATTGTTAACAATAAAATACATCTATCTTCCATTGATTCTAGCGTGTATCTTTGCCGTGGTTTTCTCCATATTTTGATGGCTTTAAGGATACATGCTCTTGGAAGTGAGCCAAGCACACTGTAGCACACTCTAAAGTATTACACATTTGGCTTAGTTCCAAGTGAACAGGTGTTTTAAATATTCCAGTCATGTACCTGCAATGTATATTGCTACTGGGGAAAGGATATCTTTTCTGAACCACTGATATTTGTTTGACACTCTGAGCGGAACCACACCTCCTTTGCTCTCTGAAGAGTTAGTAAAGATGAACTGTGATTTGAGAAAGGACAGCCATTGGTGCCCTGCTTTTACAGACAGGAGGTGCAACAAATTTATAGTTCTGAACTCTGCACCTGATATATGGCTACTGAGATCAAAGCACTTGCTGATCAACATTAGAAGAAATGGCGATACACTTTAGTGCTTTCAACAATTGAGTTCCTAAAATAAGATTTTATTTATATTAGAGAAAGTTGTAATAAATTATATGAGAGCAAATGTTTTGTTATGATTAGGGGAAGAAGTCTGTTTTCCATTAGAAGCCATTATTCAGTTTGCAGACATACTACAATGGAACAACCTAACTTTCCTGGGCGCCTAAATTATGAAATTAAAATATTTCCTTCTGGAGGAAAAAAAGACTAAAACAATAGTTCTGTATCTACCCAGAAACAATTATGAAGATCCTTTCAAAATTCTTAACTTCATGCCGTGCCTGTGTGCATGCACATGTGCACAAATGCACACATGCATATGTGTACACACATGCATGTGCACACATGCACATGCATACATGCACAGCACATGCACCCACACATATGCACACATACACATGTAGTTAATGTGGTTTGGGCAGTTTCCAGCAGATCAACTCAAATATTTAACTTTCATCTCACTGTGCACAAGTTCCTGTGTCAGATCAACAAAACTTTCATTGATTTGTACCCACCCGTTTGGCTTCAGCAATAAAGTAATTCAGTCAAGTGGGGGACTGGGGAGGTTTCTAACTTCTCCCAGCCACCTGCTTTAACTCCACCTTTCATCTCCATATAGACTGGATTCCTCTGAGCATCAGTCAGTAGTGCTCATTACCTCATGGAAACAGACTTGGAACCATGTTTTGCTTCCTCTCTTAATGGTCCTGATTCCCCTCATGGTTTAACCGTGGTCTTTAAAGAGTGAGATTCTATTCAGAATGATGGTGATGCCTGTTTGAGACATATGAAAACTATTAGGTGGTTAATATGTGGTCAATGTTATTTATTCAACAGAAAATTGACTTTAGACCTGTGTAAAAAGCCAAGGATCATAACTGTAAACTTCTCTTAAATGTTATACAACTTTGTTTAATTCCAATTTTCCAATAATTCCATTTCCCATCTGAGAGACTGGTGTACTGGCCCGGCTGGGGAAACCTCCAGAGAAAACAGGGCCTCTGGGCCTCTCCGCCGCTGCGGAAGCCGAGCTGGTGACTGTGGGTGGCATTTCTCTGCTGAGTCAGATCTGTGCCAGGCTTCCCCAGCCTTTTACTAATAGTGCGAATTTTGATGTGAAAACCCAAAGTTTGTGGTTCTCAAAGCTCTCCTGCAGTTTTCCTCTTTTCCTTGGAACTTTGGGAAATTTTCACTTAAGAAGATCACATTTTGCTATATCTTCCTCATAACTTTTTTTTAAAAATAGAGCACTTTTACTGTCATTTTTTTTCACTTTTCCTCCTACCCAGGCTATAAAGTAACAAGGTGTTACCAGTATTATTCTAAAAACGAAAGAAAGGGAAGTGCACCAGTGTTTTAAAGAAAGAATTTTTAAAGTATAGATAAGATTTCTCCACGATCCCATAGGTTTGCCCAGAAATAATAATGTCTCCATAGGAGCATACATTTCTTCTCTGTTCCCCAACCTACGGCCTCATCGCCAACAAAATGTCATCTTGCAGTTGCCAGCTTTGGAGTCCTTATCCTACTCATGCAAGTTGAAGTGAAGAGCTGAGCAGTTAGGTGCTGAAATATATGAAGCAAACTTTTTTTCTTAGGACAGAGACTTGTCCTATGCTAGTACTATTTTAATAATTGCAACAAACCTACGCTTCATTTTACCCAAATAGATACAGCCTAAATGCTATTGGAGAGGATGTCCTTCCTAGTCTTAAAAATGTAGGAGTCAAAAAATGAGCTTGCTTTGCATTAGGTTTCGACAACCTGTGCTTCATTTGAACTAAGCAGCCACAACTTAAATATTGTTGAAGGCGGTCTTCCCTTCTGCTCAGTTGATATTACAATAAAACAACAGGAAAAGCATTGTCATTAAGAGTGTTCATAAGAACATGAATTCTATTACAAATATATCCCTCTGTGGGGAAAAAAGATTTTTCAAACATTTCACCAATTTTAGCTGTAAGGATTCAAGGAGAAAGCATAGGCATAATCTAGGCAATCTGTATAACTGGACAAACTTGCACAGGCAGAGTAGTCAGCTCATAGGAGAATCTGGAGCTCCTATATGAGTCCATTAACTTGGTTCTACCACTAATGCATGTGGTGGATTGCAGCAGGTGCCTGCACCACCTTGCAACTCTTTTTCTTTATCTGTAGAATGGCAGCCATAGTGGAAGACCGATTGTGAGGATTTACCAAAAAAGATCCATGCAAAGCTCAGGCTCAGTCTCTAGCACTTAGTAAATGCTCAATAAACGGTAGGTGTTATTGCTGAGGCATAGATTCAATTAAGGGGAAAATTAATATTTTGATAGTGTGGAGAGACTGGTTTAATTTCCTCTTCATGCCACAGAAGAGGAAATGTTGTTTTTATAATTACCTAATGAATAATGTGGAAGAAATTATTGTGCAAATGAAAAAATCTAAATTTGCCACTACACCAACATAATCACTGAGAATTCCCAGGTTATGGAAATTGAAATACCAAACTTAGCAGTCAAGTTGCAGTACATTTCCACAAATAATGCCAGAAATTATTAAAACTATCATGACCACAAAAGCAGACAGTTAATGCCACCGCAGCCAGGAGCCCAGGGCCACAGGAACTCTCAGAGAAGGCTGTCCTCGGCCAGAGGACAGAGCAGTCTGCTGGGCTGGCAGCCACCACTTGGCCCAGCCTCAATCAGTCAACAGGTGCTGAGTCACTGCCTGGGGCGGGGATCAGGATGAGCGAAGTTGCAGGCTGTCTGTGATAAAGCTTTATGTTAGATCATAAAGTGGTGAGCCCAGACACAATGAGAAGTCAACTGACATACCAAGGGACAGCGTGTAGTATTCACATAATTATTTTCCCTCCCTCTTTCACAACACCATCAGCTTCTCTCTCCCACTCATTCTCATTTCCTCCCTCCTCCAGCTTCCTTCAAAATGTCTCTGTCTCATCTATCTGTCTACCTATCATCCTCTCTCTCACTTTCATTCTTGTCGTTCCTTTTCTTAAACGTTTATTCTCCATACTTTCCCAGTTTTCATGTCTTAATGCTCTCTCCAGCTTTTGTAGCATTGTTCAAAATCCAGGGTGACTAAATGCAAAACCTGAGAATGTTACTTGTTTGTATAATACAAGAAGTCATGTGAAGTGTGATTTTTGTGAACTACAAGTTGGCCCAAGATTCTGGGACCACAAATTCATGCATGGATAACATTCATAGCACAAGGAAAAGAAATTGAAGTGAGCCTGATTTTAATCATTAATTTACTTAATTTGGAAGCATAAATTTTAAAAAATTATACTTGGACATAAAATAAGGTGATAGCCAATATAGGCTTTGATCAGCAATAAATACTGATAATACTAAACTTTCCAAAACATGTCATATGAAATATATTTTATTTATAAATACTTAATCCAGAAGGAAAGATACCAAATGCCATAAAGGAATATATTTTAGGTTATTTTTAGAATCTGCTTTGTGGATGGCTTGGGCCTATTTGTTTCTAATCATTACACAATTCGTAATCACCTGCACTAATGAGAAAGGACCTGTCACGTCAATACTATAAAATAGCAGGAACTACAGTGTGAGTCCAGGAGACAGCAACCCCCAATAACAAATGAGCCAGGAAACGAGAGGGCATGTCCCTGTGGAAAGTTGAGTGCAGGGTCCTAACTCTGAAATGCCACTGGCACTTTTGATGTCTGTCCTATAGATACCCTGTTTGGTTATTTTTCTGGTACCAGCTGGAAATAATTATATTGTTAGGAAAGCAAATAGAGGCCCTTTGATTAATGAACACCAAATTCACATTAATTTATGAGATTCTAAGGGCCAGGAGCTCTTCTTGGTCCTAGGGATACCCAGCGAAAATGCACAGCCCTTGCTCCCCGGGGGCTCAGTCCTAAGTGGAGGCTGAGGCGGCACACAGTGGCCCTGCAGAGTGCACAGCCGTGACAGGAGTGCAGGGCAGGTAGTTTAAATAAAGACGGTGAAGAATGATGTCAGTGTGCTTTATAAATACAGCAGAGACATAAATGGAGGGCTGAGATTGAGATACTTGCCTGAGGATTTTGAAGCACTTTTATTTTCAAGCACCTTTTATTTACCTGAAGCTCCTTCACTTTTAAGTGCAATTCTAACAAGACTTTCTTCCATTGGACACCTACCTAAGGCAATTGAATGTGAAATCCACCACGTATTTGCCAATCCACCTACTAGGTTTGTGGTAATGACATAACAGCTGTAGGGGATAAATAGATTAGACCTGTTCTTCCACACAAGCAGTTTTCTTGTGGTGGAGAGATTAGAGGTATAAAACGATGTAAAGTTCCTTGCAGAAAAGAAAGATGGGGCACTGTAAGTATACTGCTATGCATTTGGGAGACATGACCTAAGGAACTTTCTTAATGCCTGATGTGAGTGTGGGTAGAGATTTGTTCACTGACCAAAGTCTCAGGATTTTACATCAAAAGAGGTAAGCAGAGAGAGAGAGAATGAGAGTAAGGTCAGGCACCAAGGCTGCCAGCCTGTGACAGACCTAGTAAACATTACCAATGCTGAAAGGAGAGAGAAAAGGTTCAGCATTAAAGGAAGGGGAAGCTTGGATCCCCACTAACTTTTGCCTAATCATCCCGAGCATCTTTATTACATGTTATTGGGCTCTCCTTAGAGGTATTCTCCTGCAGGACACCCATCCAGAAGACTGAATCAATGTGTTGCAACATTCTACTGTCAGATCCTATGCTAGTTGCTAAGGATAGAAAGCTCTCAAGAGATATTTACTCTCTATTGGAATCTCATCATCTAGAAATGCGATAAAAACAAGATTACAGAAAGCAACATTATGAAATAAATGTTAATTGCAAAGTTCTGGGGAGGCACAAAAGAGGCACATTAATCCCATTAACTCTCTAGTCCACAGGATTCTTTCCTTTTCTAATTTAAATTCATGTGTGACGATGGGGGTGGTGGGGTTAGGGAGAGTGGTTGGTGGGGGTGAAAGCAACATAAACTCTGAGTACAAATCCAGCAACTGCCCCTTGTGTGTTCTCAGCTCCCATTGTGATTCCATCTTAAATAAGAACCTCTGTCCGTGTAGCAGATTCCATTATTGTTTTATTAACAACAGTGATATTTATTGAGTGTCAGCTATGTGCTGGCACATCCAAGTTGCATTGGATATGGAGGGGAAAAGACAGTTTCTGCTCTAGTGGAGGTTTCTTCTACTGTAATGAGACCCTTGTCTCCCCCGGCACCCACAGTAGCTATAACTTACATATTGTTTTCACACAGTCCCAGCAGTGCCCTACCGTCCTGATACCTCCTTTTAACCTGTCAGAGCTCTATGGCTCTGGAGCAGCATGTGCTGATGCAGTTGTCAATACCAGTGTCTCGGATGGCATATCAGGCTCAGGCAAAACCTTCCGAAGTAGCATCTAGGCTAGTTTGCAAGGGCACACTCATAGGGTACACTAAGTGGGGAAGTGGAGTGTGTAAGTCCCTTACTCCCCTTTTCCGTCAAATCACTCTTTGGAGAGCAGGCTGGTTGATTGGGAAGAGAGATAAATCTAATAGAAAAAAGATTTGAATGTCAGGGGTTATGGGGAAAGATGGTTGAGGATGCCATAAATAAAATCTGTATTTCACAGTCCATAATTTGCCCTTGAAAATCTCTCTGCCAACTCCTAAATTAAGGAATAAAATGGGAGTTGGTGAAGTATATTCTGTGCTACTCCAGGCGGAAAACTGTTACTGGTGCATGTTGGTCCTGTGACGTGAGGCGTGGTACCTACAACATCGAAAATGAATGGGAATGGATGGCACAGAGAGGGGTTTTTCCATCAGGCCAGGGGCCAGCACAGGAGAGAGTGGGCTGGAGCCAAGTCCACTGGACCTCTTTACTTCTCTCCAGTCCCTGACTGTCTTGCAAATGAAGATTTGGGTACCATTCTCAGGTATGATCAAAATTGTTATGACATTAGTCAATCAGTTGCCAACCTCAAATCTTTTTTATTATGTGTTGCCTTATCAAATGTTCTGTGTACATTCTGCTTGTCAGATAAGCTAGTGACAAACTACAGATCCCAACTAATAGAGATTCTTGAAATTACATTAAAGGTAAGGCCCTTGTTTCTGAGTGGAAACCTGGAAAGAGAATAGAATGCACAAAAGCATGTCTTAGAACAGCAGTCCCCAACCTTTTAGGCACCAGGGACTGGTTTCGTGGAAGACAATTTTTCCACAGAGCCAGTGGGGATTCAGAGAGGGGTGGTTTGGGGATGATTCAACTGTATTGCATTCAAGCTCACCTCCTGCTGTGCGACACGGTTCCTAACAGGCCCAGACCAGTACCAGTCCACAGTCCAGAGGTCGGGGACCCCGTCTTAGATTACTTTTGGTTTTCAATATGTTTATGTCCTCCTGGTGGTAACTCAGAGCACCACACCAGTAGCCACAAAAGGAGCTGAGAAGGACTGATCCATCCTGTCCAGGACTCTGAACAATTCCAAACACAGAGAAATCAACCATTTGCACCCCCTTTACCATAGTCTGTCACCTCCACGTTCCCTCTGCTTTTATAGGTATATTCTGTACCACAATTATGAGGTGATTAAAATCAGAAATTGCTTTAACCTACCAGAACTTGTGCTCCTTACATTTTGACTTAATAATCTTATTAAAACAAATAAATAATTCTGTCACTTTAGAAGAACACCTATTCATTTCAGTTAGCCTGTCACTGTCAAAAAGTTTCACTATCAAGTTTGCTTATTCATTTATTCAATGAGCAGATACTGAGAACTTACACTGAGCCCATGTATATTAACCAGATCCTTTGTTAGGGAGCAGAGATACCCATCCCTCACAGAATTCACTATCTAGTGGTACAGCAGGCATGTTAAAAGATAAATTACAGTATACGGTACATGTTATTTTTTAAACAACAAAAGTCAAGGATTGTAAATTTACAGGTAAGGGAGTCTCTAAGTGTTCAGGAGAGGTTTTCCTTCTTTTTTTTTTTAAGAAGCTTCATGGAGCAAGTGATGGTGTTAGGTAATAGATGACTAAAGTTTGTGTAGCAGAGAGGAGGGGAAAACAAGGATATTCCAAACAGAAATGAATGTCATGAATCAAAATGGTGTTCTTAAAGGACCTGCCTGACTTGGGAAATGGTGAGATGTTCCCTCCTGGCAAAACCCAAGAGTGGTTGGAAAGCAGAGAGGCAGTGAGGCTGGAGAGGCAGGTGGAGGGCTGTGAAAACTAGTGGGTGTGGCTGTTGGGAATACCAGGCTTCATAAGAAGAACAGTGATACAACTAGATTTGTATTTTAACAAGATCTGGCCCCAAGCAGGAAACATGATTAGAACATGGGGTCAGAAGAGAAACAGTCTTTACTTTCCTTATTTAAGAAATTACTGACATTGTTCATTCTTCACACCCACCTACAATTTGATTATTTGTATTCCAGCTTTTTATTTTGCATTCCAGCCTTTATTTTCTGGACTTGCTTTATAGAGATTATTGGGATTAACTGCACATGTTAGCATGCAGTTCAGTCACTATATATTAAAACTTTCTCTGTTTAGTATTTAACTTCAGATGTCTCCTGGATTCAGAATGTCAAAGAGCACTTCATGGCTAAGGGTGCAAAACTTCATCCCAGTTTCGTTCTAGACCAGCCTCATGACGCATGCCTTCTCCAGGTCCAGGAGAGGTGTGGTGGAAAAATCCTTAATAAAAACACCAAACCACTGACCTACCTTGAGGAAGCCTGAATCTCCTGATTGGTCCTAGAATCACCCTGATTTTCCATGAATTCTCCAGGCTAAAGCTGGTCCAGAATAAGACCAATGTCAAAGTCCAGGAGAATAGTAGAGCAAGAGACCAGTGTCCAAGGATGAAGAAAACGATGAACTTTTCCCAAGAATTTTAAAACATGCTCAGTTCAAATTTATATTATCTGACTCATATTAACAAACATTTCCCCATGTTCTTGCCTATACAGTTTCTGTTTTTCCTTATATATTCTGCATAGAATACCACTCCCCACTTTTCTCCTTCTAGGCTAAATTCTGTGCCCTCTCTCCTGCTACATATTTAACCACTGAGATTACATGCTTATAGCTTTTGTCCCATAATGATTTAATGAATGCTTAGTTTTTATGACCTTCCATATTAAGACCAATACCCAAATTTTTGAGCACTCAATGACATGAATATCCTGTGTTATAATCAGTTTCATATACTGTATACGTTATGCCTATCCTACATTTCTTTCTAACTTCAAAACTGTACATTTCAAAAATCATTTATAACAGTTACTTATAAAGAGTAAAATAAGTTTTAACTTAATGTGAAATAATAACACAAAATGGTGAAAAAAGGAATTACAATTGCAAAAATACTGCACTGATACTACCCTTCCTCCCTTTAGCATCAGAACATTCCGTCCTGTTTCGCTCCTCCATCCGTTCAGTCTGTCATTAATCTGCAAGCACTCGTCTACCACGCGCCAGGGACTGTGCTAAATTCTAGTGATACTAGATGACTAGTAAACAACCCCTCACCTCCAGAGCTCACGTGTGGGGGACAAAAACCATGTAAACAAATTATCTTAATCACATATTCAGAAAAAGTACCCTTGCATCCAGAGGACCACAGACAACGCCTCACACATAGTGGCACTTAGTAAATGGCGTCAGGAGGCCTGGATCCCGCTACCTTCTCCACCTCCAAACAGTCGGACAGCCATAGTCCACTGGCAGAACCTCTGCATACATTAACAGTGAAGTGGGAAAGTGTGTTCTGTTCGTTCCGCAAGCATGTATTGAGCACCTACAGCATGTCAGGCTCTACTCTGTACTGAAACTCCAAAAGCGAATAAAAGAAGGTGGTTTGCTAGTTACCTCATATGCTAGCAGAGGAGACAAACACATAACTAATAATATGTGTTAAGGTTCTAATGGAAAAATGGATACAATAAATCTGTGCATGAATTAGGGAGAAATTAATTCAGTCCTGGTGATAAGACAAGTCTCTAGGAAAGAGGTGATGTGTTAGTTCTGCCTCGGAGGACTGTCCACATCCAGGGAACCAATACTGGCAGGCTCATTCCAGGCACCAGCTTGAGCAAAGACATGAGGTGTGCTACGAGAGGCCAGATGCTTATGCATCATTATTCCCCCCCTTCTGGGCATGAGGACCGACTGGCCAGATGATCCTTGGTGGTCTTGTCCAGAGTTAAAGTTCCAATAACTTTAGGAACTCTCTATCACTTTCTGAAGTTTATGTGAAAGAATTTGTGACTATTAGGAGGCAGTGGGTAGATGTTTTGTTATGTTCTACATGTGAAGAGTCTTCAAATCTTTAATTAGTGTCTTTTATTTCCATTCTAAAAGTTCAAGTCCAATATTAAGATTATATTTTGAAGAAAATAAAAACAAAAATGAAAGAAAATCTCGAGCTCTTCCCAGCCTCTCCTCAGTGGAAGTTAATATCCAATTAGAATGAGCATTAGCCTACATAAATATGTTATTAAGGTTTACATCTTCATTTTTTTTAAACTTTCATTATGAATGAATAATTTTTGTAAAATTTTATTTTTATACTCTGTACTAGATATAATTTGCTTGTCTAACTAAAGTCTACCTACTAACTGCTAAATTTACAGTATTTTCACATCTTTTCACTTCTATATTAAGAACAAGGAAGAAGTAAGGAATAAGGAGATATGGTGCAGACAATGCAAACAGTTTTGCCTGGCCAGGTAGCTCAGTTGGTTAGAGTATTGTCCCCCTACACCAAGGTTGCCGGTTTGATTTCCAGTCAGAACATAAGAATCAACTAATGAATACATAAATAAGTGGAAAAACAGACATCTCTCTCTCTCCCTGTCTATCCCCACACCACCAGCACTCCCTCCTCCCTCCTTCCTCTCTCTCTCTCTCTCTCTCTAAACAAAAACAAACAAACAAACAATGAATAAAAACTATGGAGAAATTCCTTGGCACCTGACTTTCCTCTAGCGTAAGTGATCTGTGCTAGAAGTCCCCAAAATACATACAATATTATAGGTCAGTTCAGAACTTTTTAGTTTGAATTCATGTTGCCTGCTTCTTTAAAAAACAAATGCACAAAACAGCATCTGGAGTACAGTGGGTTTTCAATAATTGTTTGCTGAATATGTTTTAAATGAAATACGTGCTTAGGGCAGCCATTCTCCAAATACTGACGGGGCCGGAAGCAGCAGTGTCATGAATTTCAGCAGCTAAGGGAGGATGTTTATGAGATACTCTCGGAAACTTCGTATGTCGGCAGTGTCCATTTGAGCTGCTTCTCCTAGTCTTGTGTGGATTTACTACTGCAAAGATTATTCAGTACAAGAGCAGATTGCTTATCTTCATAAAGTTGTGAAAGACAAGCACAAAAATGATTTAGTGTCAGAGAAAAGGAAGCTACCTTTTCTAAGTTGATGTCTTTTTTTTTTCTCAGCTTTTCTATGAAAAAGACATCCATGCAACTAATAGAAATAATTCCTGTAGGTGTTCTTGACACATCAGCCCTCTGAAGTAAGGATAATGCTAGCTGTGCAAGAAATGGTGATTATTTGGGTTTTAAGAAAAATTAATGAGCCCTGGCTGGTGTGGCTCAGTGGATTGAGCATGGGCCTGCAATCCAGAGGGTCGTTGGTTTGACTCCCAGTCAGGGCACATGCCTGGGTCCCAGGCTGGATCCCCAGTAGGGGGCATGTGAGAGGAAACCATACATTGTTGTTTCTCTCCATTCCTTTCTCTCTCCCTCCCCCTCTGTCTAAAAATAAATAAATAAAATCTTTTAAAAAAATTAATAAGTATTCCCTGGCTGGCGTAGCTCAGTGGATTGAGCGCGGGCTGCGAACCAGGCATCGCAGGTTCGATTCCCAGTCAGGGCACATGCCTAGGTTCCAGGCCATGTCCTCCAGCAACCGCACATTGATGTTTCTCTCTCTCTCTCTCTCCCTCTCCCTTCCCTCTCTAAAAATAAATAAATAAAATCTTTAAAAAACTTAATAAGTATTTTTGGGATTTTCACAGAAGGATTTAAAATTTCTATTGTATAGTGGGTAAGTATGGAAATATATAGGTGATGAAAATATATATTCTTGAGGACTAAAACTGCAGATATGGAAAGAAATCAAATGGTTGGAAGCTTTAAATCTAATGGTGGCTCTCTGGAAGAAGATGAATTTTACTTAAATAGCAATGGTGCAAATTATATAGCTTCATTTAATTGAAAAAAAACAATAATCTAGTTACATCTTTTTTACTAATGGGAAATAATTAATAAGGGGCACTCAGTTTTAACCATTGTATACAGAAGGCGTTTTCTAGTTGGAAACATAATGCCTAAGATGAGAAGTGAGCCCACCATGTGGCATTCTTTTTCATTTATATTCCTTTCAGTAAAGATACAGAATCTGTTCCCTTCATCTATTTCATTAGAATTTTTGAAGCACCTGTCACCTATCATCAGTTTATATGGATTTCGAATTTTTCCAATGAACAAATGTAATAACACAGGGTCCATATGTCCGCATGTGTGGGAGGGGGGATCCACGTGGTTTTTGGATTACCTGCCTGGAATCCTTTTCCCTTTTATTGTTTGGAGTGTGTCACCTTCTGTCAATCTAATTACTTCTCGAAGAAACGGCTGTTAGCTCACTGCATGACAATCGCTGCCTTGTGAAAACATCCCAGAAGCCTTGCAGTCAATTGATCTACCCCAACAGTGTCAGTCCTGCACGGAAAGCTGACTTCGGTCGGTGTGCAGACTCACTCAGGATTCAGAGTTCCCTGAGAAAAGAGTTTGTTTTGGATACATAGCGAGAGAAGCTGGTGGTTTTGGTAGATCTCTTGCTTTATCTTGACACACAGAATAAATCTTTTCAAAACATAGGCAGCTGAGAGACACATATAAATCCAGGACTTCTATCCCTGTAAAACAATAATAGCATAAGTGCCTACATTATCTGACCAATAACATTTGTAAAAGATCAAAGAAGCTTTCAGGGGCCAGCGGCAGAGATTTTGATTTTACTAGAAAGGGGCATGAAGGAATAATGCTTATTTATTCATTTAGTAATCCTTGAGTTTATACCAACTGTTTATTACTGTGATAAAGACAGACTTGGGTGAATCTAAGAGGAATTCTTTTGTCATCTTGAAATAGCTGTAGATTTTTAGTATAATAAAAATAAGGTGGCCCTTGCAGTTCTACCTGCACACTGTGGCATTCGGTTTCGTGCCATCACTTTCATTTTCAGAGCTTTATAATTCCGCTGTCATCATTTGTTCTTGGCAGAAATGTGTTCTACAAGCTCTCAGCTGAGGGTGATATTTTTGAACTAGTTTTTCAATGTTCTAGTTATGTGATTATGGGAACTTTGGAACTCTGTTAATATGCTTTTGGAGTTTGTGTTTGTATAATTTTAAAATGCTCCTTTTTAAACTAACATGATTTAACTTGAAATAAGGCTATAATTTAAATAGTAGAGGTATTTCATTACTTAAGTACTGATGATACTCATTTATAAGATAATGTGTTCTGATACAAGAAGAATTTATTGGGAGAAAATGAGCCACTTTTCCCCCTCATCTCATCACTACCTTTTTCTTTGTGACCTGGAACCGCCTGCTTTGTTTGCCTAATAGTTTACATAATTCTTCAGGTACCAAGTGAGCTGTTGGTCAAATTGTTTTTTTTTTAATTGGCAAACTGATGTGTTTCATTGACTATAAGCATTCCTACTCAGTCTAAACTTTGACATCTGAGAAGTATCAATATTTTAGCCTTAGTTTCATGCTTAAAATTTTTCCACAGCCTAATTTGTAGCAGTTTCTACCTGTTTATTTCAGTGTTTAGTCTCCCGCTGTGGATGCATATGAATGAGCGAGCTCTGTTCTGTATCCCTCACTTCACAGGTGTAGGAAAGCCTGGCCAGGGCAAGGGGCAGGAGGCCTGGGCCATCATGAGTGGCCGCGCCAGGCTGAGACCTGGCACAAGGTTTCCCTGAAATCCTTACAGAAGGAAGACTTGTGAGACATAAGAGTTAACGTTTGCGGAGATCTTTCAATGACATGTAATCGGTGCTTGAATTTTCATAAGCCAAGCACAGTGTCTACCCCCAGAGCTTCGAGGAGCGTGCGGCACACATGCACGTGCCAGATGGACCGCCACGGCAGTCGCTAGGCTGCTCCTAACCCCTGCATTCTGCTGTCAGAAATCTGCGCAGCAAAACAACCGTGATTTTTATGATCAGATTTATTGGGTAAGAGATTCGGGTGCACACTGAAAAATATGTCTGGATAAGACTTTAAATGAAAGGTTTATATAATAATATTGTTAACATGCCTCATAGGAATATAGGTACAGTTTGAAAAATCGTAGATATTTTTTGATCTTACATATTTTTCTCTGCATAAGTGAATTTCTATGAAAAATATGTGGAGTACGATGCAAGACCCTCAGGAATTACTGTTGAAAGCGCAGGGATATCTGGAGATCAAAGCAAAGGCACATGATAATACAGCAAGTAGTTTTCACCCGGAAATATGCTCTTTGTGGTTGAGATAGTGCTAGCAAAGCGTTTAAACTGAAAGGAGTTACGTTAGCAAAGAAAATTGTTATTCTAAGTATTGTGGAGTCTTCTCGGAGTACTTATTCCGGGGAAAAATGACGACTGTGGATTCATGACGGGGGGACAGGTGGCCCCACCAATTATAAATTCCCCAAGATTGTAGATGTATATTTTATCATCTTGTGTCAAAATATTCATTTTAATATTCCAACATTTTACCACATAATAAGCTGTAACCATATGTTTATTTGTTATATTTTACCACTATAACATTAATAAATATTTACAGAGCCACAGTGTATCAGAAACACATTAGAAATGGTAGTTCCCTTAGTCTGATATTAAGTGAAAATCTTTGGTGCCTCAGAATCTAATTTTAAATAACATTACATTTGTTACACATTGATAAGAGCCAGGGAGTTTAAATTTTTAAGACTGACACCCCTTTTAAACTCATGTTGTTTTATTTATTTTCCCCAATTGCATGAATTAAAGATGGAGTGTTATCTCAGCTTTGAATTCCTTAGCTTGATGTCACAGTTTTTGCTTTATTTGTATGTGAATTCTGTCTTTAATAAAGATGAGCTCTGCTGAACTTTCCTTTAATGAGAGACACTTAGGTACATGGCTCTTTGTAATAATTTAGGTAGCACCAGGAAAATTCAGAAATGTTGCTTATCTATTAATAATTAACATGGCAATCTGTGTGATTAATCAGAAGTTTTATAATCTCTAAAAACATAACATTATCTCTATAAATCAGATCATGTACAATTAAGTTGACAACCATCAGTTAAAAAAAAAAAAAAAGAAAAGAAATCTCAGGTCTCCTGACTCATATTTTTTGTTATAGTGTTACATTCGTATTTATCCTCCTGTGACAGCTGAGACTAGACCAGACCCACGTTCAGGAGACAGGAGGTTTAAGATAAGGCACTGACTTTCCACTTTCATGTGTCAGGAGACAGTCTCAGGATGATCCTGCTCAGCTGGAACCCGGAGGAACTTTTGCTAGTTTGGTAGTTACTGACTTGGTTGCTCTCTGGCTTCCTTACTCAGCTCTTGTTAATGAAGCCCTAAATTCAGCTGTTTTGACTTTTCTTTCAGTCTATGTTTAGGCAGAAAACTTCTCAGCATTATCAATTTCAGTACACATTTTCACACATATAGAACTCTAACCAGACAAAACAAAGGTGATTTCCCTTATGATTGTGGTGTCTGAACATTCCTAACAGGTGCTTTATGAGAATATTGGCTTGGTTATCTTGCTGCCTTTCCTGTCTAGTACATACCCGAAGGGGTAGCAGGACACTGTCAGTGCCAACCATTATGTTAAACTAAGGATCTGTCTCCAGCATTTCTGCTTTTGTCATGATCACAGATTCTGAAATCGTTGTATAATGTCCTGGCTTCTAATTCTTCTGTGGGAAAATAGAGTGTTGTAATTTCCCACCTTCCTTGTGTTCTTCTGTGATTGTCTCTCACTAGATCAGGGGTGTAGAACTCATTTTCACCAGGGGCCACGTCAGCTTTGCAGTTGCCTTCAAAGGGTGGAATGTAATTTCAGCTCCTTAACAGTTAAGGAGTAGTTACATTTACACAGTCCTAAAATGACATTCGGCCCTTTGAAGGCAACTGCCAGGCTGACGTGGCCCCCGGTAAAAATGAGTTTGACACCTGCACTAGATGTTTGGAGCATGTATGAATTTCATATCATGAAACTTCAGCCCTCGTACTGTCTTTGTCCATTTATGGAATATAATTGCAAAAGGAATATTCCCTCTATTTCTTTAACTAATAGTGAGTGTGTTACTAAAGTGACTCAGTTTCTTTCTGTGGTTTCTTTACCCTAATGTGATACAGGATATGTGATAACAACCTGGAACACTGGACCGCTTAAACTTCTGTTAACAGCCCTGAATGTCTCTTACAGCCTTTGTGTGGGATTGAACTTTCCAAATTATGTATTTCAGACGTTGAGAAAGAAAGGCCTTAATGGCTGTGACAGCCCAGATCCTGATGCAGACGATTCAGTAGGTCACAGCCCTGAGTCTGAGGACAAGTACAGGAAAATTAACGAAGATATTGATCTAATGATCAGCAGGCAAAGATTGTGTGTAAGTACTCAAAACGCCCTTCATTTTTTTTTACTCTTGATATTTCTCTGAACCTGGCAGGCCTTGAACAAGAAAGAAAACAAAGGCTGTGAAAGCCCCGATCCCGACTCCTCTTATGCACTCACCCCACGCACTGAAGAAAAATACAAAAAAATTAATGAAGAATTTGATAATATGATCAAGAGTCATAAAATTCCTGTAAGTACTGAAGGTAGATGGCTGGTCTGCTGATAACTGCTGCAGTAACACACCTTAACCCTTTCAGTGATGGCTTGGTCTAAGAAGCACTGGAAAGTCAAACCAATAAAATAGCCATCTCATCCCACAGCAGTTCATTTAGAAAGCAAACCCTTAGGGATGCTTGAATTATGTAATCCAAACAAGTTGCCATTGAGTTCATTCAGAGGTAGAAAATTCACAGGAGGAAGAGAAAGAAAGATTTGTGTGGCACACCCTGACTTTACACAATCTCTTAAACACACAGTGCACTAGGAAAACAATAGAATCTCCTCAACAAGTTTGAGGACTTATTATAAAATACACACACACACACACACATATATATATTCATATATGTCACTAAGACCAGATACACAAGTGGAACTGTAGTCCTCTCATGTAAACTAATGATCATCACCCAAATAAAAGCTTCTTTCTGAATAAAGCTTCAGCCCTCTCCCTACACATGAAATTCAGCAGCAGCACTGAAGGGTTAAAGCTAATGCTCGCTGCAGGGACACAGACTGCATGAAAACCTAATGGTAAGATTTCAACATGTTTGTGTGCTGGGGTGATTTTAAAGCTTCATCAAGATACTCGCTTTGCCTACACCGACAATTTCCATGCTTTAACAATTGGCTAAATTTTGTCTTAACCAAGTCAGAGAATTTCTAACAGTCAACGACACGCCTTGCCAGAGATTTGAGAGAAATAACTCTGCATGTATTATTTTGTTTGCCCATATAAAGAGGGGGAAAGGACATACCTTTAATTACATTCTGCCGTCAGTCAAGCGATGTTAATTGTGTGACGTACGTTGATGCAGCCCAAGGCTCACATGCTTTCTGAATACCCGGTGCTGGTGTCTGCACCCTCCAGGTACACAGGCGCCTCAGTTGGTAATGAATTCCTTTCTCATAAAAGTACATTTTTTGTAATAACTTAACCCAACATCCTCCACCTGAGCACCGAGAGAGACTGCAGTGAAAATGCACCTCTGGGATTGCAGGTGCAACGTATTTGGGGGCAGAAGCTCTAGGCCAAATCCGCAAGTGCACTCACAAGATAAATCAGTGCCTCCTTACACGTAGTAGGTGCACAGTTACCTGTGTTGAATTAAATACGTTTAAGCATTCAGAAAATGTGTGGCTCTTAAACTTTCTATATCCTCATAAATATAGGTCTTCTTCCATTAGGTGAAATATTATCAGCAGTGGAGCTTTTGTTGAATCAGAATCATTATTGCCCTGTATCCTGAAGGAGGGCTAAGTGCTGCAAATTCTTAAAGGTTTCATAAACCAAGTACTACATACAGAACAACCACAGTGGGCACTTCATCAAACGAAATATTTCCTATCAGATGCTGCAATGCATGCTTGTTATACCCAGAATTCTTAAATGATAAAATATCCATTGGGAATTTGTCTTGCCCAGAAGAAGGAAACAGCTCCTTTGGGCCAATTTTTTATTCTTATGGCCTGAGTTTCTCTTGCTATTCAATACTGGTTTGGAGCTGCTGGGCTCAAAGATTTATGAATGGAAGATTTTTAAGCTGAAGCATATGAGGTGTCTCAGACAGGAGAAATCCCCGGCACACTTGGGAAGGGGGCTGTATATGTAATACTGCTGTTCACCTCCAAGGAAGTGATGCTAAATATGTGTGTGGCTTTACTCCAGGGATTCTGGGAGAAAGCCCATATTTGTACATCAGATCATTTTTCCCGTGCTTTAGGGGGAAAGAGGCGTGACACATGCCCAGATTCCCTCACAGTATTTCATCCTGTCACGTAAAGAGTTCAAAATCAGGATACACGATTTCTTAAGAGGTGCAGTGGTGTGCGGTGGGGGATGAAAAACCACATCAGAGTTTACTGGGCAGGGCTACGAGAAGGAGCCACACAGCGCCTAGCTGTGCCTCCAAGTCTTCATTTCTTTCGTAAGTGCTTCAGTCTCCAGGATGAAAAGCCCAGTTTTCGCACATCGCTTTCAGTTGCTGGAAGTAAATTTTGTTGAAAGTTTCCACAGCTGCTAAAACATTTACAGCAGGGCAAGGACACTCTGCCCTTTGTGTGTAGAGAGTGTCTCCACCTCTTTAAAAACATTACAAGACTGTTTTTCTATTTCAAAGACCCAGTTTGAAGAGTTTTTCTTTTAAAACAGAAAATTTAATATTGCAGTCACCTGTTGGTACAACGTAATTTATGCCCATATTCCTCAATGACATGAAATAATTCATGGATGACTTGAAATCCTGTTGACCAGCGTTTCCTCATGCAGCGTTTGCCACATTTCATGCCGGGCTGCACAGCAAGAGGAAACAGCTTCGTTTGAGGAACCAGGAATTAGGAAATGGGCTGAAGGAAGGAGGAGTGGAGGCAAGATTGGTTGAGAGCAAATGGGGAGGAAGTGGAAATAGTTTCTATTTTCTTCAAATAAGGGACTGTGAAGAGAGAGAAATCCTACTCCTAACTAGGACCAAGAAGGGGTTAGAGGCAAAAGCACTTGAGATTCTTTATATGCGGAGAAAGAATAACTGAAGGAAGGAACAGATTGAACACACAGATACAATGGAGATAAAATGGCAGAACTCAAGGAAGGGAGGAGGATGGGCCTGGAACAGGATGGAGTTGCAGATGGACTCAAGTACACTTAAGGGGTGGTTGGTGGATAGAGTGAAGCTAAGTGAGTGGCCACCGACATTTTTTATATTGAATGTAGTTTCTATAGATATTGAGGCTAGGGAGCAGGTGCTTGAAAGAGGACTGAGGTATCGGGGATAAAGAGGGAATGAGAAGTATGTACTAGAGTTGTCAGGCAGCCTTCAGGAAATTCGGATGCCAGCAATTGGCAGTCACTAGTCATTAGAGCTGTGTGATTTCTTTTTTCTCTGCTACTTTTCAGCAGACCAGTAATGGTTGATCAAACGGTAAGGGTGTCATTAGTGGCCCCCAAAAAAGGATTCAGTTCAATCATGTACATTGAATAAAAGAGAGCTTATTAGCTAAAAATATTTTATTAAAAATATTTTATTTGACTTTTTATTGGACCTTTCCTTGTGGTAAGTTTGGGAAAATAGTGGCTTTTGGATAAGAGTTCAGATACCTTTCTGACCACAGTGACTCGCTTCAGTAACCATGATCAGTTTATTCAGGACAGAAACTGAAAGGCTTTTAGCCGCTGTGCCCGTATCTCTTACAGCCAGGCCGACATCACTGCCGTCTGCCCTGTGTGGTCACACAGCCCACTGCTCTTACAGGGCCACGCTCAGTTAAAGGCTGTGCCTCCACCATCTTGAAATTCTCAATTTTTTAACACGGGTGCCCACATTTTCTTTTTGCCCTGGGATCTGCAAATGATACAGCCAGTCCTGCCTATAGCCTTTCACCTAATCACCCCATATTCGCTCTTCTTTCCTGTTGTGAATGTTCTAAAATTTGGAGTCTGGCCCTGACATCTTTGCAAGTTTGGAGTCTTTAACTACTTTTTGGGTTTTACTTTTTAAACAATTTTTTTTTTATTTTTGATGCCTTTAAGTTCTCTAGTTTTGAAAAGCCAAGAAGGAAAAGAATAACACCAACATCTTATACATATTTATGCATTATTACAGCCTTTGTTTTACCCAAAACGTTTAGACCTGGTTGGTCTCTTTATGGATGCCACCACTTCATGTCCGAGATCAGGTCCCAGGAGGTTAAATGATTTACCTGGTTAAACGGCAATTTATTACATAGGCTGGACTCATCTGAGATTTCTGATATTAAGTCTGATGCTTTTTCTGATTCTCTGAGATATCTTCTCAATATGGTCATTTTTATGCTTATAAATTGATTGCAAAATTATCTAGGCAATTCCTGATACAGATAAGGAAACAAAGCAAAAGGCAGAGAAAATGCAAAGGCTGTTAGCATATTTTATGACTTGTGAATTTTAAGAATATTCTGATAACAGAATTATACCTGACTGCTGTGCAGTCTGTCACAGAGAATTTTTATAGTCATCATTGTCAAAGTGTTTATGGTCCAGAATGCCAGAAGCTGAGTAATTCTTCGCGGTTGTGGTTGAGTCAGGGAAAAAAAAGAGATATTCAATGACTTGGTTATTTGGGTAGTTCAGAATTTATTAAATAATTATTATTAATCCTCTTTATTTTGGATGTGCATGTAATCATCCAGGAGAGGGAAGGAAATAGGCTTTGCTCTCAACTGAGATACAGTCAACATGCTGTAGAATATTCAAGTCGTTTTATAGCTGATCTTTAGGTATCCAGTAATAGTTAAATATTTGAGTAGTAATAGTGAATAAATACAAATTAAAAAATTTGTAAACAAGTGCTAGCTTTACAATGTTAAATCTGAGTAACTATAGAAGCAGGGAGTCTTGAAGGTTTATTTTTCCCCAAGACCTCAGTCACAGAAGGGCCATTAGTGAGCACAGACTGCATTCCAACACCCACATCCATAGCACCATTCAGTTCATTTTTTTTGTGGGTCACAAATAATAAACTACTAGCATCCTGCTCTTACTTCACAGTATGATTTCTGATGGCAATTTCTCTTTCTACCCCAAAACTCATACTGTGTTGCAAGGTGATTTAGTAGCAAAAGCAACAAGCTCAGTCACTTACTAGTCGGATGACACTGGGCCACTTAATCTCGCCAATTTTAAAAGGGAAGAATTATATCTGCAGGGAAAGAATGTTGAATGGGTCGTATCCTATCATGTATATAAATTATACAGTACAGTGCCTGCTCAATAACATACAGTAAATTTTAAGCTTATACTTTTGTATTAGTAATGTCTTCCTAAAAATTCTCCTTCAAAGAAAAATATTCAATTCACATAATAAGAAGTAGACTAGGTTCTGCATTACCTTACAGCAAAAGAACTTTAACACCTTGATGAAATGAGACATTGTTTGGCCAACATCATAATTGATTTTATAATAGAAGGGAAAGGAGCAAAGAAAAGTAATCAGGAGACAGCAACCTCTGCCAACCTGTGACCCAGCAAAGGGATGTGACCGTAGGGAAACACCTGATCTCTCTCCTACCACACTCTGTGCTTCTGCTGGTACCTCCACTGGCCAAGCTGAAACCAGAGGGCAAGGTGAACAGGATGTATGCAGTCTGGAGGGCTAGCCTATGGGCACAGAACAGGCAGGGAGGTGCACAGTGACTCTGGAGGGGCAAATGGAGAAGCTGTAGCACAGTTACTGGACTGTGTTTTCTCAGGTATACTACAGTGATTCCTAAGTGATCTTTTAATGAAGGCATACAATATTTTATTTACAGACATTTATTTTATAGCATATACTAATATTTTTTATGTTTAAAAGGTCTCTGGAAATTTGGGGATATATTCATTCTTTGCTATCTTATCATTTGTATTCCATTATATCATGGTGTCTGTATAAAATTATTTTTGTACCCTGTTTACATAAAGCCTAATAAAGAATGACTGTGTTAATACAGCACTTGGACATTTATTTTATTTCCCTCTAAAACAATGAAGAATCCAAGAGGTAAAAAAAAAGAGTTCTGAAACATTTACTCTTATCAATGTGAACACATCTAGACCATGGGAAGGAAAAAAAGTAGGAAAAATAAAGAAGAAGAAGGAGGAGGAGGAGAGCACACATAGAGAAAAGTATTGTAATCATCACCGGGGTGAACACGGAACCGCTGCAGAGCGTGATGAGCATCGCAGGCCAGCCAATCAGCCAGTAACAGAAAACTGATGTTAGGATTATAGGAAAAAATACTTTAATAAAAAGAACAAAAATCTTTGAACCACATGCATATATGCACTTAAATTTGCCCATGGCTTTTTTGAGAACACCTGAGGGAGAATGTTCTATTTACACTCATCCCCAATGTACATATTAGATCCACACATACACACATCCATTTTACATTAAGAATGCTGTGTGGTCGGATACCATGAGCCCTCTGGCAATATATTCACACAGCATTTTCGTTCATAATATTAAAAATGGAAAAAAGGGAATTGCAACTATGATTATCTAGTTAGTACAAGCAGAAAAATAAGCATGACTTTTCTTATATTGCCAACATAATATCAAAAAATCAATAATTGGGACCTGATTACTCTAATTAGATAGCCACACAGCTTCAGCTCACTAAATATGTGCCAACTCTCTCATTGGAGATGCAGGCCTGGCCATTTGTCTGTGTTACTATATCAAAAACATGAAGTGCAGCATATATCTGAACTATCATTTTAAAATATGAATTATTAAATGACATATGCTCTGTTGGATCTGGTATCTTAAAATGTCTATTATCTTCAGAGTTGCTTTCAAAAGACAGACTTTGAAAAAATAATAATTAAAGTATATGTGCTATTCACAATCCTGGGATGATTTTATATCATTAAACTTTTGCATAAATATGCTTCAATAAGCAATTAAACCGAAAGCTCTGGTTTGCATTTTAATCCTCTTTTTTCTCTGTGAAGTCATCCCAGTCATGTACCTTTGATTTTGTAGTCATTTCTGGCACCAGATTCAGATATCACAGATGAACAATTATTACTTAATAGAATGGAATTCAAAGACAATGGAGTCTAATGAAATGGGGCTTTGTTTTAGACAAAAGTGAAACGTTTTCTAATAGTTGCATAGAAGGAGTTCTAAGCACATTAAAGAAATCAATTTATGATGTGAGCATTTGAGAGCTCTTCTTAATGGTCTTCTAGACACCAAGAAGTTTGGAATTTGAAATTTTTCTTGAAAGTAAAGGCTGTCTGTACCTGAGAACTTCTGTTTCTAGTCTCTTTTTTTGTTAACCCATATTTTTTTCTTTGCTCCGTAGGCTGTTCCACCTCCCAACTTTGAGATGCCAGTCTCCATCCCGGTGTCCAGCCATAACAGTTTGGTATACAGCAACCCCGTCAGCTCACTGGGAAACCCCAACCTTTTGCCACTGGCCCACCCTTCTCTGCAGAGGAATAGTATGTCTCCTGGTGTAACACATCGACCTCCAAGTGCAGGTAACACAGGTATGTCTCCCTAAGAATGCAATGGAAACAAATCATTGGAAGGAGCCACTCTTGTCAAAAGGCCATTTTATCTACAAGATGTTGAGTGTTCCAGTTTTTTATATGTTCCTTTACTGCTGGATCTCCAACATGATAACCCTAACTCCATTAGCATATCTTTCAAAATCTCATATAATCTGTAACTTATCTGTTCAGCCTATCCGTCACCAATCTCCTCTTGTGGATCTATTTTAACCACATAATTTTCTCAAACAGAATGTCAATTACCCTGTGTCTGTGTTTTTGCTTCTGCTATTGTCCTGCCTAAAATCCACTTTTCCTGCTTGCCAGACATGTCTTCTACTTTCTTTTTATCTTTGTATTGATGTTCGAATGCATTTGTCTCATTTCCCCACCACCACTTTCCCCCGCCCTACCTACCCCAACCTCCCACCCTCAATCCTACCCCCAGAGATAACTTCTTCTGTGAAACCTTCCCCTGTGTTCTCTTACAATATACCCCATGGTCAATTTTTATTTATTTATACAGTAACTTATACCACAAAGGATTTAAAGCGACAAGGAAATGTGATAGGATAGCATAATTTATAAGAATTGTGAAATAAAAACAAAACTAAGTCAGAAATAAGTTAAGAGCACACCATAAGGACATACATACACCTGCCACAGATTTGTCCCTACACATCTAGGAGCTCCTTACCGTAGTGCAGCCCACAGCATCCCATAGAGGAGAGATTATCGTCCAGGGGAACTTGAACCATTCTTAGTTTGCAGATCAAGGAAAACACGTTAGGTACTGTATTGAGTGTGCATCTATTTCCTCACTGGGTTTAAAGAGACTAGAAGGGAAGAATATCCTCTTGATTTCCCAGACTCACAGTAGAAACTAAGTGTATGTGTATATATCTTTCATATTTTCAAAAGAAGGACCACATAAATAATTGCATTTATAAATCATTTACAGCAAACCATTATATATTTACATTTTGTTTTCTTAAAAGCATTTCATAGGAAAATGTTAATATCTTAGGTTCACATAACTGTATTAAAAGTGATTTATTCACAGAAGAAATATTTTTAGAATACTTAAATATCTGCCTCATGATTAAAACTAAACATATATTTCTATTTAGTACAAAAACTTTATATTAAAAATAAAATCAAAATCAGCCAGATAAAAAAATCTTGATAAATCTTGAGTCTGAAAGAGTTAGATAAAGGACTTCATTAGGCCATTCTCTCTACTTAGAAATATGATTAAAATTTTTCATAGGAATTTTTTAATAATCATGTACTCCTTTCAGCTCATACTCAAGTGCAGTTGAATTTCCTATCAGATGAACTTGGGCTCATTTATTTTAAACAATTTTATGTTTTATTTCCAAAATATTATTCAATTGCAAATAATAAACATTTTCTGTAATTCCAAATCTGAACCTACTAATAATTATGGAGTATCACTTAGAAGCAATTAGGAAATAATCAGCTGTTATTCTGGTCCTTTTTGTTTTTTGGCTAAATCTCATTCCTTAACAACTAAGAGTAATTATTATATTTAATATCCTATTGAAATACTCCAATGCTCACATATAAATCTTGAAAATTTTCAACTTGGTTTCTTAAGTTAGCAATAAATAAGCCTAAGTTTCTAAATTTGTGGCCAGTGAGACCTATTTTATTGTACCAATAAGTAAAAGTCAGGTAATAAATGAGGTTGTTCACTGTAGGTAGATTTATGAAATGACTAAAATCCTGAACAATTAACACTGCACAAAAGTAAACGTATAAAATATATTTATAAAGAATTAAACATCAAATGTATGGTTATCTGAATATATAGTAAACCTTACTCTTTTTATTTTTACTTTCAGTTGAACACCCCTTTAGGAAAAACTAGACTTGCAAATAAGATAAAATTCAGAGACCATTTCAAGACTGAGTTTTCTTTAAAGTAATTTTTCTTAGAATAAAGATTCTGCAAAATGTCAGTGATTGAGCACAGCATGTCACAATAAAACAAATGTCAGCCATCTGACTTAGGTAATAGTTTTAAAATGTAGGACTCTTGAGAGAGGACAAAATGCCGAGGTTGCTAAGGGTGAAATGTGTTGTTCTGTGGACCTTTAGCCTTCCTCCTTTTGATTTTCCTCTTTAATCCATAGGTGGTCTGATGGGTGGAGACCTCACATCCGGTGCAGGCACCAGTGCAGGTGAGTGGAGACGACTGTACTGCTGCATATATCAGGGTTCAGGAGTCCTTTACTGGGAGATTTGCCAGAAATACATCTTTTGAACCAAGTAAAGTTGAGAGATCTGTGAGAAGCATGGAAAAATGGCCCCAAGACACATGAGTGCCTTTAGCCAGCCTTGCCATTGGGTCTCATTTAATCATTTCACATTAAATATGACTTACTTCCTGCCCAAAAAAGTACCAAACTCCTATACATTTCTAAAAGAGAATACAAAAAGAGAAGGTGGAATGGTATTATAACCATTCAACAATAATTTTAATAAACTAAAACCATATTCAGTTAAAATAAGCTCTTATAGAATCTAAATATAGTGTGGGCCCCAAAACACTTACATGTATTTCAGCTTTTAAGAACATCTTCCACCTTGACTGATTGTTTCACTGTCACATTTCTCCAGAGTTCCATATTAATTCATATTATTGATATGAGATATTGATGGCACTTTCAATGCAGAAGCAGAGCAGCACACAATATTTCTTAATTCTAACTGCAGTTCACTATTGGCATAACAAGTAACCATGGTAATTCCTGCAAGCTGGAACATGCTATACTTTTAAAATAGTAGGAGGCAGGCATGAATGACACAAGGTTAGGTTTGAAATGTCAAAAAAAAATCAAGTTTATTGAACTGTCCCTGTAGAGCCTAATTAAAATATTTTGCTAGAGTCAAATATAATAGCCTACTAATTATAATAAAGAAGATAAAGAAAATTGGCATATAAAAACATTTTTACAAATACATCCATTTAGGGATAATGTTTCTCACTTCTGATGTTGGCTCTTCCCTAATTCAGTGAGTAATAAAGAAAGAGTGTTAGAATATACACTGAATTGATAAACAGAATCAGTGGCACTGCCTCCTATTTTATGTTTTTTTTTAAATTAGTGAGAGTCAAATCAATGAGTAAACAATATGCTATTTTGCTGAATATTGAGATCAAATGCTCATTTTTCCCCTCAAAAAACACTTTGTGGCTTGTTGTCTCAACATTACGGAACCAGCAAACCAGACCACTCTTTCTTGGATTCAAGTATCTGGCAAACACCATGGTTAGAAAGAACGGTGAGGACTAAGAACTGGGTTTTCACAAATGCCAAGAAAAAGATAATGTAAGAAAAGTGGTATAGATGTTATGATACTTTATCCAGTACCTTACTACATCTGTTTGCTTGCTCTTATAGGAACAGCCAGTAATGGTCGTGAAAGTTATTAGAAGTAGTAAAAAACCACGTGGAGTGGAGGGAATGAGTTTCTCAGCTTTGATGGAAGTGGCCTCTTAGTACCGCTTCACAGCTAGAATGCTTTAGAATCCTATATTAAAAATGAGAAGTGCTTGGTTGCTCAATTATTCTGTCATTGTCAATTCCCTGACAGTCTGCTAAGTTTAATGGCCCTCTAGGAACAGAGAACATACTCATTCATGTAAGCAAAAAAGTTAGCCACAGATAGGTTATAGCGTCATTGAACTAAAAAAATCGTATAAGCTTAGCAAATTCACCCTTCCACTTCAGGACGTCTGCCATAGGCATGAGAATCTTCTACTTCAAAAACATTCAAAGGAAACAGAAAGGAAAACAGTTGCTCCACCCTCATGCGAATAAATATTATATTTTGCTGACCGTATCTTGTAGTCATGAGTATATAATTTTCACAATTTCTCTATCATTGTGAAAGAATTACTTCCCCACGTTTTAAAAATAGAGGAAGAAGCTCTTTCTAGCTCTGGTTGCACAGAACACCTGTTGCAGATGCCAATTAGTCTTGAGCTTAGCGGGCACCTCCTGCTCATAAGCTCAGCCATCTTCCCTTCTTTCTCCTGCTGGACAGTATCATGTGTCGGAGCTGAATATATCTGTGCTGATGTCAGAGAATCACATAACACTGGGGGGAAACAAGGCCAACCAGAATGTCTCTGCGTTTTCAGAAAAGAAAACTGAAACAAAAGGGCCAAAAGATACCTTCCAGATTTTCAATATTGCCATTGAAATACAAGGTCTCAGATAAAGTGAGAAACTGTGAGGCCAAGCAGCAAGACGCTGCAATTAAGTGAAATAATGCTCAGTCTTTGTAATTTTTTTCAAAATCAAATCATCTCAACTTTTGAAAATGGTAGTCTTGTGAGGGAAGAAAGTAAATTTAATATTTATTGTTCCCTTGTGAATACCAAAAGACCAAAGGAATAAACATTCTCTTTTTCAGCTCAGCTCGGTCAGAAAGTATAGCATTTTTCCCAACTAGTCCTTGAACCATTCCTCTCCCTCATGCCATCACCTGGTGAGCCACCAAGTCTTACCAACTCTGCCACCAAGGTATTTCCTAAATCTACCCCTCTCACTCCATTCTTATCCCACTCCCCTGGGCCAGGCTCCCATCAACACCTCAGGACCCCTAATTCATCTCCCTGCTTCACACTGCATCTCACTCCACTCTGTCCATGACTGATTAGTCTTTTTGAAATCAAATCCTTAAGCTAATTGTAGTTCATCATTCAACAGACTAAAATCTGGCAGTGGCTTCCCAGCTCTTTCACAATTAACCGTGAGCCTCTTTTCTCTGTCCCAAACTGCTCTCTAGTCTTAAACCTTCTTACCTTCTGCCACTACCATCAAGAAGCCTGCGCTCCAACTCTAATAATGGCAAACATTTAAATAGTTCTTACTAGGTGCTTTACAAAAAGTAACTCATTTTTCTTATAGCAGTCTTTTAATTTTAAAGTTAAAAATATTTTAAAAAGTGAAATTAAAAATATTTAAAAACACATATTCATAATTACGCCCTTCTATAGATGGTGGGACTGAGGCCCAGAGAGGTTAAGGACTTGGCTAAGCTGCAACCCAGGCCGTCTGTCTGCAGAGTCCTGGCTCTTAACAGCTACATTGTGCTTCCACTTTCCGAACAATGCTGAGGCTACTTGGCTTTACATGTGCATTCCTAGCACTCCAGCTCCATGCCACTGAGCCCTTTTTTGTCCTCCCTCAGAATTCACTTCAGCCATTGAGGAAACCCTTTCCTGTCTCTTCCAGAAGGAATTATGCACTTCTCTTCTCCAGTGGCAGCTTATACCTATACTACTTATCTCATTGCATTATAATTGCAGTGTCTGGGCACGGAACTCTCTCCTGCCCCTCAGCCCTCTAGGGGCAAATTGCATCTTACCCAGTTTGGATTCCCAGCTTGAAACATGAAAGATAGCCAGTAAATGGCAGATACTCAGTAAATGTTTGTTAGCTGAGTAAAGGAAAATTTAATTTTATAGTCATACATTTTTAATAGTGTTGTTTATGTAAAAAAATGGAAAGAGTATTTCAAAGAAATTATGTAATTTTAAATAAAAAAGATATGCCCTTTATCTATAATTCAAGAAGTAATGTATTCTTCTAATACTGTATACAATGAATAATGAATTAATTACTTGATTAAATGGCTGAGCACTGTTGGCCAATAAAGTTTTACTAACTTCTCTAACTTACTTAATGGAAAACTCAAAGAGCTGATATATAGCAATGTACGAAATGTGGTTTGATAACTCAGACCATCACAAATCACCTCTTAAAACAATGAATGCCTTACCACTTGAAGGAATTTCAAAGATGAAGGCAAGTGGTAATAAAGAAGTAACAGGATGGGGTTTGTACTCTTGGTATAAGAGAAATATACAGAAAGTCATTATAATACATTAGTAATAGTGACATTTCTAGGTTTCAGTTGACAGTTATTCATCCACTACTTAATCCTTTCCTCTGAACAACCAAAATGAAAAGTCACTGCTTTTAAAAGTACATTTTGTCATATCTCTGCATATTAAAGCTTTTAACGTGCTAATCTAAGTGGTTATTGATGATTGTAAGATCAAGTTCAATTGAATTTTCATCATCATTAGATTTAATAGAAATAACCATTAGTTCAGCAATGCCTTGTGTTGAATTATTCACTGTCCTATTAGTACCCTTGCTTTCACTTTGATAACATGGTTGTTTTTTACTGTGTCAGGCAGACCAGTATGCTGAAAGATTTACTGATTTGTGAGAGAGAGAGAGAAAAACCTTTAGGAATCACTTTAAACTTTTAAGAGAATTTCACAGTCTACAATAGCTTTTGGACAATAAGGCAGGGTAGATTTATGTATATTGGCTAATAATTTTAATTGGCATTTATTTTAAATTAGATATAATTTTATATAAAAAGAAACTAACAGCTGTTCCTTATTTTGATTGCCAATTGTTTACTATTTTATGCATTTGGTTGTCAAGCATTGTCACTTGTAGATTGCTTAATTTATATCAGCTACATACATGGAGACTTGATGTCACAGTGCTGCTGTAGATAAATGACTGAGCAGGGAATGAGGAAGGAGACCTGGCTTCCAGACTGAAAAACTCAATCTAGCATGACCTTAGACTTAGAGCGTTTGAACTGAGCACTCCCACTGGGGGTAAGACACGAAAATCCATAGTGTCTATTTGCACTGAATGTTTTGCAATCACATAATTATAAAACCTTAATTACATGACTTCTTTTGAAGTTCATTTAGCATTGAAAAAGAAAATTTTATTAGGTTATAAAATAGAACTAAGTGAGGAGAGGAAAAGGTCATACAATGTTTATTATTCTTGACTAGTACCATTGTTTTGCAAGTTTTTGTTTTTGAGAATACTTATCAAAAATTTTTCGGCTGACTTTCTTATCAGTCAAAAAGACTTCTCTGAAATTTTTACTCAGTGGTTTAAAATATCAGTGGAGTGGCTAAAAATTCAGTGTAAAAGGATTTGCTTTAACAAGTTTGCGTTTTTGTTGCCTAACAAAACATGAATTCATATTGCAATTCTGCAGAAAGGGAGAGGAATACCATTTAGTTGCTCTCAAGTAAACTGCTTTTGTGACTATAGAAATATAATTTTATATTACCTTTTAAGATATCATTAAGTGACGTGAAAAAATCTAAGTTAATTGTTGAATTCTTGTTTTAAATGTATTATTCTGTTAGTTTGATTTGTTCTGAATGAAAATTCTGAGTTCATTTGGAGTTTTATTTTGGGAGTTCACCCAAAACACAAATAAAGATCCAACCGCATTGCTTTATTAGTAGCTATGAAATTAAGTAACAAAGATCTTTTTAACCCAAACCAAGGTTATCTAGATTTATTAAAGGAAAAAAAAAATCCCCAGTCCTCTGATTGGATGATTTACAGCATGTGATTCATAGCCACTGCCAAGAAAATCATCGTCCACTTTCCATATACAAGACCTGAAAAATTACAGATAGAGCAGTGCACTGTTCTCCAGGGTCTGATGTTGAAGTGAGAGAGGCATCTTATGGAGAAGACAAATGAAACGTGTTATAGGCTAAGAGAGGATAATGTAAAATCTCCTCTCAACCCCTTTAAGTTTGACTTAATTCTTAAGGAGTTTGATTTCTGGTGGGAAAAAAAAAATTTCAAATGATAACTTCCTAGAGAATATTTTAACAGATTTTAGAGCCCTTTGTAAAACATGATCTCTGACTTCATAAATTGTATTTTTTCTAACCCCTATTCTTCTGCTACATCAGTTAAGCAATGTGAAATTGGTCTCTTCACTCATACCTCATTTATTTAACCTAGAAATGTGACTAATAATAAAATTTTGATCATTTTTAATCTTAATTCAGGCAGGTAATATTTTCTCCTAAATTATTAGTTTTACTCAAATTTTCTTTGTCTCTTAAGCAGTCTTATTTTTTGTACACTGTTGGTTTCTCTCTTCCTGATTTTTGACATCATAAGATTTTATTTGAAGATAATATGGAAAGAAAAGTTCTTTTCAAAATCATCAGTGAAACAAAATTGTACATCAACAGACAGCAGATGCTGAAAGGAGAGATGTGGTTAAAAAACCCCTTTTTTAGAAGTCAATGTTTTACCTACCAGGGACTTTTCAGGACTTCAAGGCTGTCAACCAAGAGTATAATTCACTGTTTTCGAATAAAACTTTGCCAGTCACTTAAATTTTACAGTTAGACTTACATAGTATATTTCATTTGAATTTCAATTCAAAACATTATAGTCATGATACAGTCTCATATTTCAAAGATCAATCAAATATATTCCTTTAGTTTACTTTAAACTAAAGGAAATTATTATACCAAAACCTTGTATAAATAATTTCAATTTTTAAACTACAGATGTGTCACTGGGTGTATTATTGCTCCATTTCAATTGTTTTAACTGAACTTAATATTAACTTGCTATTTTACTAAACACTTCACCCTCTTTTCACAATTTTTTAACCTTGGACTCCTCTTACAACCTACAGTTATGGTAAAGAACTGATTATGTTGTATTTATAGTGTGTGAGGCAGAGAACCTTGCTATATTAATATAGGTTATTATAGTAATAATAGCAAATCCAAGTCTATGGTCAATTTGCATATTCATGTATAACATTAACTTATATAACAATCATGAAAAAGGAGCATTTAGTTTATGATTAAGCAACTCAAAACTGTGAAATCATGGAGTAAAATTTTTGCTCAAACAGTTATTTGGGAAAATATTCCAGAAGCCAATATTTCAAATAATAAAATCACCAAGGAAAATATATGATACATAAGTTATTTTAGGGATGACATTATTGCCCTTGGAATGTCTGTGAATTTCCATTTTGCAGGATTGTTGTGAAAATTAAATGAGATAACTAATGCAAGGCACCTAGCACTTTCTGCCCCACAAGTAAGTGCTTCTTAATAAATGTTAGCTATTGTTAGTATTAAAATTATTTTTATTTATATTTCCTAAGTAAAAAATAAAGCTTAGTTTAATGCAATTCCAGTAATGTTTATTAAATATGCAGTGTACCAGTAGTCTCCCCAGAGACGTCTGCCAAGGCCCCTACCCTCAAGGGGGGGAGTAAAGAGGATATATTAATAAATCCGAGGCAGAATGGCAGTGCAGTGCATGCACCACATTTCTCTTGAACATTATGATCTCCTGATGAGTTTGCAGCAGTGTAAATGTTAAAACCACAAGTAATTATTCATTCTCTTCTGTCACGTTCTCTCTAATTTATACTGTCTCAATATTTTTGTTTATGAAAATGACTGAAAGAATGAGCGATTGTGTCAATAATGAAGACACCCCCTCATTTTTAGCAAAGAGACAGCCCCAAAATCACAAGAAGTGAACAATTAAGTGAGTCATCAATCTATCATTCATCGTTAAGTGGAATTTTTTGAAGATAGCAAGGTTCAGTATCATTTTTATGGTGCAATTAAAAACTATCCCTGCAGTAAATCAGTACTGAAAGCAAAATGATATTTTGAGTGCTTTTTTGCACTAGAAAATATTAAATTATCTATTTCTTCCTTATTTGTAAATGGAGCCTTTATTCAGAGAGAGAGGGAGGAATATAAGGATGCACTCTAAATCAAAACATCTGGCTTTCGTAATAATGTAGTGCAAGCAGTTTGTGTTTTGGATTCAGATCAAAGTTCTCCCACTTATTGACAAGTCACAGAAGCTCCTGAACCTCAGTTTCCTCATCTGTCACAAGATGGGATGATCACGCCTAACCCAGACCACTGTTAGGACAAATGAGCGAGTGGCTTGCCAACACAAACCTACTTTATGACATGGACTCATGATCTTTGGAGAAACAACTTAGTAATGGGTAAAAATTCTTTACTTCTGCCTCACAATCCAAAGCTTATGTGCTGAATGGTTAAAGTTCAGTATCAAATTGGCAGACAGACTTAACTTCACAAAAGATACCAAGCAAAACACATCAAGGACAAGTAGGGCAGGTGTAAAATCCATGAAGATCCGGTTCAGCATCAGGGTGACTTGGTCAAGCAGAAGAGACAAGTTTCCTTTAGAATGTCTGCTGCCTTCTAACTGGTACAGCCAAAAATAGTCTTGGCTTTGGTGTATTCCTTGGGTATTTTTCTAAGAATACGCCACAAAGGCATTGAGGTTTCACAGGAGTTTCTTCACAGTCTGACATTATGCGTTATTATATTATTTCCCTAAGAAACCCCCAGATAGAGTGGAGTGATTTTATGTTTAAGAATCTATAATCAGGGGTCTTAACCAGCATGAGAATCAGAAATCTGAGTTGCCCCCATTCCGTAGTAGGCATATTGAAATTTTCATCATTCCCAGATTTCTGACCTCCAAATGTTTTGTGGTTGCCTCTTGCCTTAGAGCTATCCCATGAAAAAGATCTTCTTTTTTTTAAAAGCTCAAAAACAAAAAACAAAAAATAAACTGTGATTCACCACAGCTGAATAACTTATGGTTCCTAGCAGTTTTTACAGGGTTTCAGGCAAAATACATGTTAAAACTGTTTAAGTGTGTCATGTCCAGTAGAGGAGTGGGTTGTGTGAACAAGTTCTACTGTATACAATTTAAAAGAACTTTCTGTGAAAATATGTATGTTTATTTGAAACACAAAACAATGTCCTGATATTAGAAGCTAACTTACCTTAAAACCTTTAAAAAGTCGAATGTAAATTAATTGGTGGCAGTGAGCATTACTGTCTATGTGACGTCTCTAATTTAACAAGACAGTGTACTGTGTAAATGTCCTCAAAATTTTTCTAATGAAAGGAAAAGAAAACCTAGGTTGGTAAAACATTTTGCTTAAGTAAAAGCAGACGATCAATACATTGGAGGTTCAGCTATATGTTCAGCTTAATATGTTCAGTTTTTCTGTGGCAATTTGCTTCAAATTCCCAAAATTAAGATGCCATTAACAAAGTACTAAACAAATTAAATTTTATACAACTATATATAATTAGAAATTGCTTTCCAGATAACAACCAATAGCAGATACTATAAAATACTAGGCATTTCGGTATCATGTTAAGTGGTTCTGATGGAAGCTGGTCTCTTAAATAGACAATAGGTAGGTAAACATCCTTACCCTATATTATGAGAGAGAAGATTATTGACTAAAATATCACAAATTTTACTTTAAAAGCATATTTAATTATCTACTTGAATAACACATCAAAAGTTAAGTGTAGGTAAACCCAATATTTCCTATTTGTAATATTTATTTATCCAGAGGGAGACCAGAAACATGATTTAGAACATCACCATTCTGTGCCTCTTTATACAGGGGTGGGAAAATTGGGTTTATAGTTGCATTGTG
Source organism: Tonatia bakeri (assembly GCA_004024845.1). Lineage (NCBI taxonomy): Eukaryota > Metazoa > Chordata > Mammalia > Chiroptera > Phyllostomidae > Tonatia > Tonatia bakeri. The sequence continues at coordinate 244,321 of PVIA01000363.1, read as the reverse complement.
ACATTCTTTTGAGATAATAAAGCTATCATAATAATCATAACCTTCATGTCCTTTTCTATATGAACCACTCAACTGTAAACCTACTTTGCGCACCCCTATGTAAGTTCAGCACCTTGTGAACCAGAATAGCTATTTATGATGGCCAAGCTGACTATGTGAGGTGTTTCTCAACCTTCCACATCATCTCTGACTCAGGAGGACCTTTGAGTCTCATGTCCCTGGTCTTACACTTCATCTATTTCCTGTGTTTCTTTGTATTCCTAACATCTTAGAATGACATTTGATACAACGGATTTCAAAATCTCAGAGTGTGACTCATTTCTCAAGGAGCAGGCCAGTGTCGTGCTTCAAAGCATGGACTCTGGACACACTGCTGGGTTCAAATCATGGCTCCACCAGTTGATTGCTGTTTGACATTGGATGAGTTCTTGGACCTCTCTGTTTATTTTTCTCACTATGTAATCCAGGGATACTATTAGTACCTCCTAAGGTTGTGGTTGTGAGGGTTTAAAGTGTTTTATATCTACATATAATAGCAAGTACTTACAGAGTAGTCACTTAGGTGCCTGGTACTGTTCCGACTACTTAACGTGTGTGCTTTATGTTGTTACTATTATTGCTAACAATAGCACCATATAAAGTGTTGGTGTAGTTAATATCTCATGGTCATGTTGGTGATGGCCATATCGGGTGAGCACATGGGATTACTTCTCTCTCCCGAACGAAAGCATGACTTAGCATTGAGAAAACTAAGGCTCAGTATGGCTGAAGGAACTCTGATGGAGACCTCATGACTAGAACTTGGATTTATCTACTTTAATTTTTTCTTTTGAATTGTTCTTGACTCCCCTCTGCCTTGTGATTCTTCCCATCTCTGCTGCCCCCATCAGATCTCATTCTTCACATGTTCCAAGGCAAGTGTGTGCTAACCAGCTTTCCTAGGAGCACCCCAACCCCTTTAAATCTGTTCTTTCCACTGTCAGCATTGTTAGTTTCCTCACAGACAAGGTTAACAGTGTCACCACTCACCAGCTAAATTCGGCTGCTCATTTTCTATAGTATAAAATGTAGGATAAAGTCTTCGGTATAAAGTTAGCATTATCTGAGAAGTTCATGTTAGCCAAGCCTACTTTTCTAACTTTTGAAAACGCCATACTCTAAAACACTGGATATTTCATCTTCATAGAAATGCTAGTTCTTCTCGAATATAGTCTTGACTCTGAGATCCCTGTCATGCACTTCCTCTCTTCGGAAGCCTCTCCCTGAACTGTGTAATAAAAGCCTATTCACTCTTAATTGCCACTCTTCCACCATTCTTTTTCTTGGAATACCATGCAGTCCACCTTTTGTGAGAATGTTCTGTATGAGTAAATTTTTGTTGAGGTTCATCTCCACATAGAAACAACCTATGGCAATAAATACTTGTCATTGTAGAAGAAATGATCCATTGTCTCAGAGTTTTCTTTTTTGTTAGAGAGAATTTCTACTTTTTTTATTCTACTGCTTCAGTTAGCTAAGGGAATGTGCTGTGAAATGATTAACAGTTTTAACAGGTAGAAAAGAAGCTTTAATTAACTTTCTATAAACACATTTAGTAGGTGGGCACTTGCATGATTTCCTGACTTTCATATTATATGGTCGATAAACAGCTTGTCTCATTGGTTACTTGGTCATCAGTATGTAATCACCTAAAGAAAAAAAATTTTTCAAGTAGCATGAAAAGGAGAGTCCTTTGATATTTGGAATTAGCATGTTACTCTGTACATTTTCAGTTGTCATCTCACATTCCTTCAGTAACTTAACTTTTTGTGCCATTCCTGAATAATTTTACTTTTTCAGCATATTTTGTATATCCATTTTGTGAGAATTTGAAACACTTAAAGAACTAATACTGTAGATGGTATCACTGCCTCTGCAGCAGGATTTTAGAGGACACTGAGTTCAAGTTGGACTGAAATTATCTGAAAGGTATCATGAAACAGTTGGGACATTAGCTGATCCCTAAAAAAATGAATTTGCATCAAACAGGAAGGCAGACACAGGTAGTAAAATTGCTAGAACAAAGACTGAGATATTTTCAGAAGGCTGTTCGGCTGTGGCCATCGGAAATTGGGATGGATGGATGGGTGGGTAGATAAATGAATGGATGGATGGATGGATGGATGGATGGATGGATGGGTAGATAGATAGATAGATAGATAGATAGATAGATAGATAGATAGAGTGGGTGAACACTGCACAGCCCTGACAGCCACACAGGACCCTGACCCAACAGTGTTAAGTATGATCTGAACAAAAACATGATGGGAGCAGAGCTTTAAAAAGACTCCCTGGCATGGGTCGAGACTGTACATTAGATTTGATGTCATCACACATATATGCATAGCTTGCTTATGGCTTAAGGAGCTCACAACCTTGCTGAAGCCCATCTTAACTATAGACCGGGGCCCACATGGGGGTTACTGAAAGACCTGGTCAAACGGTGAAGAAAGCCTCAACCAAGATGGTGGCACTGGAGATGGAGAGGGTCATTTTGTTTTAATTAATGACATTTGGTATCTGATTGGAATTGGAAGAGGGAGAGGAAATAGTCAAAATGACAATTTGAGAGACTGAAAAAAGATTTTGCCCATGAAAAAAATTAGCCTTGATTCATAAGGACTAGTTTCTGTTTTGTGCTTATTAATTTTATATGCTTGTATTTGTAACTAAAAGCCCTAGAAAAGGGAAAAAAAGCTAGTGAAAAGACTCAGAATGTCTAAATATCCAAATAAGAGAAAATTTTAGAGCTTTGGGCTCGAAGAGAGCTACACGCTCAATTGAGCTCTGTGAGACAAGGCAAAATGTCCTCCTCACTACAACTTAAGCCAGGAATATGTTCTTTGAATTTACAACTTCTTAAAATAGGAGTCAATAAAAAAAAAGCAGTAAGTGTTTTCAAGTTAACTGGAGAGAAAAAAAATTTTTTTCTCCTAACACTACATTTCAAGTTCCGTGTATTTACACTAATTTTAATGTGAGTGTTTAGAAACTTGTAACCAACGAAGGTAGATTCTCATATCCTTCATATAAATTATATTATGAATACTTAAATTGTCTTGTTATGTGAAACAATATTTTTAATCAAATGAACTATAAAACAATCTTACTCTCAAGTTGGTCTGTTCTTCATTTTCTTATAATCTATAATCAGGAAATCCATTCACTCATGCTTTGTAATTTTTGTGCTTTTAAGTGGTTCGGGAATGTGACATCTGCGTACGGTCACATCTAAATTGTTAATTGTTCAGGCAGAGGGTCCTTTTAAAACATAGCGTGAAGAAAGGTGGAATCTGTATATGAGAAGGTTATTGAGAGGTGGTGTTTTCCACCTCCCTGACCCCTGGCTTGGAACGAGCCTGTTCTTTTTGGTAAACTCACCCTATGGTAAGGCAACAGCGTCAACTTGGGCCACAGCATTCTGAGTGAGGAGGAGGCTGCGGTTTCCGAGCTGGTTTAAATGCAGGCTCTTCTTAGCAGCAAACCACACGCATGTATTCATCATTGATTTTGAAATGATAGGTTTCTATATCACTGGTTTAGGATCCACAGTCTTGCATTCCTGAATCTATATTATGCCAGAAGAATAACAACTTGGTGGCTGGAAACAGAAATGGTTATTATACGGCTCCAAAATGCTAGCTGGCACAATATGCTAAAAAGAGCAGGAATTCGCCAGTAAAAGGCAGAATTTATTTGTTCTTAAAAATAACTTTATGCTCTAAAAATATGAATTTAAGAACTGTCATCATGGTTCAAAATATTTTACATTCAATACGTAAACACCTTAAAATAAGAGTAATCTTCTAAAATGACATAATTTCCAAATAACAAGAAATATCCCAGGAGGAAAACAGAATCCTTTTCAAATCACTGTTTTTAATTACGAGGCATTTATTGGATTAAAAACTAAAATGTGTATTTAGTCGGGGTTTTTGTCCCTACTGCTGCCCCAAATTATTGTTTAAAATGTAGGCTTTGGGATTTCTCAGTGTTTACTGTAGAAAATATTTTTTGTTTTTGTTTTTTTAAAAAAAGCACAACCTTTTCTCAGAGCCTCTGTGAAGCATTTCCATTTTCGCACACTGGCCGAGTGCTCGTCCTATCACAGGACAACACATTTCACGGAGCGGTTTTACTTCCTTTTAGCAAAATAACTCCTCCATGCAAACCAGTGTCGGCGTCTACCGAGCCGGGGTTTTAGTTTCTTCTGATCTGTTCAAGCTTCACTGCACTGCATAACTGACTTTCCCCCCCTTTCTTTTGAAATTACCCAGCTAATTTTCCATTTGATTGTTTATTTAAACCAGATCTCACGCAGACTTGATAGATAAGTGGCATATGCATTCTGTGTGTCAGTGTGGACTTCAGCTGACAGAAAAGCACAGTGCAGATTTTGTCGGGCTTGCTCTTTGTCTTTGTATCCAATGGAATCTATTAGTTAAAACTACTGAAGTCCCAGCAGATTCCTGACAGTGATTCAGCAAGTCACATTAAATATAAAACTCCTCTCAGCATTCCATTTTATCAAGCATTTCTCTGTGAACACGTTCTTTGTACTTCTCCTGTTGACAAAAGGTACATGTGTTTGTTTCATATAACTTTTGCCACTGAAAGCTGTCCAGGTTAACTATAAAAGAAAATTTTGGCTTTTGACATACTTAGCTAGCTTTAGAAAATTTAGTTAATTTTCTCCAAGTTTATTATAGAAGAGTAATTTATATTCAAATTCAACCAACAGCTTTTAAACAACTACTGTGTACTCAAGGCATGTTTGGGGGTGTATTACGTTTGTTGTATTTTGGGGTGTTTTCCCCAGTAATGCAAGCCTTTTATGATAATCTAATTGACAGATTTAATCTTGTAGTTATTTGTTATATATTCAGCCTGTTAATTCATGCATAAAATGAGACAGGTAAATGGATGGATGTGAAGAACAACTTCTCTCCATACAGTGTGCCTCATGTGTATTCTAACTCAAAAGATGTTCCCATAAATACCTCCTGAAATGTACCTGTGCTTTGCCTTCCCGGTTCTTTGTCACCTGTAGCTCAGACCACCACAGTAGTTCCCAGACTGTTCTGCACTGCCAGGCCTTCCTAATTATGGGCGTTAAGTAATGCCCAATGCCCATACATCTTTCTGTCCACCTGCAGGCCTGTGTTCCCTCTGCTCTGCAGCCTTCATGGATCTGCATTTCCACTATTTAAACCCAAGATCTGTTAGCTTGGAATTCAAGGTCTCCACATTCCAGCCATTATGTACCTTCAGAGTCCCCAGCATATTCCTCTCTTTTCATGGTGCCTTTCTAACCAGGTGTGTCCCCGACTGCTCTGGAAATTCCCACCTCAGCCCTTTCCCAGCACCTGATCACAAGCCCAGCGTATTTTACTATCACTTCTCTTTTTACAAGGCCCACACCAGTTCCTGCCTCTTCATCGTGAATCTTCATCGGTCACTCTCTCTCCTCCTGGAAACTCAGTAACACTTAATCTGGATTACTCTGTGGGCACCTCACCTTAGGTGGCCTTGTCTGAGTTTGTATGGTTTGCACGTGTCTGTACCAGATTAACACAGAGCAATTGCAGGGCCTTTGAAGACTTGGGCCTAGTCTTTGCTTCTCCACTGAGTAGCACACAGTATCATTCATCCTAAGGCAATAGGTATTTGTGTGTTACGATAATGATAATGGTGACAATAACAAGGAAGTTTGACTCTCTCCTTCAGAGAGCTGCAGAAAACAACCGTCTAGTTTCCAGAAAGGATTATGGAATCAGGTAGTTGGATTATCTTATTCTCTGACCAGAGGCAGTGGAGGAAGCCAGCAGATGACTTTCCGCCTATGCTGAAGTTGTGCCGACTCCATCCATAGCTCTTCCTGTCACAGGGAAGGATATTTTGAATGATGAGAAGTGGAGCCCTTCAGATACCCATTTTCTGTTAGTAGGGAGCTAAACATCAGAGACCTAAGAAAACCCTTTCGGTGTTCGTGTTGGATGGCTACTCCCCTGCCTTGGTGAGTCAGCATTTTAGAGGAGGCATCGTCCCTTCCTTTTAGCTCCTGAGAAGGAGTCCTGCTTTGTGAAGTTCTGTGTGAGCAGGAGAGCCAGCCTTCAGGTTTGTACACTGAACTTGGCGAGGAGGGCAAAAGAGACAGAAGAAAACCATAGGGAGAAATCGCTCAAAGAAAAAGGGAACTGAACAGCCAGCTGTGTAAGAGGATATTCCTCCTACATGTCCTAGAAATTACAGCCTTGCTGCTGTGCCCTTTCTTCATTTCAGGACATACAGACACACAAAATAAAACCCAAACCATTGAACTGAAAGAGTGAGTCATGCCAGCCAGGCCTCCACCGAGCCAGTCAATTAAAGTGCAGGACCAATTGTGGGCTTTTCTTAGACCTTGAATGACTGTCTGACTTTCTTCCAGAATTTTTTTCATAGAAAAAAAGGGTGCATGTTGATTTCTGAGTAAGTTGATAGATATTAGCTCTCTTCTAGAAAAGGTTTTAATCTTCTTCAGAGAAATATTAAATAACTGATTGGGTTACTCTTCAGATGGAGGTTAAGTCAGTCATCCTGTGGATTTTCATTGTATGTTATTATATGTCTTAGGCTGTTATGATTTATTCCTAATTTCATGTAGTGTGTTCTCTAGAAACATATTTGAGTCTAGATGTGTCCTTGAGTGCTTTCATTGTTTTGTGTTAACAGGGAATGGATATGGCAATCCCCGAAACTCACCAGGTCTGCTGGTCTCACCTGGTAACTTGAACAAGAATATGCAAGCAAAATCTCCTCCCCCCATGAATTTAGGGATGAATAACCGTAAACCAGATCTCCGAGTTCTTATTCCACCAGGCAGCAAGAATACAATGCCATCAGTGGTAATGAATAACTACATTTTAAATAAATGTTGATAATGTTTCGTATATGTTTTTGCTGTTTTGTATTTGTCTAACTCTATGAGTTATTTAAGTGCTTCCATAAAATTAACACATCAATGCTATTGCTGGAGTCCTATTTGTATTTGGCTATTATTTCTGGTAACTGGTTCTCATTCCTTTTTCCACATAAAAAAAGAACCAACATCCCAGTGAACTCCACTATAGGACTGTGTTCTGGGACAAAGAAAACATTTCCTTTTAAGGCATCTAATTTATAATTAGAAAAAAAATTACCTATTATTTTGCTTATGGGACATGTGGTTTGACCAACAGTAGAATCAAACTCACAGGATGAGGTATTTTATTTCATAACAGATTTTTTTTTCATAACAGATTTTTTAAATATTGAACTATTTGTGTCCTCAAAGTGCTGGCAATGAAAAAAACTTTTCTATAATTTCTAAATGAACTTTCTCCAGTTAATCAACAATTCTTTTCTTAGGTATACTGCAGCAATAAAATTTAATACACCACAGTCTTGGGTATATTGCAGCAGTAATGTTTAATACATCACATGCCTGTGCACGACGTCGCTCCATCTTCCCTCTTTCCCTCTACATGCTTCATGCAGATAGTTACCCCTCAGAAGCAAATTGTTTCAAAATCCTAGGCATTTTGAAAACAAAGCTTATATTTTACAAAATCAAAGAAAGTTATGGCACTTGTAAGAATAAATAAGTAAATGAGAAACAGAAATGTAAAGAATATCCCCAGCCTCCCATTTTTCTTTTTCCTGTGTCTGCAGGTCTAAGGTGAAGATACTATTGTGGGACTAAATTCAGCAACAAAGAGACTGACATCAATGTTCTCCAAATGAGCTTTGCTTAAGAGTGAGAACATTTAAAAATCAAGATTCAGTAGACAAATTTAGATCATTCTGCAAACACATTTTTTTTTCTTTCTGTGCTCTGTGGCAAGCTTCAGGGTAAAACAGTCCTGCAAGCTGATTAGTTTATTATGGCACAGTGCAGATTAATTTTGAATATAAACCAAAAAAAAATCACATAATATGCAACATTCCCTTAGGAAAAGACTGGGTCTAATAAATAAAACCTCCCACAGGGCCATAGTCAAGTAGTGTGGGCCATGCATGCCAGGCTGTCTCCATCGGCACATTTATTCCAAGTCCTGTAAAACTGCTGCTTTCCCAGGGACTCTGTGAGTGGTCCGCCAGAGCTCTCACTGGCAGCCAGGTGCAGTTCCCCCTCCTTGAGCAAGTGGGGTTTTAAAGGGCAATCTTTTTTTCCCCAAAACGTGACAGTGAAATAATGAATGTTGAGACACTGACCTATGCTGAAACCTGGATAGATTGTCTTCACATTCATTAAGGGAAACAAAGAATGTCTTCGTAAGGAGTTATCTTTAGAGTCTGAGTTTTAAAGCGTGTAAACTGTCGTGTCTATCAGAAGACACTTTTCCTCGGGTTGAAAAGATTTTGCCCAATTATAAATAGTTACAGACACTAATTTATAAACTCCTTCCCCATGCTCTCAGTCTGAGGATGTGGACCTGCTTTTGGTAAGTGGTGAGAGTGCTTCCCTGAACCGCGCGGGCAAGGACTCTCAGGTGGAGTGGTAGCTCTAGCCAAGTGGGAGGATTTGGGAAATTATCATAGTGTGTCAACATTGATTATATTTGAATTCCATTAGTTTCAAGTTCAGGTTATTTTTCTGTGTCGACCTCTGCAAATGAAGGCCATGCTTTCAATTTATTTATAGGACTTAATTTATAGCAAAATTCTAGCACCAAAAAAATGCCTTAGTTATTTAAAACCACAAAGATAATTCTTTTTCTAAGAAATTTTTCTCATGATCTTTAAATGTATGTGAATCTTAAGTTTCCTTGCTGTAAGGAGTTAAATATACTTGTTAACTGCTTTGCCATCTAGTTTGAGGGGAGTTTAGAAGAATCTGAAAAAAGTGGACAGAGCACCACCTTCTGGTCAGAATATAGCATGAAACTCTACCAGTCTGCTCTGCTGTATGTAGAACTGAGGATAAAACCACTGTGGTTGATTTTAATTTTTTTTAAATTTGCATTTGAATAAAAACTGAAACAATAGAAGTACAGTATACATATTTCATCAGTTTTCAACATAGTCTGTTTTTACCCATAATAAAGCGATGGTACTTGTTACTAGTTCAGTTGCCTAGGAGATACTGATGTAATGGGTTACTATGGTAACAACTGGTCTCTTGAAAGATTGTAAATGATAGGGTTGGCAGAGTTCATAGAGACACATGTTAAATGATTAATTTCATGAGATTTGTACCAAGTTATATCTTTATGTGCAAAACCAATACTGAAATCTAATATTTTTAACTTTTTAAAAATTTTGCCAATAATGTCTTTTTATTTACTTTAAAAGAATCAAAGGATAAATAACTCCCAGTCTGCTCAGTCATTGGCTACCCCAGTGGTTTCTGTAGCAACTCCTACTTTACCAGGACAAGGGATGGGAGGATATCCATCAGCCATTTCAACAACATATGGTACCGGTGAGTAGTTTTGCCACATCGAAATAGTACATTAAATACCTTTTTATTAAAAAGCAAGCTGAAAAAGATACTACCTTTTAGTCTGTTAGGCTTTATTTAGTACCTGTGGTGTTCAGAGCACTATATGATTACCTGTTCATTACTAAGGCAGAGTGAATATTTACATTTTCAAGGGACTGAAAGTTCTCCGAACCCAAGCTGACTTCAGTAGAGAAGAACAATTTCAAGGAAAATGAGTGCTTACTTCTTTGATGTACTAGATAGCTCACTTCCTTGGTTTTTTTTTTTTAATTTCTAAATCATCAAATATGTGTAAACTGTAATACCACATTGTAGTTCTAATAAACTAGAATTGCAAGTTGTGTTCCTTTGAAGCTTTCATGAAATGCTTATTTTTTGGTACATAGTATATCTCTTTTAAATTAAAACTGTCCATGATGTGTTTCTCTTTCTTCCTCCACCCAAAAAGTTAAAAAAAATTATAACAATCATTAAATAATACGAATAGAATGTTTTTAAAATTGAAAAGGTTTATTCTGTCCATCATTTGACAATTTCCAGATTAAGTGTTTTCCCTTGCCGTTTTGTCTGTGACCCAGAGTACTCCCTGAGCAGCGCTGACCTGTCCTCTCTGTCTGGGTTTAATACCGCCAGCGCCCTGCACCTGGGCTCCGTCACTGGCTGGCAACAGCAGCACCTGCATAACATGCCGCCGTCCGCCCTCAGTCAGCTGGGGTAAGCGATGTCATTTCTGTTAGAGTACGCTTTTAGAATGCATTTTTAAGTGACAAATGGTAATCTCTCTTGTGCTCTCATGTCCCATTAGAGGATATAAAATTCTACCTTATCAAAATTTGAAAGTCATTGTCAGATCGATAGCTTTCAAGCAGCTTAAATAATATTTATTCTTTAAGAGGAGGGGGAGCTCTGGGCTAAGGACGTAAATTATTTCCCTATTGTTTTAGACTATATTCATTTCCACTTCTATCAATAACATATTTTTTATTTAGTTAAGTTTTTATATAGCCCATGTGGGACATAAGACAACATTTTTGGTTATAAGTTCTTTAATTTTTTTTTGAGGTACTGGAAAATCCTCACTTAGCATAAACCACATAGTTCATGCTACTGTTACAGTAATACTCACAGGATCAATTGTTCCATTGATATACAGATTTCATGTATTTATAATTTACCCAAAGTATATATTTATAGATACTGTGTTCATTAACATACACATATATGTATATGTGCATACATATACTAATTATCTAAATTTGGGTATAAAAATAATTTTTTTTGTTTTTCTGGTCAGAAGATGTGTATTTCTGCCCCCTCGTGGTAGTTTTGAGATAATGCCTTTATCGCAGAAATGACTTCCGTCATTAAACTATGGAAATGTTTAAACCTTTTAAAGGCTTTGAAGTCACATTCACACCCCTTATAAAACAAATAGTTTTTATTTTAAAGTTTAAAACACAAATCAAAAGACCACACTTTGTTTCATTAATAATTCTAAAACTGCAATTAACTTTCAAAAGAAGAAAATACTAGGAGGATATAAAATATTTAAAGAAAACAAGTTTTTATATTTTGGAAACATTCTGTATGCCTACCTCACTTTGACTCTTCCGCTGAGCCACTTGGTTGGAGCAGTTCACCAGCCCCACGTCTCTGTTTCTAAGGTGGTGATGAGTGTAAGACAACTGAGCAGAATAAAAACCACTGACTGGTGTCACAGCTGCATCCTTCTCACCCCTCCGCAGCCCAGCAGCTTTCAGTAGGCTCCTGCCACAGAGCAAAGCGCTCTGGCAACGGGGTCCTCACCCACCCACCGTTTGCTTACGCGCACCCTGCTCACTGATGACTATTGTCAGAAAGCTAAGCTTTCGTGTAAATAATAAAATAAATTCACATGACAGTGTTGCTCTGCTTTCTTGAAAAACTGTTACCTTTAGAAAAATATTAAATATTGATCAGCATCACAGTGTGTTTTAGGACATTTAAACTTTCTCAGACATGTTAACTAAGTAGAAATGCATTGCAATCACTTTTCTAGGTGATTATCACTAAGTACTTTATACCGTCCAGGCAGTGTTCAAATAGACACACATGTGGCATAGCACCGCTGTGGCTCAGTGGTGGATCCACCGTGTGCGTGCTTCTTGACAAAAAGAAAGGTTGCTGTTTACTTCTCATTTTTCACAAAATCCATCTGTTGCAGGACTAGATTTCCATAGAAATTATCAGTGTCAAAAGCTATATTTTCTCTGAATGTGGCTTTCTTTTCTTTTTTTTAGCATCTGACAATTTGCATTTTACATATAAAACACATATTTATGTATTTTAACTACAATTTTCAAATTATCTTCTATTTCATGGGAAGAATCTAATTCTCTGCTACTCTTAATAGAGGTTTTGGTAAATGCAAAAGGGGAAGGCTCCACTAGAGAGGAACTGCATTGCAACAGACAATCATGAAGCATTTTGTTTAGTTCTGATTTTTTCCAACACCAGTTCTCATGGTGCATAATTTGAGTCTGAATTTGGTCTAGGAGTTTTTAATTGCACTTAATCACTTCCCTTATCCCTCAGATAGGATGGGATACACGTCCAGTCCTTCTAATTTTGGCCCACCTACTTATCCTTTTACTATTCCTTCTCTTTGGTCCTTCCTCCCCACGCCCAACCCCAGGCTTCTCTCTCTCTCTCTCTCTCTCTCTCTCTCTCTCTCTCTCTCTCTCTCTCTCTTACTCACACACACACGCACATGCACACCCAGAGTAGCTTTTCAAGAGGAGGGTCCTTCAAATGGACTAGCCCATGCTTACACAATTGAATGTTAAATGTTTCTGTAATCCCAAGTTGTAATATTTATATAAAAATGAATTTTCTGAGCTGACTCAGTTTCTTACAGTATAAATTAATTGCAACAATTGATTTTTTTTCCCCTGGCTAAAGTGGTCTCATACACGTGTGTGGTGGGCTCACATTATTTGGAGAGATGCAGTGTTCACAACAGAGTAAACACATTTCAATCTTGCCAAAGTAGGTACTCCCAGCAGCCCAAGATGGTCACCACAATTTTTCTCAAAATTATGAAGTACAAAAGAGCTGTTTGTATTTTGCTTATGGAAATATTTTTAACTCTATAAAGTTATACTTTTAACACTATCTAGTATCAGATCTTATGTAAGCAGATTAGATAAATGTCATAAACTGATTTGAGTCTTCACTGGTGTGGCTCAGTGGATTGAGCACTGGTCTGTGAAACGAAAGGCCCCTGGTTCGATTCCCAGTCAGGGTACATGCCTGAGCTGTGGGCCAAGTCCCCAGTTGGAGGCGTGCAAGAGGCAACCAATCAGTGATGTTTCTCTCACACATTGAGGTTTCTCTCCCTGTCTCCTTCCCTTCTCATCTCTCTAAAAGTAAATAAAATCTTTAAAGAAAAAAGAAAAAACAACCTGATTTGATGTAGGAAGCAGAGACAACTGGCAGAAGAACTTTGCCATCAAAGGTTAGTGAAAGTCATTTGAATACTTAGATTTGAGAAAACAACCCTCAAATTTGTAGGTATTTTTCTCCCACCACGTACAACAAGGGCAGCCTGTTTTCTGGAAGCACTTCTATACATTATCTTTGTTGATGTGGGTGTTCAGTACACATGGAAAGGAGGTGACTTTGAGGTTAGAAGACTTCTAAAAGATGAGGTGAAATATAGTCTGATAGCCTAATTTCTAGGTGGAGGCATTAAGAAATTAGAATAAAACTCTCCAGTCATGTTTCATTTTTGAACAATTATGGAGAAGGGTAGGTGTGCTCTGGTTAGAAGGCTTCTGTAGTTGGTGAAAACTTGCAGAGGACTCGATAGGGGCACCCCACATGTCTGGCTTCTGTCCTCCCCACCCACCTCTTTATCACCTACTCATAGGAAGTATTTCACAATTATCTGTGTCTATACAGATTTTGTTTTCAAGAAACAAGTAAACTAGTCTGCTTATATTTGAACCCAGTTGTATACAGCTAAGTGATTGTTAATGCTCCTTTTTTTCCAAGAAACTATTTCCTTGATAACACAGGCTAGCCAATTAAATTTCATTCTATTTTGAATCTTCTACCACAGTATAATGAAGCTGAATCTCAGATATCACTTATATATCATTACTATGCATTTAGAGTCACCAGAACTACTCAAAATGCTTCATATATGCTTTCAGTGTAAAATGAAATGCCACCAAGAGATAAACTTAGGAACTTGCCTATCTTTTCATAGGAAGGGATAACAGTAAGTGTTTTGTCTTTTATGGGGAAGAAATACAACAAAACCTGTGCAAGCCAGTTGACATTGGGAGATAATGCAGCTTCCAAATACTGTATTAAAGAAATAGCTTTTTGCCCTGGCTGGTGTGGCTCAGTGGATTAAGTGCCAGCCTGTGAACCGAAGGGTCACTGGTTCAATTCCCAATCAGGGCACATGCCTGGGTTGTGGGTCAGGTCCCCAGTAGGGGGCATTCAACACCACACATTGATGTTTCTCTCCCTCTCTTTCTCCTTCCTTTCTCTTCTGTAAAAATAAATAAATAAAAAATCTTAAACAAAAAGAAATAGTTTTTTGATTATATTACTTTTTGCCTGCTTTATCCAGATTAACTGCTTTTACTGGTCCAAATCACCAAATATTTCTTCCTGTTTTCCATTCCACAGCTTATGAACACAATCTAAATGTCAAAGGGCAGATGAAACTATTTATTCATATGCCACTTTATTTTCAGACTCCTAATTGACTTTCATTATCAAACAGTGTGTGATTCATAGTAGAGGCATTTCATTAAATGTTAGTGAAATGGTCTTTCTTATGCAGAGCCAGAAAAATTCTTTCTTCCAGAAATCAAAAGTTGATTTCCTCTGACATCAAAATGAATTATTAAGTAATGTTGACACAAGATAAAATAGCCTACCATTATGGATCCTTTTGAAATACAGGTCCCCTCCCCATTTTAATATCTTATTGACTTAAACTTTACTTAATTAAAACTCTTAGAAAATTAGTATGTAGCCCATAAAATAAACAGGTGATTGAAAATTACATATGCTCACTAAAGTATCTTGATATAAATGCTAAAACTGCTCTGATTCTATAAGATCATAAAAACCAGAGAAAGAAAGGTTCATTAGGGAGACAAATAATTCTGCTTTATGTCATTTTCGACATTATCTCATCTACTAATAAGAGAAGGAAAGTAATTCTTTGCCAGTAGGTGGTGCTTTTGTATAAAACATCACTCAAAGATAAACTCATTTCTGACTAATTTTGTATCTCTATACAACTTGGGCCTCAATTGCATCTTTCAAAAAGCCAGCCCCAAGTAACTCCACTTTTGCTCTGAAATAGATGCCCATTTTTCTCATGGCTCATAATGACATTTTAATGCCATCCATTTCTCTCCATTGGAAGGTAACATAATCACATACAGGGGTAGGTAGGCTTGCTTTCCTTTGTTTAAAATGGATGTGTCTATGGATTATTCTTTGCTGTGACTTCCTCACTAAAAGAGATTTCTGTATTCTCTGGACAATAAGGGCAAGTAATGCTGACTCTAGCTGTGGATGTCAGCACCATCAGAATATAAGAGCAGTACAATGCTCTTAAAATTTATATCATCGATGTTACTAGCTTTTATCCTGATGGAAGTCATTGAGATTGCTAATATACCCTCAGGGCTTAATGCTTTTCCCTCCAGAATTGCAAGTATCTGAATTCTCCCACATTTTGGAATAAGAGCAAGCTATGCTCTCCTGGAACGAATAAGGGCAAAGGGTTATAAACACAACAAAATTACACTATATCTTTCTTTACAACAAACTTTTCTTGGGCAAATCCAGATTCACCAATAAATGCCCATTATACATAAGTGGAGTGGTGCCCTAAGTACCCTAGCAGAATGAAACTAGCATTAGGAAAGTTGAGGTTGATTATGGAAAATAAACAGAATTTTCATTCCATGTAGCTGAGAAAGGATGAAGTACAATTTTATCAGTTTCAGTGAGGTAGGAAGTCTTAGTGTTTTTTTAAGCCAATACTTAAAATTTCTGCAGATAATTTTCAACTTCTTCCCCCTTCCCCTTCTTTGCCTTCTTCAAGCTTTCACTAGGTATGGTTATAGGTAGCCTTTTATGGATTCTATTCGCTTGAAATTTGAATTCTTTTTTACTTTCTTAGAAGATGATGCAACTTAGTGTGTAAGTGCTTATTAAATTAAGAGAAACATTTATACTCATAATAAGGCCTTTATAATAATTTTCAAACACTGGCATTTGTAAATCAAGGAAGTCTGCTTCAAAAGCTAAACAGTGTATCTTAAATTCAAATTTGGAACTAGTCTAGGGAGAAATTACACAGACACAAAAAATGCTTTTTCCAGCATGTCTGGTTAAACCTTTCAAACCGGTACCTGTACATTTAGGAAGCCTGTCAGACCAGAGGTGCAATTCCTGAGCCTGGGCCAGTTAAGTACTGTGCAATCGCTGCCCAGCAAATCAACAGAGGTATCCTAAATTGCTCTGAGAAGGCAATGCCTCTCTGTGCTTCTAAGCACCTTGTCCTCCCTCTGGGCATACTCTGGTGTCTATGCGAGTCTTTAAGCTGATGTTTTATGTAATTGTGAGTTCCTGGGGGCTCCAGGCCTCCTCCATCTGTAACTGGGTTTCCTTTCCTCCTACAGAGCTTGCACTAGCACTCATTTATCTCAGAGTTCAAATCTCTCCCTGCCTTCTACTCAAAGCCTCAACATCAAGTCAGAACCTGTTTCTCCTCCTAGAGACCGTACCACCACCCCTTCGAGATACCCACAACACACGCGCCACGAGGCGGGGAGATCTCCTGTTGACAGCTTGAGCAGCTGTAGCAGTTCCTATGACGGGAGCGACCGAGAGGATCACCGGAACGAATTCCACTCCCCCATTGGACTCACCAGACCTTCGCCGGACGAAAGGGAAAGTCCCTCCGTCAAGCGCATGCGACTCTCTGAAGGATGGGCAACATGATCAGATTATTACTTAATAGTTTTTTTTTTCTTGCAGTGTGTGTGTGTGCTATACCTTAATGGGGAAGGGGGGTCGATATGCATTATATGTGCTGTGTGTGGAAAAAAAAAGTCAGGTACTCTGTTTTGTAAAAGTACTTTTAAATTGCCTCAGTGATACAGTATAAAGATAAACAGAAATGCTGAGATAAGCTTAGGACTTGAGTTGTACAACAGAACACTTGTACAAAATAGATTTTAAGGCTAACTTCTTTTCACTGTTGTGCTCCTTTGCAAAATGTATGTTACAATAGATAGTGTCATGTTGCAGGTTCAACGTTATTTACATGTAAATAGACAAAAGGAAACATTTGCCAAAAGCGGCAGATCTTTACTGAAAGAGAGAGCAGCTGTTATGCAACATATAGAAAAATGTATAGATGTTTTGGACAGACCCGGCAAAGGGTGGCCATTGGTTAATGTCACCCAACATCCTGAGAACGCTCACAAACCTGCACGCATGTCGCTGGCGTATGGCACTCAGTAAAAAGGATCAATGACCATCAAAAGAGGACCATACCTATTTAAAAAAAATATATGTGGAGTTTGAGGGCTAACGTATTTAATTAAATAAATAAAGAAATATGGGTCTGCATCTCTTATTAAATAAAAGTATAAAAATATGTACATTACATTTTGCTTATTTTCATATAAAAGGTAAGACAGAGTTTGCAAAGCATTTGTGGCTTTTTGTAGTTTACTTAAGCCAAAATGTGTTTTTCCCCTTGATAGCTTCGCTAATATTTTAAACAGTCCTGTAAAAACCAAAAAGGACTTTTTGTATAGAAAGCACTACCCTAAGCCATGAAGAACTCCATGCTTTGCTAACCAAGATAACTGTTTTCTCTTTGTAGAAGTTTTGTTTTTGAAATGTGTATTTCTAATTATATAAAATATTAAGAATCTTTTAAAAAATCTGTGAAATTAACATGCTTGTGTATAGCTTTCTAATATATATAATATTATGGTAATAGCAGAAGTTTTGTTATCTTAATAGTGGGAGGGGGGATATTTGTGCAGTTGCACATTTGAGTAACTATTTTCTTTCTGTTTTCTTTTACTCTGCATACATTTTATAAGTTCAAGGTCAGCTGTCAAAAGGATAACCTGTGGGATTAGAACATATCACATTGCAACACCCTAAATTGTTTTTAATATACTAGCAATCTATTGGGTCAACTGACATCCATTGTATACACTAATTAGTTTATTTTATCCTTTTTATTTTTGAATTTTTACCAAATGCCGGGCCCCTATCTGATCTCACCATTCACCATGCAACCTGGAATTCAGTAAGTGCATACTGTAACTTGTCTGTATCCTCAATTATCAGATTGATTTTCAACCCAGAATTTCATATACTTTTTTAGAAATATGCCCAGAATAGAGAAACGGTATTGGGACCCATGTCCTGCAAATATGGCCCTAGAAACAAGTGATATGAAGTTTACTTGGTGTGTAAGTTGTAAATTCCCACAGAAGAAAAATGTGAAAGATTGGGTGCTAGACAAAAAGGAAGCAGGTAAAGGGATAGTTGCTTCATCATCCGTTTTTAATTATTTTAACTGACCCTCGACCTTGTCAGCGATATAGGACTGTTGAACAACCCCAGTGCGTCAGGACCCCCAAATGTCACTTCTGCATAAAGCATGTATGTCATCTATTTTTTCTTCAATAAAGAGATTTAATAGCCATTTCAAGAAATCCCATTAAAGAACCTCTCTATGTCCCTTTTTTAAATTTTTCAAGAAATAATGATGACACTTGTCTAATATTTGTCCATAAGGGATTAATTTTCAGACCCTTTAAAAAGTGAGTGCCATAAAAAAAGTTCATATTTGTTGTTTAAAAGAGATTTCCGTCCAGGAATGGTTTTCCTTCTCTTGGAATGTGAAGATCTGTCGATTCATCTCCAACCGTATGCATTGACGTACACAGCAAAGAAGATGCAGACAGTAAGATCGACACTGCTAGATCACGCGCAGGACGTTTCTTACCCTTTTTTTTCCCCCTTTTACTTGCACAGTTGCTATGTGTTTCTCATTGAAAAAGGCTGCCGCTGGGTGGCAAAAGCCAAGAGACCTTACTAAACTAGGCTATATTTTTCTTAACTTAATCTGAAATCTACAATTAGACCGCAATGCACCTTTGGTGGTATCCAGATAGGATGCTGACCTGCCTTGTACTAACGTTTTGTATACTAAAAACAAACAAAAAAAATCTATTAATCATTTCATATAACCCACTACTCAAGGTATCCATGGAACATGAAAGAAAAACATTTATGCAAAGCAAAAATAGAAAATCATCCCTGAAAATATGCACACACATATTCACACATAGGGGAAGAGAACTAAGAAAATCATTTTTCTCACCATCAACTTGATCCCATCCTTACAATGCATCCTTATAACTTGATGTGTATAAAATATGCAAACATATCACAAATGTTCTTTGTCATTGCAAAACACTTTATCAATATCAGTAGGAAATTATCAGTGGGTGGGAAAGGGTCATTATGTGAAAATATGAAAAAATAGCCATATTAATTTTTTACCTGCAATTTGCCTCAGCAACAAAGAAAAAAAGTGAATTTCTAATGCTGAAGTATCAGCAGAAGCCTTGGCTATTTATAGCAATTCTGACAATAGTTTTATAAGAACATGGAAAGAACAGAATCACTTGAAAATGGATGCCAGTCATCTCTTGTTCCCACTACTAAATTCCCATAAAGTAGTGGCAAGATAGCGAAGGGATAATCCGAGAATTTTTAAAAATGATTTAATGAGAAGAAGCACAATTTTGATTGTGATGAGTCACTTTCTGTAAACAATTACTGTCTATCTTTACCCTTATACCTTATCTGTAATTTACCATTTATTGTATTTGCAAAGCTAGTGTGGTTTGGGTTTTTATCACAGTAAATCCTTTGTATTAGGAGTTTAGGGCAGAGCCCTGAGGGAGTAGTATTTTACATAGCCCATCCTAGAGTAACATTTTAGGCAACATTCTTCATTGGGAGTCAAAGAACCGTAAGTGGCATTTTACACAGCTACAAGTGTTGTTATACTTAATCCTATTTTAAAAGATTTTTTGGTAATATTAAGCTTAAATACTGGTAACACTGATGCAATACATGCAAGCTGCACAACTGTATATTGTATGCATTGGTGCGTGGAAGGCTGTTCATTTCAACCTTTTTTAAAATTGTGTTTTTTAGTAAAATGGCTTATTTTTTCCCAAAGGTGGAATTTAGCATTTTGTAGTGATGAATATGAAAATGCCTATCATCCTCAGATCACTTTAAGGTTACCTAAAGTGAGAATTTTTTAAAAAATTCAAATACACTTTTTAAAAGAATATCTGCCCTCTCACAATTTTATGTATTTGTTTTTCTTAGACACTTGTCTTTTAACTTAGAAATAGCATTTTTTTTGCTCCCTTTATTCTTTTGTTTGTTTTTCCAGAGAGTAATGCTTGTATTTCTTTCTAAAAAAAAAATTCTTTTAAGAAGAAGCAGCCACTCGAACCCTCAATAAAGGCTGCTGCTTAAGCATGGCATACTTCATCTGTTCCCGTCTGTGCCATCTGCTGTGATGTCATCACTTTTATGGCGTGAATTTCTTGCCACTACAGATCTTTTGAAGATTGATGGAATACTGGTGTCTGTTAGAATGCTTCAGACTACAGATGTAATTAAAGGCTTTTCTTAAATATGTTTTAACCAAAGATGTGGAGCAATCCAAGCCACATATCTTCTACATTAAATTTGTCCATTTTGGTTATTTTCATAATCGGGTATTGCATTTGCCTTCCCTATTCATACCTCAAATTGATTCATACCTCATTTTAATTCAGAGAGGTCAGCTAAGTGACAGATTTTGTTGTGGTTTGAATGCAGTACCAGTGTTCTCTCAGAGCAAAGTAGACCTGGGTCACTGTAGGCATAGGACTTGGATTGCTTCAGATGGTTTGCTGTATCATTTTCCTTCTTTTTCTGGGGATTTGTTTCCATTAAATGACAGTAATTAAAATAGCTTGTAAATGAGGGCATACAAGCATTTGCAACAAATATTCAAATAGAGGCTCACAGCGGCATAAGCTGGACTTTGTCGCCACTAGATGACAAGATGTTATAACTAAGTTAAACCACATCTCTGTATCTCAAGGGACTTAATTCAGCTGTCTGTAGTGAATAAAAGTGGGGAATTTTCCAAAGTTTCTCCGATGGAAATAAGGTATAATTTGTATTTTGCAGACAATTCAGTAAAGTTACTGGCTTTCTTAGTGATGCAGTGTCTGTGGTGCATTTTTTTTAATTAATGTTTTCCTGTTTAAATTTGTTCTGTTTTATCGTGTTTTTTTAAAGGCAGCTTCTCCCACAAGTGCAAGTAAGCTTTCTCAATTTGCAGCTCAGAATGCTCTAAAAGAGGGATGTTCGCGTTTGTGGGGGAGGATGGATATGAATTGGATCATAGTTCTTGGGGTAATCTATGTATTTAGCCAATGTGGGAAGTTCAAAGTTCTTATCAAGTTCAACTTTTTTACCAAAGTGTCCCCATGAAAGTCTTTGATAACTTGCTTAAATATACAGAATTTTCCAGAAGTCATTGTGAAAGGCACTACCATTCAGTAAGTTAAATTATTTTTGAAATCAAAATGGGCAAAAAGTACTTCCAGACTTATTTCTGCTTTCTTTATCAAAATAGTTTCTTTAACCAAAGAAAGGTTGAAAATAGGCTTATATCTAAATAGTTGAGAAAATTAATAAATGCCTACCTTTTCAGAAACTGTAAGATATATCCATTACCAAAATTTATTTATAATTGGAATGTCCTTAGAAAGATCAATGTAAAGACTAATTTAGCAAATGAAAAGGACAATAAGAAGGCCCTGACCAGCCAAAGGAAGAACTTTGCATTAGCAGCTGGGGAAAATGTTGCATGTGACTTTGAAATGGCGGTGTTTTTCTCTTCATTGGTCTCTTTATTTATGTTCAGCAAACATTTATTAAGCAATTTTTATGTGTAGTCACAGATTCAGGATGAATGAAGAGATAGCCCTTGCTTTTAAGAAACATAAACTAATAGACTAACAGCAAATAGGAAATGTTCTCATGTGATGGTGGAGCTGCAGCTGTGTCAGGTCCGCGGCCTGCAGCATTTAACGAACTGCAAATTAACTGTGGGATTCATAATTTAATGGGAAAGCTCATGCTCTGTTGCTACTCAGATAAAAAGATTGAATTCAAAAACAGAAATATTAGTATCTCTAAAACTGATATCCAATTAAGATTATCTTTTGCTTTTCCACCATTTTTCCCCATAAAACCTAAGATATATTCTAGAAAAAAGACAACTCATCTTTTACTTAAACCCAGGTCTTCAGAAGGCTTGGTTTCTTTTTCATGAACAAAATATCAGAATATTCTTCAAGTGATGAGATTTTATTAAGAAAAATTCTGCCTCCTTTCACACCAGGGTCTAGTAGACTTGATACATGTAAATGCTGTTACTGCAGAAGAAATCCATAGCTTAAAGTTTGGAAACTTACCATCCTTCTGGGCCTAGTTTTATCAAATGAAGATCTGAGCTGCGTGCCAACTTGAGATAATATTTAGTTTAGGCTGGATTTTTTTACAGGAGAGTCTACAGATATCATGGGTTAAGTAAAATAATTTATCTATTAAAAAGAAAGAAAATGTTCTCAGAACTCCCGCCAAGTACGAGGAGGAAACCACTGCAGCCGTCTTTGGGGCCGAGCAGGGCGGAGGCCTGGAGCAGGGACACTCCATCGCCTGCCCGGCAGAGGCAGCCTGTGACTGGTCTTTGTAGGTGGGTAGGCCAGAGGAAATCCCAGGGGATGAGCACAGAGCTGATTCGTGGGCATGAGACCTGTGCAATCACTAAGAACGACCCCGTTCTTAGTTCTGTGCTCTGCTGCCATCTCTTGGTATTCTTAATTTTGTCTTTGATCTCGTTTTTGTGAGTACAGTCTGGTAGGACAGTTAGAACATGTGTGTGAGAAGAGGAGATCACAGCAGGTGAAAAGCTTTCATTTTGGTACCTTTAACCTTTTTCATGGTTTTTGAAAAAGAGCAGTTTCCTTAAGCATGAAGCCCCACAAATGATGACTCCAGCCCTGAGAGCATTCTTCCAGAAGGAAATAATAGGTACAAAGGCACAGAGATGGGAAAGCAAGAGAAAAATTTGCAAGACTAGAAGAGTCATTTTGGGTCTGATTATATAATTTCAAGTTAAGAAGTCTAGTGTTCAAGCAATTCGATGAAAGATTTAAAAGAGGTGGAATTGTCAAAATTCAGCAAATGATTAGGTTAATCGTAGGAGTCATGACAGATAAGGAATTGTTAACATTTATAATTTTAAGCTTAAATGTGTAAGATACTAGTAATATTCAAATTGGAAATGGAGAGGTGACTGCTCCATGAAAAAGATCATTCCATTTGCTGCATGTCAGTGTGGCATAGTCAAGTAGACTATGAGGTGTTGTAGATAGAGGCTTGAACTCAGGACTCCAGCTAACCTTGAGGATAAAGTTTTGGATGTTACTAACCAGGAAGTAATAGGAAAAGCCCTGTCTGTGAGGAATTTGTCAAGGGCAAGGTGACAGAAGAGCTCATACACAGGTCTCGAAGTGGGTGTTGCACAGGGGTGACTCACAGCAGAGACAGGACCTGTGAAGGGATCAGGAAGGAGCAGGCAGACAGAAAGCCAGAGTGCTGTCAAGGCAAAAGGGGTTTCAAAGGAAAGAAAAGCCATCAATAGTGTCAAAGTAGTGTCAAGTGCTTTGGCCTTGGGTGGTATGTGAGAATCATTTCAATAAAATGGGTGGACAAGAGGTTGTCCAGCAGGTGTTGTGAAAGTTCAGGCAATAAGTGCAAACTAATGTTTTATGAGGTTTGTGATTAAAAGGAGAGAGCTGGCATGAGGAGTCAGCATGATCAAGGGTGAAGGGAGAGGTTCTGAAAAGACCAGATGGAACCTGAGCGTGCTTATGGGCTGGCGGAGACCAGGGGGCAGAAGTCAGACATGAGCCATTATCCAAAGGCTAAAGAATTGCACTTTGTGCCCCCAGGCCCTACTGGGATGTGGTTCTTTTATTTCAATGATGTCTGAGAGTCTGGATTTAAAAGAGTTACTGAATTTGATAAAGGACATCTGAGTTTTCATTTTTAAACTGAGAAGCCCTTTACAGCTTTCCTATGTGTTATCCTTACAGACAGACTTCTGAGCAAGACCCAGTGATGAAAGAGGAAAGCTAAGTTCACTTCCCCACTGCATGTCTCCCTTGAATTCCCACTCTTCTTACTTTCTGAGAACAAATGTCTCCATCACCAAAAATGAGGCTATTCCTTTAACCTCTCCTCTCCCAGGCACAGCCTCTTTCCTGGGGCACTTTTGCCTGAGAGTTAAAGTTACAGAAACCTAAGAAGAAATGTTCATAGTTTCTGGCTCTAAAGTGGTTCCTGGTTTTCGTGGCAGCCTTGCCGATCATCAGCTCCATCATACAGCCAGTCTTGATCAGCTGGGGCTTGAGGAAGAACCTCCAGCCCTAAAGTACCCATTCTTAACAGCCAGCCTTTGCTGTAGGCAAAATAGGATGATAATTACCTTTGAATCTGGTAACCGGTACCAGGGCCAGGCTGAAAAGTCAGAAACAGGAATTCCTTGTGGAGCAATGCCACACTAAATAGGAAGTAGTTTAGAAATGCTTCACCCAAACACTCCAGTGCCAGAAATGCAGGTTCCCTTGCCCTCCACGAAGAGCCCCAATGCCTGGAAGCTTCCAATGGCACGGGCAACCTGAGGAAACAAGAGCTGAAGCTGGTGTGTGAGTGAGGGTAAGACGCTAACTCGATGAGTATCCCTCTGCAGTGGTCGTCACCTACAATACCTTATTTAACCTGCTCAGTAACACCAGATGCAGTTCTTCCAGAGCTCATCTGGTCTCTTGGTTGACACAGAACAGCTTTGTCCCTCACAAGCTAAGTAGCATTTGTCAAGTTATTTACTCCAAGCATCTATTTTCTCACTTAGCCCTAACTCACAGAGTTGCTCTGAGGCCCAACCTTTATACTTACTGATCACTGAAAAGATCAGAACCTTACTCCTCTACAAGTTACTAAAAATAAACATGAGCCTACTCTGTAAAATCAGCAAAGTTCTGGTGGTGTTTTGTTTTGTTTTTTTCCACTTCTTAGCAATATCACATTCTTTCTCAAAGGACAATTTGGTATGCCCCTGCTTTGCTAATGCCCAAATCACATACTCTGCTTATGGAGAAAGCATTGCTTTGCAGTGTCCATCCGATGGCATCCCACTGGTGGTGCCAAACACAGGGTCTGGCAGAAGTGACGCCTGCTTGAGTGTGGTTGGCAGGGTACGTGAATGTCTCACACGAGATGGACAGCAATTTGAACACATCACCTAAAATGTC
The DNA here is from genome assembly GCA_004024845.1 of Tonatia bakeri. Taxonomy (NCBI): domain Eukaryota; kingdom Metazoa; phylum Chordata; class Mammalia; order Chiroptera; family Phyllostomidae; genus Tonatia; species Tonatia bakeri. Next base: position 219,298 of record PVIA01000363.1, on the reverse strand, counting down.
ATATGGTGTGCTTGAGTGTGGTATTGTTATGTTACAGAATTACATGTTTGTGATTTGGTAATAAAAAAGAGGCATTATTTGTGCCAGACCCTGTGTATCAATACAGACTTTTCTAGAAGCAGCAATTGTAGGAATAAAATTACCTCTTCAAGTATTTATTTTATAAATATTCCATATGACACACTTGTTTCTCTTTATAAATAAGAGCCCCACCAGGGAATGCAAATTTGTTTGTATGTGTAGTGTTTATGATTAAAATATCAGAAGGTGCTCATTGAAAAAGGGATGTTTAAATAAGTTATGGGACACCAACACAGTGGATTACTACACAGCAGTTTAAGAACCAAAGCAAAACAAAAATCCCTCTATGTAGTTCTATAGAAACTGTTAGATTTTAAAAAGCAGCATTTAAACAGTGTATATAATATGCTATCTTTCAAATAAAAGGGCAGGATGCAAAAACAATAAATGCCCTTATGTTTGCTTAAAGAAACACTGGAAGGATAGGCAAAGAGACCAGCAAAGTCATCACCAAAGTAGTACAGAGTTTGAAGTAAGAGGTGATTAGAACGGAGGCAAGCCTTGACAGCATATACTTCTTAATGTTGTTTTGATTTTCAAACTATATGAATATGCTGCTTATTCAAGAAGAGAAAGCTTTTAGTTTAGAAAAAAAAAAAGCCTTGCAAACAAATGTAAATGCCACACAAAGTGGATTTATGGAAAGCTCTCTTCTGACTAACAAGGCCTTTGGAAAATGCCAGTGTGTAGAGCAAACCTCAGAGTGGACGTTGGTTCAGGATTCTCTGGATGCAGAAGCCTTTAGCAGTCACCTTCAGCTAAATGAGGGAAACGAAGGAAACCTTCAGGTGAGGGGTTTGCTTCTCTATTGACTCTACTAGCCAGGCGGGGGGTGGGTTGAGCCTTCCTAAAGTGAGCAGTTTCTCGCAGTTCAGTCACAGGCGTTCTTGTCTAAGAATGTATGGTTTTCTTTGCTACTTTTTCCAGCCACTTACCTGCCTGAATTCAGAATTTACTTCATAACACTTTAACCTGAATTCAGAATTTGCTTCATAACACTTCATTTACTCTACCTAGTCAGTAATCTATTTGTCTTACTGAACCGTCTAATTTAAGATAGTAAAATCTAGGGTCTTGGATGGATTTTTGTTGAATTTACAGCTATCCCTCATTGTCATTTTAAGCTGCTCCCACATGTGAGCAACCCAGCTATAATATTAAAACACAGAAAACACACCTCCTTACCAACTTCTGTGCCCATAACAGTCAGCTGAAATAGCACGTACAGTCTGTCATGTTTCAGTAGTTTCTAATTCATTAGCTAAATTTCCAGGTAAGGTGTAGAAGGCTCAAAATAATGTAACATTTTTTTAAGAATTTCCCACCTTCCTGTCCTCTCCATTTACTATCCCAATTTATGTTCTTTTCATGTACAACATTCTACCATTAAAATATATTAAAGTATTGGGGAAATCAAAAAACTTATTCCCTACTTTAGAGTTCTATTCTAAGTAGAACTTAGAGTAGACAAAGAATACTAGTTTTCACCATCTCTCACCCTTAGTTCTCACTCAGTATTTTTTCTTTTGTGTTTTATTAAGGAAGAGCTGAGGCCCTGGCTGATGTGGTTCAGTGGGTTGAGCCCTGGCCTGTGAACTAAAAGGTGGGAGGTTTGATTCCCAGTCGGGGCACCTGCCTGGGCTGTGGGCCAAGTCCTTAGTTGGGGTGGATGTATCTTTTGCATATTGATGTTTCTCACCCTCTCTTTCTCCATCCCTTCCCATCTCTCTAAAACTAAATAAACAAATCTTTTTAAAAAACTCAGAAAAATTGCTTACTTCTAAATAGTTCACCTTCTCTAGAATCCTCTTTAAAGATGCTGACGAGATGAGAATATATACTGCAGCTCTTGAGAGCTCACTTTGAGAATCCCAGCTTTCTTTCTGCCCTTAACAATGCATTTTGTAAAATTTGAGAATAAGAAAGTAATATGAAATACAGAACCAAGAAATGTGAGTTCAATATGCATTGAACTTCTGCATTTAGAAAATTATATATGATTTGTTATTAGGTAAACCAGAATGTAATCAATGCTGATTTTAATTGTGATAATAATTATTTAAATGTCACTCATTGAAATGTATGCAAGGGCTGTAATGAGGGAAAGAAGCTGAGCACTGAAGCGAGCATACCATATAACTTCGTTTATGCAGCATGAAATTCCACACTGTATAGCCCCATACGGATCTTGCAACCCAAGAACGGATAGAACTCATCTATAGTAACAGAAATCAAGACACTAGTTGACCATGGAGTGGGGATGGACTGGAAGTGGCACAAAGGGACTTTCTGGAGTGATAGAAATCACTCTATATCTTAAATGGGATTCTTTGTCAAAATTCATCTCATTGTACCTTTAACATCTGCGCACTTCACTCTGTAAAATTTACCTCAATTAGAAAATAAATATGTGAAGAGAAATCTTAAATTCATAACATTGTATAAGAAATTATAGAATATGTAATAAATACCATATATGAGACATGAATATACATCTTATAGAGTAACATTACATAAGAGAGAGCAGCAGGAGCCCTCACTCTAGTGTGCGTCCCGTTGAGCTGTAGCAGGACCTGCTCCAATGCAGACAACCCTCATACTGCCATTGAGCCTCGACTCAAATTGAGATAAATGGCTCAAAATTATTCATTCTTTCAAATCTCTAGAACACATTCTCCCACAATATTCACTGACAAATACTCACAATATTCATAAACAAAGGGGGGTAAACTTCTGTTCAATCCTGACCAAATAATCACAAATGCTAAAGTGGTAAAGGTAAATTAGCATCATCACATTGAGACTAATGATGCAATGTAATAATGTGCATCAAATGAATTGACTACTTCGAGGATGAAGGCATTGTGTATCCCAGAATATTAAATGACTTGACTATTCTGCTGTCAAGGGTCTTATACCATGTTCTTACCAGTCTTGCTCAATGTGATGTTAAACCTCAGAAAGCAAAGAGGGTAAGAAAGCTAGGCTGTTGATCTTCTGTTTCTATACTGTCCCAAAGAGACTTCATTTGTTTTTCCCCTGGGGAAACTATCTGAAGTTACAATATGTATAGAACTAAAAGTGATAGCAATATGCAACCCGTATAATTATACCACTTTCCTATAAAAGTGATCATCCATCTACCCATCCCCTGAAGGTTAAATATAGGACAACACAAATGAAAATAAAACCCCAGTGAATTTGGAGGTGCACTTAGTGAAATTAAGTGCAAGACCTATCTGCTTAAGTACTCTGAAGCTACCAGTGAGAAAACATTGCATTCTCCTCTTAATTATTAAGAGAAAAATCCCAAAACTTTAAAACATATTTTGCATAAAGTATTAGGTACTATTTACTTTTATGCACTTAACCAAATACGTTTATATAACTGATTAACATTCAGCATTTATACACACATACACATATAAAAATATATATTATTATACATACATATACATATATGTATGTGATGAACATGAATCAGATTAATACAATGAAAGTAGAAAGGAAGACTGGATTTTGTCCAGGATATAAGCTCTATGAGAGGAAAACATTTTCACATCAATTACAAGATCATGGCTTCTGCTCTGTTTTTCCTGGATAACCTTGAAGAGTGATTCTTGTATTATCTCCCAGTGTTTCTTCACACTGAAGAGCAGAATGCAAGGGTGCACATTTGCAAAAAAAAAAAAAAAAGGTGAGCAAACAAGGGTCCCATGGAAATGCAAACCACCAATATTCATTTTATCATAAACTATCATATAGATTAAAATACTCCCTAGTCTTGGTCCTGTGCTACTTTAATTATTCAATAAGTAATATCTTAAGTCAGCAATTTTCAACCCGTGTGCCACAGCACACTGGTATGCTGCAAGAATTTTTAAAACATGCAATAACTATTTAGTTAGGGCCACTAACCTATTTTCCCTTAAATTGTTAAATTAAAAGTATGGCAACAGCCAACACAATAACAGAACCAGGCATGAAAGCCCTGTCTTGAAGCATAAATATAATACAGTTGCATCTTGTCAGTCATGTTGGATAAAAAGTTTGCATGGGTTGGTTAATTCTTGCTACCAGAAATACTTAGATACAATATAGGCACCTTACTTTTTAAAAAGTTACTTTGCTGCAAAAAGGGTAGGTAATTGCTATTATTATTTTTTGTAAATAAAATTATACCTATTTTTGTCAGATTGGCAAAACATATAACATATATTTTTGTTTGCTGCAGAATTGTAGTAATTAGTTTATATGTGCCATGAAATAAAAAAGGTTGAAAATCACTGTCTTAAGACCTTAAGAATATGGTATAATTTATTATGGATTAAGAAAATGTGTAAAATCTGCCCTGGCTGGTGTGGCTCGGAGGTTGCGCTCCAGCCTACAAACCAAAGGGTAGCTGGTTCAACTTCCAGTCAGGGCACATGCCTGGTTTGCAGGCCAGGTCCCCAAAAAGATGCAACCGCACATTGGTGTTTCTCTCCCTCCCTTGCTCCCTCCCTTCCCCTCTCTAAAATAAATAAATAAAACCTTTTTAAAAAATAAATAAAATAATTTAACTTGAAAAAAAGAAGTGTGTGAATGGGAGTAAGGGGGTGAAAACTGTACTTGAACATTCATTTAAATTAAAAAAATGAGATTAAAAAAAAGAAAAAAAGAAGTGTGTTAAATCTTTATGGTCTCATTTACAGTGGTTTGAACTTTGGTAAAGAGACAGCGAGTTATAGTAAAAAGATTATAGACTTGAAAGCAAACAAATCTATGTTTTAATGCCCCCTTTGTCAATTGTGACTGTGCAGAAGGCTGTTAAACTTCTCTGGGTTGGTTTCCTCACCTGTAAATGGAAATAATGCTATCTACATTTACAGATGTTGTAAGGATTTGAAAAATTGTGTGTGTGTAACTATATATGTATACATATAGTTAAAACTATATAAAACTATATATAGTTTTATGTGTATATATAGTATGTCTGTGTATGTGTATCTATATGTGATATCAATCAGGTGCTCAATACTTACTTGAATAGTTTAGTGCACTATATAACATATATTCCCATCATCTTAGTGAAGAATAAATATACTGCCAACAATGACCAAAGAGTTTCCAGGAAATAACTGCATATGGTAAATGAATGCTTTTCTTACCTGGAACCAATCCCTAGGAGTAATGAACTAAATATTAAATCATTTCTAAATGTGAATTAATGATGCATTTTTAAATTAGAATGTTTGCAGAAATACTGGAAAGTAAAACTATTGTGAAGAATTATTGTCAGGAGAGAGTCTTCCATGAACCTCTCGCATTAATATACATCTTGTTGGGATTGCCAGGAATGTAAGAACAGACTACTCTCTACCTAGGCCATTTCTCTCAGGGCTGCATTTGCAGCAAGTATCTCTGAGGGATGGGGTAATATCTTCCTTTGAGACAAAAAGTTTGCTTCTTTACTGTTTGCGACTCCTCAAGCTCATGTTCCTCAGCTCCTGCACAGACCCACAGGCTCCATCTGGGTGCTGCGTCCTCACTCCCAGCACAGCACTCCCACAGGAGTGCAGACAAAGGGCACCCATGCCAATGTGTCCATGCTCGCACACCTGCTGTGCACGAGTAGTGCAGCCCTTTGTCTCTGACCAGATCTCCTTCCAGCATCCATGAGACAGTCATAGGCTAACTTAGTAGCCTGTATGTTTTGGCAAGGAACGTGGCTTTTTAAAACAGGAAGGACAAAGGCCCCACAATTTGTCTTCAATGATATGAAGAGTCTCCCTGGAATTCAGTAACTGATGTTCTTGCCCAAGTGGTAGCTAGGGGAGAAAGTAAAGGTTACCCACTGTAATACTTATTAATGAGGCTCATAAGGCTAAGCAATGAGAAGCAGGATTGAAACTACCCACAAATGAGGCCCTGACTGGGTAGCTCAGTTGGTTAGAGTATCATCTGGATATGCCAATGTGGGGGTTTGATTCCTGGTCAGGGCACATACAAGAAGCAATCAATGAATGCATAAATAAGTGCAACAACAAATCAATGTTTTTCTCTCTCTCCCTTCCTCTCACCCTCTAAAATCAATAAATAAAAATAAATAATAAATAATAAGAAACTAGCTATAAATTCTCCTCAAGACAGGTGGGAAAAAAGGTGTGACCATGACAATGGGTCTTGGGGAAGCAGCAGGACCCCAGGTGAAAGACAGCATGGTTCTGGTTACAGAGTCAAGTAGTATCCAAAGTTGAAATAAATGATGTCCAAAAAAGGGATTTTGGACCTGGCTGGTGTTGCTCAGTGGATTGAACATGGGCCTGTAGAGCAAAGGGTTGCCGGTTCAATTCCCAGTCAAGGCACATGCCTGGATTACAGGCCAGGTCACCTGTAGGGGACACATGAGAGGCAACCATACACTGATATTTCTCTCTCTTTCTCCCTACTTTCCCTTCTCTAGAAATAAATTAAATGTTTTGAAAAATAAATAAATAAATTTTAAAGAAGAGACTTTGTTCGTAGATATAGACCTTTGGGTTAATTAAAAACATAAAAAGTTTGTTCAGTTGACCCATGAGCAGGCAATCCCTCAAAAGTAAAATGAATGCAAAGCTTTACCAGACTGTATCAAGTGGGCTATGCTTATGAACCTGGCCTGTGCTGTAGCCAGATATGGCCAGCATCAGAGTCGAAGCACCGAATGCTAAATGACTGAAGATTGCAGGATGGAATACAGTGGCATACAGCGGAGCAGAAAGAAAGTGGTCCCTGAACACAGGCCCTTTTCAGATGCTGAAGGTACGTAGGTGACAAGGACAAAATTCTGAGGTGTTCTAAATTAAATTACAGAGGTCAGACAGTGAAAGACAGAACAGCCTTTTCATGGCTGTGGCACAGCTGAAAACAACTCTCACATTCCTGTATGTCTATTGGAACTTTGGATTAACTTCCAGGTAGATATGTTCGTGGTTATCCAAAAGAGAGAATGGCCAGGTGCCAGCCAGCCATCCCCAGGAGCTTCCACATCTTGTTCACACGTGAACAGACCAATCTGCTGCCCACAGCCAAGCCACAGGAGCAGAGTATCTTCCTTGTTGCCTCAGCGCCCATCCCAGAGCTCGCCCTGCTTCAGCTTCTCCCACCGCCTTTGTCTATAGCTAACGTAAATTCTTTCAGAACAGGTTCCATCCTTCTCCTCTATACTTGATGTATAAAAACTCTCAATATTTCCAGGACGGCAACATGTTGCCTTTTCCACCTAGCGAGGCTGCTGGTGGTTTGGACTTCATGCCCCCAAACTGGTCTTTCTTTCTTGCTAGCAATGGCCCAATAAACCCTGTATTACAGAAAAACTTTTGGCCATGAATGTGTTTGTGTGTGTGTGTGTGTGTGTGTGTGTTATTTAACACAAGTAAGGGCCTGTCACTGCAATGAGCTGAGCTGAAGGCCATTGTCCTGGCCTTAGACAATACTTCTAAGGACAGGCATGTTGTATTTTTACTGATGCTTGGTCTGTAGCCAATGTCCTAGACATTTGGTCTAGAACTTGGGAGACTACACACTGACAGAGTGGAGAAAGCCCTCTTTGGGACAGTAAACTAAAAACAAATTGAGGCTGTCAATCTGATAATCTGGGTCACTCAGGTCAATAGATGCCTTTGTAAGGATCCATTTTCTAATGAAAATAACTGGAATCAAGCTGCTGCTTAGGCTGTCATTAGCCATGGCTCCATCACCGCATCTCACAGAGCAGCATGGACTAGAACAAACTAAAGAATGCTATGTTTCAAGCCCTGGCTGGCGTAGCTCAGTGAATTGAGCGCGGGCTGCGAACCAAAGCATCGCAGGTTCGATTCCCAGTTAGGGCACATGCCTGGGTTGCAGGCCACAGCCCCTAGTCAACCGCACATTGATGTTTCTCTCTCTCTCTTTCTCCCTCCCTTCCCTCTCTAAAATAAATAAATAAAATATTAAAAAAAAAAAAGAATGCTATGTTTCTGGTGCAGGTGCCACCACTGCATGCCAGACTTCCAACTGCGGCCAAAAGTTGGCCTGTTTGTTTTTCACTGAAAGAAATCTCTACACTTCACCAGGCACCACCCTTGCCCCTTCCTGGGAAAGTGACTACATCAGACCTCTGACCTACTCTTGACTACATTTGATGCTTTATCGCTATTGAAACATTTTGGGGTTATGATGTTACTGTTCCAGGCTAACTATCTGACTTTGGTAACACTATTGAAGCTCTTGAAATCCAACTATGTTATATGCTTTCAGCTTTCTAGGCTATCTACAGTCTGAAATATATGCCTTTTTCTCTCCATAGTCACTCAACAATGGACCAAAGGTTAAGGTATTTAATGGATATTCCATGAACTGAAGCATTCATAGGCGCTGATCTTGTGAACACTTTTCAAAAATTAACTTGGAAAGATTTCTGATTCCACCAACTTTTCACTTCCGTACATGTTAGTAAGGCAGTCTGGTCACCGAATGTAGATGCCCACCAGAAGCTTTCATCTCCTTCTGGATGACTCTTGGGTGATGATCAGAAAAAGGTAAAAGGTTACATATACCTAATTTTGAAATTTAGGATTTCACCCTGACCATTACTGGGTATGACTCTTTTTTTTCCCTAACAGAAACCACAAGCAGGTCTAACTGGTACATATCCCAGGTGCAAGCCCAGCCCAAACAGGGCTCCATCTGTTTTGTTCACAATGGCACACTATGTTAAACTGGTATATAGAATAAACCCTCAACAAATATTTATTGGTTTAGCCCTGGCTGGTGTAGCTCATTACATTGAATGCCAGCCTGTGAACCAAAGGTCACCAGTTCAATTCCGAGTCAGGGCACACGCCTGGGGTGTGGGCCAGGTGCCCAGTAAGGGGTGTATGAGAGGCAATTAATCAAATGTTTCTCTTGCACATCAATGTTTCTCTCCTTCCCTTTCCCTTTCTCCAAAAATAAATAAATAAATAAAATTTTAAAATATATATTGATTTAGAGGTGAGTAATAAGAGTAATATATGAGTAATATTGAGTGATATGAGTAATATAAAATATTCCACAACTTCAGAGTTCTTTAAGTTGGTTAAAAATAGCTTAATATGTTGATACATTCAGGTTTAGTTTATTCATTTTAACTCCTATTACTATTGCTTGCAAAATTAAACAAAAATGTTTCATTTCCTCTACCAATGGACAATTAGTTTGCATGTATCAACATGGAAAAATCTTAAAAATAACTTTTAGAGAAAAAGCAAATTTCTGGTTACCTTTATGTGTAGAAAAATATTTTCAAAATGCACATGAGAAATACACACTAACCTAAGTAACAGTTAATTTTGGGAAGAAAAGAGAGAAAAATGGATTAGAAAATGGAGGGATATCTAATTTTTTTTAAAAGAGAGAGATTAAGCAAAAAAATAAAATCTTTTAAATGTGGATGGTGGTTGTAAGGACATCTATTTTGTTTGCATTTTTCTGTGTACTTGAGTATTTTATACTCAAAAAAAATGTAACATATTATTATCATATTTTAAGTTTAAATAGTTTAAATATATTTAAATATTTTAAATGAATTTAAATAAAATATAATATAAATATCATATTTGAATATAAATATTTGTATTAAAATATCCTTTTCTTTTCATTTAAAAATATTATCATATTTCATTTTAAATAATATTTTATATTTAAAATAGTTTATTTTAAATGTTATTGTATTTATCATTTTAAAAATGATAATATTTCTGGCTTTAACAGTCTCCTTGAAACATAAGAACTAAGATCAAACAAAGAAAAGTAAACCACTGTGGATGGTGTGGCTAGAGGATTGAGTGCTGGCCTTTGAACCAAAAGTCGCTGGTTCAATTCCCAGTCAGGGCACATGCCTGGTTTGTGGGCCAGGTCCCCAAGAGGGAATGCAACAGGCAACCTCACACTGATGTTTCTCTCTCTCTTCTTCTCCCTCCCTTCCCCTCTCTCTAAAAATAAATAAATAAAATCTTTTAAAAAGAAAAATAAACCAACATAATATTTTCATTTATGCTCAAAATAAATGATTTCTAATGCCATATTATTGACTTTCATATGCATAGAGATAAAAGAAGGTTGAATGTTTAATGAGAAATACTAATTTTTCCATTTTATTTGTAGTCCTGTAATCTTATGTTAGTATCATTCTCATCTCCATTATTTGAGAAGCCAATAATGTCCCTTGTCTAGTTAACTTTGCAGAATTTCCACATAAATTTACTGTAATTATACACAGGTAGTTAGGGTTGCACAGTTTCATGAAGGGTAGTCCCTTCTGTCATAATAATGAATAATTCCATAGGAACATGTCCCTCCTCACCAAGCCTTGACTTATAATCTGAACAATTTAGATGTCAGAGGTTGTATTCCACTGGCAAATCCAGTCTCCAGTATTGTTGCCACTTACTTTATGCAGACCTCTGGGAAAATTGTCTGAGAAAATTCTAGCTAATTTAACAATGTAAGTCTGCTGTAGCAGCAAGACCTCATATCTATAAGCAGGAAGGAAAAAAAAAAGCCAGAGTTCTTTAAGTTAGCTAAGGAATTTTTAGTCAAAGCAAGCTAGAATTTTCAATAATCCTACACTTGAAAGGCCAGGCATCATCTAGATAACATAATTTTGTACACTGTTACTATACATAAATAAGGTTATACAAGAAGCAATTACATGTGATCATGTATTTATTTGCATTGTTTTCCTATAGATCAGTATGCTCTAATGGTGAACTTCAAGGATTTTTGAAAAGTAGGAAGATGAATTTCTTATTCTCCCATTACAAAATACATATACTCAGGAAACAGCACCAACATAGTGGAAAGTTTGATGCAACTTTTAGAAACTTCTTAAATACCTGAGTATGTAACTTTATTCAGACTTTGGCTGTGTAGTTTTTCTTTATTGAAGAATATAATTGAGCAAGAGTGGGGTGGGTGGTCTTCTAGTCATTAGTGACTGAAGGACAGCATGACAAGACACCTGTGATGCTCTCTTAGTTTTTCCCCTCACTGAACAAATAGTTATTAAATCCTGAGTGCAGAACATTAGTACTTTAGGTGCTTTAAAAAATGATTTTCCTAAAGTATAGCCCCTGTCCTCAAGGCATTTTGAAACTAAGATGTCATGAAGAGTTAGAAATATCTGTTGCTGTGGCAAGGAGCCAAGCCCACCAGGCCCTGCTGGACTGGAATCGAACCAAACGTCTTGGCTGATTCATTCCCATCCTCTGCCAGCCGAACCAAGTGGTTTGTCGGATGGCAGTAGTGGTAACACATGGGTTATATCATAAGCAATATCACCAAAGCATATCTCTACGTAAAGATAAAATACATGCTACCAAGTTAAGCAAGAAGGGAAACATGATGACTACAAAAACCAAGGCTTTTAAGTGTGCAAAATGATTACAAGTTATTTTCTTTTACTTCAATTAAATGACTAACATTTTTTCCAGAGACAGAGGCATCAGATTAAGAAAATTTACCTGCTGTGTATTAAGGACCGTATTGTTGTTTCTTATGTTCAGATTTTGTATCCAGTTTTTTTTTTTTCAATTCAGCATTGTATAATTGAATTTTAAGCTGTAATGATAATGATTTAGGGAGCTGTGAAACACTGCATTTCTGGAGTGACATGATTTTCCCATTGTGTTTATTTTACATAGAAGTTATTTTAACCCCGTTTACAATGCAAATCCCTAGGGCACACCCAGTGTCATTCCTCCCACTCAGATCCGGGAACTGCAGGAGCTCCTTTCCTTCTCCAGAAATGACAAAAGGAGGAGGAGCAGGCTGGGTATGCGACACTCTTCCTTGTTGACATGACATCGAGTCCCCAGACTTTGTGTTTCTGGAAGCTCCATGACAATGTGGAATGTTAACCGGTGTTTTCTTCCACCCGTATTTCTGAAGTCTGGGTGTGTGCTCATGCATGTATCACTATTCTTGCAGCTGCTTCTCTTGCTTGTTTAAGAAAATGATATTTTATGTGAAGACAACACCAGGACCACGGACTAACACTGCAGTTACACCTTCTGACCAGATGACGAGACTCAACAATGAGCCGGAACACAGGCTTAATGCATTAAAAATGTTGTAGGCAAGAGCCTGGTGTAACCAGCTTCAAGGTAAAACTCAAAACTGAGACAGTATTTTTTTTTAAATGTTAGAAACCAATTGGTGATGTCCATACATAATGTGTAATCATAGCATTAGTTCCCAAAAGGAATAATAAAAAGCATAGTTCTACTAAGGCCACAATATACCTTTAGGTAAAAATCACTAAACCCTTCACTAAACCTCCCTCTCCTTCAGGCTTTTGATAGGCAATGAAAGATTCGTGGGAAAGCTTGGCTGGAATACTTGTTCTAAACACTTGTGAAGAGCCGAGCACAAAGCACTTGACAGCCATGATGTCATGATGCTGGGGATGCCCAGCACTTTCTCTTAGAGATTCGTACCTAGGCCTACTCTCCACAGGGCATGCCTATGTTTCAGGCCATTCCTACTGGACTTCCAGGGATAGGAACCTATGTATACCTCTGTGTCCATTTCACCCAATCTCTACCCTCTGTTGTTCCAAGAAATAAATTCATACCACATTAATAATAATAATTACTATAACAATAACAGCTGACACTATCCACACACTTCCTCTATGCCAGGCACTAAGTTCTTTCTATGTATTAACTCATTGAATCTTCAGAACAACCTTATGAGATAGGCACAATATTAAATCTTTTTTAAAGGTGAGAAGAATTGAGGCACAGAGCAATTAAGTAACTTGCCACAAAGTCACCCCACTGGCAAACCAGGACGCCAGAACTTAGTTGAGATAGTCTGAGCCTACCATCCTTAAACCATAAATGCTGACAGTTGCTGTGCTGGCCCTTTCTAGGGTGCCTGCCTCTCCCCTCACTGGTACAATGAGGTTCATGGTAAAGGTAAGAAATGTAAGAACTATATTTGATAGGGCAAAGCTTTACAAGCCAGTGGAATTATACAAAAATGTCCGACATTCCCTCATGAGCAAGATGGGAACTCATACTGCCAGGGACTAGCTAGCTTCAAGAAGTTTTTCTGAAGTTTATGTAAAAATTGAATCTAGGAGGTATAAAATGTTACAAAGAATGTTAGCTCTTTTCAAAGATTTAAGTAACAGAACCCATATAACTATAATAGAAGAGAAAAGAAAAATATGTAAGATGTTCTGCAGGATCTGAAAGGGGAAATCCATATGGCAAATGTACTTACTCAAGGCGACTGTTTAGGCAAGCCTGTGTCAGCTTCAGTCTTTGTGACAAGGCTTGGACAAATAGTAAAAGTAGTTAAAGTGTCAAATATGGTGCACAATGAAAATCAAAAAAGGGGAAATGTGAGAGTCAATGTTTGGACAATTGATCTTAAAAAAATATGGGTACAATATGGCAGAAGGTGAAAGAAGGTGGCCTCCCCTACAAATGCAATATGCTCAATGAAAGAATGTTTTATCTGGGCATGTCAACAGTCAGCCTAATCTGAAAACCCAACCATCAAGTGCCAGATGAGGAGAGCAAAGATGCCAAGAAACATAGCAAGAGGTAAAAAGAGCCAATAAAAAAAACCTCCCATTTTGTGGCAGTTTTATAAAAAGGATTTACATAGAAATCAAGGACTAATAATAAAAGCTTACAAATTACTGTAGAAAATCATGATTAGTGAAAATAATTGTTCGAGAAAACATGTGTGTCACCTGCCTCTGAATGGTAATTTATGTTAGACTAATGAATAATTCAAGTCTCTAAGCTGAGGACACATTCTGTTGTTGTTACTAGCTAGTTTCCTGGCCAGGCCAAGGGCAGAGGGCTGGAACTGAATAATACTCCCCAGAATGACCTATTCCCCACAAACAAGTCCTTCACTGCCACTGACTGGTTGCTCTGACTGGGGCCCCAACCTCTCTAGCTTTTTTTCTCTCTCTCCACAAGCCCCTTACACGCTAGTTTGTTTATCTTGCTTGCCTTCAAAGTTTGAATAAAACAAATGGCGTATAATCCCAAGTTTCCAAAAACTTAAAAGGCTTAGTGTAAAATGTGTAACACTCTGAAAGAAAGCATGCAAAGGAATAATCTACTTGGCAAATTGGAGGGAGAAACTGAAAATTGACCATGGTGCTCAGAAAGATGTTTCATTCTGTTTCTCTGCAAACTCATATTCTGAAAATAAAATGCATCAGTAGTGCTATTATAGATACTATTTTAAGGTCAACAATGAAACAAAAAAGTTACAATCACCAATCTTCCCAAATGGGAGGTGTCATGATATCACCCTCAGAAGCAAAAAGTTATTATCTAAAGAAAAAAAAAGAATAGGTTAGCTATAGACTGAATGTTTATGTCCATCACTGCACTGCTCCAACATGTCAGGAAAGGAACCATGTGAATTGTTTTTTTATGCACTGTACTACCCATTGAGGAGCCATTCTATGGGTATTTGCTGAATTAATGACCAGTAAAAGAAATGGCAACCTTTCTCTTTGTAGGACAATGCCCAACCAACTGAACCACACCTGTCAGGGCTATAGATTCTATTTCTAAAATATATTGCCTTGGCTGATGTGGCTCAGTGGATTGAGTGCCAGTCTGCTAAACAAAAGGTTCTATTCCCAGTCAGGGTACATGCCTGGGTTCAGTGCCAGGTCCCCAGTTGGGGGCGTATGAGAGGCAACAACACATTGATGTTTCTCTCCCTCTCTTTCTCCCCCTCTTCCCCTCTCTCTAAAAATAAATAAATAAAATTTTTAAAAATATATGAATGTGGCAGGAAAAGACTGATGGGGTCATAGGTTTGTCCTGGGAATGCTTCCTGAGAATGCAAAGGGAAGGGGTACAGTCATATGAACTTTTGTGGGAAATATTCCAGGCATAGGGAATAGTAATTGTAAAAGCTCTGAGGACAGAAAGGTGAATGTGGTTTTAACATAGCAGGAGAATAGTCTTTCTAATAATAAACCCAATAGTTTTAAAATTAATGTCTAAGAGTTAGAAACTGTTCTTCCAAACTGTCTACATACTAATTCTGTCTTTGCCACCTTTTTCACTCACCAGACTTGTGTTCCTGATAGGTATGTTCCAGGTCTTTGCCTAATGGGCTTTCTCCATGTTGCACTGACGAGTTGAAGCATGAAGACAGGACAGTCTTATAAAAGTGAAGCCTAGGAGGTATGACTATGTGTCCATCACTTGAAGTTCCACAGCAAAAGCAAGCATATTCTCTATGAACAGATTCGTTAGAATGGACACCTGAACTGGGAGGCTGGAAGGGACTGTGGCCTAGGATTTAAACATTAACACATTTCTAATCATGACTACATTATCTGGATTCACTTATTATGTGACCTAATCTTTGGCTTGGAAGGCAAATAGCAGGAAAACTAGAAGAAAGGAGAGTTAAGTTTAGTTGATGAGAGAGCAAAGCAGGAAAGGATCAACACCTGATAAGTCATAAGTCATATGCTCCAAGTACCAGCCATCCTACATAGTGGTTCTATAATAGTTTTATAGGAAAGGATGCCTTTTCTAGTTGCAATAGAATGTATGAGACTACAAAGCAAACTAACGTTTTTGTTCCTAAGGCCATGATAAATTGCATTTTCCTCATGTGTGTTTTTATCCTGATTTTATCCATTGCTGATTGTGCCTCACAAGATTGTGTTTTCCTTAAATAAAGAGGTTGCAGTGCACATCACAATGGTACCTTTAAGATGCCAATTTTTGTCCTGGCCGGTGTGGTTCAGTACACTGAGCACCAGCCTGCGAACCAAAGGTTCACTGGCTCAATTCACAATCAGGGCACACACCTGAGTTGCAGGACAGGTCCCCAATAGGGGGTGCATGAGTGGCAACCACACATTGATGTTTCTCTCTCTCTCTCTCTCTCTCTCTCTCTCTTTCTTCTTCCCTTCCCCTCTCTCTAAAAATAAATAAATAAAATATTTTTTAAATGTCAATTTTTAATTTTATGGTACCTAATTTAATTTGATGTTAACCTAATAGTAAATCTATTGTAACTCTGAAGCAACATCTTTAAAAATAGCTACCATAGAAGAACTTTCTTGGGATTGCTCATATTGCCCTAAATATCCACCATACTCTGAAATGACATTCAAATCAGCTTATCAAAAGGTATTTCTATGATTTTCAGAAATACCATTGGAAAAAAAATAAATTGTTCAGGCTCATTTTCTTGTCTGTCTCAGAAATTGATTCCAAGGACAAAAAACATGAAGGAAGAGGGGGAAAGAATGAGAAAAAATAAAGGAAGAAAAAAAGAAGGAATAGGAGAAGAAAAAGAATCCAAATATTTGTAGAAAGTGATTTATTCAAATAAGTACATTATCTTCCCAAATGAATATTTTGCATGCATATTTTAACACATTTATTCTAAATTTTTAGAATTTACTTTATTATCAGATATCATAATGTATAGAGGATGAATCTCTTTATAATTTTAACTCATTTGTCTTAAATGGGATACATAAAATACAAATCATTAATACAAAAATGTGTGAATACAAGATTATATCAGAAATAATAAAATTAAAACTAAATTTTAAAGCATGAAATTTTACTAAATTATTACTTGATTTTTCCTGTGTGTTGGCATTATTACCAATAATCCTTGAGAGACTAATTCCTTTATAATCTTTATTCTTGGTACTTGATTTCCCTTTTATATCATTCCATTATATCTTCCACAATTCTAACCTCAAAATTTTAAAATAAACCACCAAGGAGAGTGGCAAAATGTTTCTTTGAGTTTCTTACAGAGATCTGAGGGAATGATCAAGAAGAAATAGGGGATGCCTGGATTGACATCACAAGGTTTGACTCTGCCCCTGGGAAGAGCCTGGTGGACTAGGGTGGAATGCAAGCCTCTTTCAAGCTTTCTGTACTGGAAGTCAACTTCGTCTTCACTACCCACAGATTCTACTCCCGCTGCTTCTCCACGGCATTTCATTTTAATGGGCAACCGAGAGTCACAGGTTGGAGGGTACTGGAGAGTACTGAACCTGCTGACCTCGACTAAAAGCCAAATACTTTCCAGATTTTGTTTTTAATCAGCAGAAATAAAAATTAAGTAAAAATAATTTTTCCAGCAACAGAAATGTATGGGCAGGTAAATTCTGTCTTATGCATTGTTTGTGGTTCTTTTAAATTAACCCTGGGGGGGGTGGAGTTTTACGATGTTTTCCGGGGGAGAAGGCAAGAGATATAGGTGGGGAGATCACTGTGAAAAGAGTAAGATTCCTTCAAGTTCATCTAAAGTAGATGGGGAAACTGAGGCCAGGAAGACATTCTCATCCGCCCATTCTCACAGTGGTGGCAGCTCTTCTGGGCCTCGCCCTTGCTGGGGATCCTCTCCACCCTTCTCCCGACCCAGAGGTCCTCATCCACAGAAAGATCCAGTCCTCAGCGCCCGCCCAAGATGCGAATTTTCAGCCCAAAGCTCAGTCTGCCTCGGGCGTCCTAAAAAGTGCCTTTGAACCACACAGTGGAGTTTCACTCGGACGTATTTCTGCTAGAGCAGCTGCAGAGGTAGACAGAGAAAAGCCCGAAAAGCACATGGAACAGGACAAAGTTGGAGGGTCAGTGCGGGTGGCAGCGCAATAATGGAATGAAATGCTCTCACGAAGTTTCAGAGCAGGCTCGCAGGGATTCCGGAGATGCCATTCTCGAAGTCTGAGCGAGGCACTTCGTATCCTCCCTCATTCACCCTCACTCAAAAGTTTCAGGACGGGAGTGTAAGTTCATGCGATTTGACTCCCAAGATTTCCCCAAAATGCACCACGGCTCTGCAAAATTGACTACTGCCTCTCAACTTAACATCGTCGGTGTTCTCATTTAAGATGGTATGAGACACTGAAAGTAAAAGAGGCAGTAATAAATTCACTTTCACACCCCGCGTCCCATGCCCCAGGCTCTCCGCAGGTCCTCCTCCTTACCCTCCACCCAGGCACTAAAAGTTTGCAATTTGAGAAAATTAAGAAAAATACGAGGAAAAGTAATGCGACACTTTTCGGGTCTTTTAAAGATGTAAGTAGAATAACCTAAATTGTTCAAAGGTATTTTCTAACTCTCTCTGCAACTGGAGCCAAGAAGGAAGTGTAACCGCCTGGATCCGGAGGAAAGACGCGCACTGTCTTGCGCACAGCTCCCGCGAGCCTGAGGGCTGGAGTCCCAGGGTCGGCCCCTCCACACCCACTCCTGCCTCTCAGCCCCTGAGCTTGCCCAGGCCTTGGGCACTCTGAGCCTGTGACACCTTCTCTAGCCCCCGCACTCCAGCTTTTTTGCTTTGTTTTGTTTTGTTTTTTTTCTTTCAAATTTCCCAAATAAACTGAGTGAGTTTTTCTCTGAGATCCTCGGCGGCAGCGGAAGGATCTCCGGGAGTTGGGGAGGAGGGATGGCCCTGCCTTTGAGGGTTCCATCCCTACCAGAGGCCGTGGCGAGGCGGGGTGAGGAGGGAGATGGTGGCCACACTCTGGCCAAGTTCTCAGAGATTCTAGGTGCTAACTATTCAAGTCCCGTCTTTTCTAAATCTTATTGTGAAAAGATCCTGAACTTGAACCATTTGAGAAGTGGCGACCCCTTTGATAGTAATGCCGGGGTTACAGATATTGTTAACCAAGGAATAAGCCCTGGCGTTTGTTCCGTGGTAAAGACGTTCAGAGCTTGGATTAGTAGCCTGGGGTGCCAGACCTCTGCTAGCGCCCGAAGCTCGCCGTTTTGACTCTCCGTAACAATCAGGGGACTGTTGCTCATTGGCACCCACTTAATGGTTGCTGAGGAAGGCTGCTTGATGTGAGCACCATTAACAAAGGTCAAACTCACATGCTCCGGCCTGAAACGGGGTCCCTGGGGGCCTGGTGGGCTCAAGTATGCCCTTGGTAAGTCACAACTTACAGGGAGAAGAGCGCTCACTATGCCTCTGACGGCAGGACAAAATGGGCTACTACCTGGCCACAGGCAAGGCCCGGAGTTCACAAGGGCCCAAGTCAGGCAGGACTCCGGTTTGGAGATTGCTCGAAACCAGACATAGCTCCTCACCTCTGGCCCCAGGTGTGCGGTCGCCCCGCCAACAGGCAGCAGCTCCGCTCCGTGCGCCCCAAGTGGTGCCAAGTGTGATTCGAGCCACTTCCTGGGGGCAAGGGGGTTAAGCAAGGTTGCAGGAACGCGAGTCCATGCTGGCTTAGGGCGCTACAAGTTTTGTTTTGTCTTGTTTTTTTCTCCATTTGATTCAGAATTTGATGGATTTTTCTACCCCGGGGTTACAGGAATCTCCGGCAGCACTCCGGGGCGAGGCGGAGACAAACGCCTACCCACCCTCCACTGTTGCTGCGCGGGTGGCGTCTGGGAGTTTAAAAGTTGAAAATTGTTCCGTTTCCGGTTTACTTTACTGAAGAGATCATTTCTTAAACTATTACAATTCGCGTTTAACTATTAGAATTTTTATTTTATTATTGTATTTTTGTTGCAACATTTATTTTATATTTGGGATTTAAAATGTTCCATTTTCTGTTAAGCAGCTCTCAATTCTTGTTCTTTGGTCTGCACTGAAACACAGCCCTTCAAAATATTCGGTCCCCACGGATTCATTTTCATCGAGTGCTCCTGGTCCTGCTGGAGTACAGGGCCCTCCACCCCCACCCCCAACCCCACCGCCCACCCCGCACTGCACTCTGACAGCCTTGCTTCCAGGGTAGCCACTGCTGTACCCTAATGGTTGACTTCGGACTCTGGACGTTCCCATTCACAGGGACCACAATCATGGAGCACCCTCAATGTCTCTGGCCGAGGAAGGAGGGGATCAGAGCTTCTCTGTCGGCGGAGCTCAATTCCCCATTCCCATGCTCCACTAGGAAACCCGGCCACCGCCCGGAGGGGTGAGGCCTTGCTCCTTCCGCAGCTTCTCAGCCTCTGTGATTTACTTCCAGGACATTTCCCAAGGCTCGAAGGGCCGAGGGGAAATTTTGGAGAAATAACCATGTTCTACTCTCCCGGCCAGTACCCAGTTCTGCTCTTCCTGCCCCCGCGGTCCAAACTTTATTCCCCACTGTCCCTCTGACCCCGTTGTGTCTCCCAGACGCTGCTGTCCGCTGATCCGGGACCCGGACGCCCTGCCAGGGGTGTCTGCTTGCGCACCCCGACTGCGGCGCTCCAGGAGCGCGGACCCTCTGTTCCGGACAGTGGGAAACCACCTCCGAGGGGGTTGCCCTCACAAGTTGGGGAGAGAGAATGCCCCAGGTTCCTCGTATCCTCCTCCCATCCCTTAAGGACAGATTGGGGTACTCGCCGAACGGCCTGGCACAGAGGGAGTATGGCCCGCGGCCGGCTTGAAGCTACCCTCGGGACGGGATCTCATCTACATTCGGGCTCCGAGCGGCTCGTAATTCGTAATTCGGACTGGGCCCTAGGGGAAGAGTGTCCGTGAGGAAAGGAGACTAAGAAATCCTCAAATACCCGAAGGACAGGACCCGGGAGGAAGGGTCCCGGCTGTCACCGGGCAGGCTCAACGGGTTAGCTTGGCCACTGCCAGACGGCGGAACCCTGGACTCCAAGGCAGCGGGTCGTTGGGTTTTACTGGGGCCTGGCCAGCTTCTGCCTTCGGTTCCTGTGTGGGAAAGCGGGAGGGGTAAAATGCAGAATTCTGTTTGTTCAAAAAAGTGGGACTCTGTCTGAATTGCCCTTGCTTTGCTTTTGCTTTTAACTTACGCTATGCTGGGAAGAGCATTCCCCAAGCAACCTCTACACAACTTTAGCTAAGGAAATAAGAGAGGGGGAGGGCGAGACCAGGTTATTTTAGACTCCTGGACCTTCTCGTTATTTTTTGTTATGTATAAAGGCTCCTTTGTGTTATTGTTATTAGTACGTTTGTGGTGCTGACTGCTTCTTTGCCTGAGGGGTGTGAACTCAAGCATCTGGGCTGTTCCACCCATCACATCTTCTGTTGCTTTCCTCTTGTTAAGCCAACCAAGCATCTTCTTTATTTATTTTTATTCTTTAAAACAAAAAATAAGTCATAGGAGTACTGATGGACTTCGCTTACCGAAGCGCGTTGCAACTCCTTCCCCTGACTGGCCGAACGCAGCCCCCGCCCCCGAGCTCTGAAGTCCCTGTTTTCCTCTAAGTTCAGAAACCGACTTTCCTGGAGCCCACGCCTCAACCCCTTTCTACAGGCTCTCCCTCCCTCGCCGAAAAGAGCGCTAAATAAAGAAGAGTATGTTTGTGTTTTTAACCTCCTTGGGTTTAGATTTCAAATCTATCAGAAGAACTAAGGCCCTTGCTCGACATCACTTGTTGAGGGCCTTTCCCTCTTAAATTGGGGACTCGTGTCACTACGCGTCGCTGGATTCAGGGCAGCTGTGACTGGCATCCGCGCAGTTTCCTCGGCTCTGGAGCCCCCGCGTGCAAACTAGCCCGAGCGGCATATCCCCTCGTGTCCACTAGAGGTCACTGGCCCCTCGCGGCTGGCGGCTCTATCGGCCGCCTACAGCTCCTTGAGCTCAAATTAGCCGCGCGTTAATTAACACCCGAGTCCATCAAAGCGCGTTCTTCGGTACAGTACTCCAGCAGGGCTTATATAGGCAACTCAAACCCAGGCAAAGCAAATCTCCCCAAACCCAACACTTCCAGCATGTCCAAAATGGGAGACGCCTGAGTAACCGGGGCAAGGTATAGTGACATCACGCTTTAACTTTTGTTTGTGGGGCTTGCTAAATTGCTGTGAAGATAACGTTCTGCGAGTGCAGATTGGTGGGGCCCGGCGCTGCGCTCCATCTTTCCGAGGCTGGGCAGGGCGCATTCTGGCCCCTCCAGCAAACTGGTCCTAGGGAGGATTTCTCCAACTTGCTAGCCACCGGGAGAGAAAGGGGCCCAGGTCCACACCGTCCTAGGCGCACACGAAAGTAAAAGAATATTTATTTAGGCTACAGAGTACAGAGAGAAATAGGGAGAGGGAGAGGGAGAGACAGAGAGAGAGGGAGAGAGATATCCCAGATGTCTTTGAAATTGGTAGAGGGAAAAAAATGGAAACTACAGCAGCGTTTCTCCTACCTTTTGATACAGTCCGGGGGAAGGGGGAGGGGAGGGTTGAGAAGGACGCCAGGAAATCTACTCTAGTGATTTTGACCCGTGAGTAAGGGAGTAAGTACCTGCAAATGTTAAGGGAAGGTCCCTGCCTCTTGCCGAGTGCGCGTGGTTCGTTTTGTTTTGTTTTGTTTTTAAAAGATCCATATGAAACTTGAGATGTGGCTTTTTTAAAAAAGCCAAAGCTCAAATCCATTTTCCACGATAGACTGGGGAGACTAAGTCATGTCTCAGAGCCTTAACTAAATCCCTAAGAACTGTATGAAAAGAAGCCAGGGTTTAACCAGTAGCACTCTCCAAGTTCATGGTGTTTGTAAACCGCCATGGCAAGTTCCTTTGACATGGTGTCCTGGTAGGTGGGCCAGTCAGTCACCTGAGGAGCTCCTAATTCTCTGGGAGAAGAATCTTGGAAACATTAAGGCCAGTTCTGACAGAGGAGTTTACAGGGTTTGAGGTCTTTCTATTTGTCTGGGAAGCAGGAGGGGGTGGGGCTGTGCATAGCCGAGCAGTTTGTGTGTTGACCTTTTTCACAGAGTCACTGGTACAAACTTCCAACTATCTGGACAGTTGTGTCTTTGGGAGAGCGGGATTCTACGAGTGAACCACCGTTAGTCTAACCTGCTCAGTTAAAGCAAAAGATATCTGATGTGTCCACATTGTGGGACAGAGCTTCTCTTGGGTTGGTTTAATGATGGCCGATTACTGAAGGTACTGTCCGTCTTCAGGGAAACGGGCATCCTATCAGGCCACGCCGTGGGTACCTCCAAAGTCGCCGTCAATAGCACCCAGGTGGCAGGT
Organism: Tonatia bakeri; assembly: GCA_004024845.1. Taxonomy (NCBI): domain Eukaryota; kingdom Metazoa; phylum Chordata; class Mammalia; order Chiroptera; family Phyllostomidae; genus Tonatia; species Tonatia bakeri. Next base: position 196,274 of record PVIA01000363.1, on the reverse strand, counting down.
GCTGGACGGGAGTGAGGGCTCCGGGAGGCCCCGCTGCACGGCTGCTGGTGCCTAGCCAGCCCGTAATGAAGCTGAGGGGGCGCCCCAGGGAGCCCACCCCAGCCTGGAGCAGCCAGCTCCGTCGGATGTTCCCTGAGAGGATTTTGGAACCTCGAAACCGCGGCTTTGAGTTTTCGCATTCCCAAAGTACTGGGGAGCCACCCTGGTGCCTCCTCTCCAAGATCCAGTCCCCACCATTCCCCCACTCCCCTAGACCGAGGCGCCGCCCTCCAGCCCGAAATTCGTTTCTCTTCCCCTTGGCATTTGGTCCGGGTGCTGCCGAGCCAGCGTTCCAGGCCTGAGCCGCCGCCAGAACCCGATCCAGCTCCAGCACCGCACAGGTGTCAGCTTGAGCTGGCATTATGTAATGGACTTGGCAGCCAGGGCTCTTACCAAACGGAATTAAGGAGGGTGAGTTTGTGTGTGTGTGTGTGTGTGTGTGTGTGTGTGTGTGTTTACTACATCTGGTGTCAGGTGTACTTGATCCGCAGCAGCAGGTGTTTTTTTCTTTTTCCCATAAAGACCAAGCGGAATGGCGACCCAGGTCAAAGGGGTCCCAGAAAGGGGCCTTAGGCAGGCCTGGGCCCTGGGATGAGCCCCCAGCTTTCCCGCCTGGAGCGCCTACCTGAGGTCCCCAGCAGCAGCGCTTGTGGCCTGAAGTCCAGGCGCGAAAAGTGAGGGGTTGCCTGCACCCTTCTATTTTCTAACGGAAGTCCCTGTGGTAGAAACTGTTAGGTTCAACCCCATGACTACGTGCCTTTTATTAGCCTACCAATTCCCCTGCGAGTGTAGATGAGTGTGAGTAGGACGCAAAATCAGTAGATTCTAGGTAAAATACCTCGATAGGCGACTGGGAGCCCCGCCTTCATCTCCATAGCTTTACCTGAGAGCCGCATCAGCAGCGCAGGTCTCTAATAATCAACCAAAGGGAGCCCTTTCAAGACCGTTTCTAAGACTCGAAAGCAAGAAACTCTAGCCCAATTAGAATTAAAATCATGTTACCAATTTTGACAAGCTGTAGAAGGGGATTGCATATACCATCAGCTTCCACTTTATTAGGCAGAAACGAAAGAAAATTTAGGGATGTTGGCATTCCCTACTCAAACCTGCAGTTTACTTGTGGGCACCTTCATGGATTTGGATGTCAATGGTTGGTTTGCACATTTAGAAACCCGAGGAAGGGTTTGAGCCTTAATGAGTCAAATGCTTAATTTTGAAGAGTGGACTTAGTTTAAAATGATAAAATAAGGAATAATGTTTACATGAACAATTCAAAGATTAAGTCTGAATCTCTGTGCTTAGTTCCAATAGGACTAATTTATTTCATTAAAGGTGATATGAAGGTTAAAAGCAAAGTCTTGAAGAGTTATGACAATAACTGTGAAGACAGTGACAAGGGGCTGTCCAAGTGGTCTTTACAGCAGATTTGGGCAGATGTTCCAACTCCTTATTTCAGACTGATGAATTCAACTGAAAGCTCACACTTACAAAGACCTGAGTTGCAACTATAAAGATAAAAGCATGTGTCTCTCTGGAGTAGCTTTCATTTACAGAGGTAAGGATGCCAGGTAAAGGTGGAAGACCCTGTACTCTGATAATTACATGACCCAAAAGTGCTCCTGCCCCTCTGTATGAACTGTAGCACAACCCAAATAATAATGGCCTATAAATGAGATTCTTAAAAATCTTGTAAATGATAAGCAGGGAGAAGAGTGATATCTGCAGGGGAATATTTAAAGCAAAAATTGAACTAGCTCCACTAAGCATATCATGGTCAAAACTGTTGAGTAGTGAATTCTTGCTTTCCTTGGTGCTGCAGAAGCCAATAATTGTTATCACTGGAGCTCTCAACAGGAAGAATCAGGAGGCACTACCCCTTAGACCTACCCTATGAGTTTCTTCATGAATCCCATTTGCTGGGTCTCATCTACTACTAAAAATCCTGTAGTGATCTGGGTATGTACCAACCCTGACATGCAGCCGTATGTTCCTGGATGGAACTTGGAAATATACCGACATTTTTATGCCAAAAGGGCAAAATGATTTTGCTTTGAATCAAGTTGTTTTCAAGCAATCAGTCCTGTCTAATCACATGGTACTTAAAAGACTAATAAACCTAAAACAAACTCTTCAGTGTGGTCACTACTGAGCCAGTTTAGGCTTGGGGGTGGGGTTCTTGGGTTTCCATAAAAGGTCCCTGAGAAAGGGGCAGGCCATGCATCTTTGGGGTGTAACTGGCAACTTGTGTCTAATTAAAGCCTTTGGAGGCATTTTGCTAGCAAGGAAGATAATATCTCTGAGATTTTAGATAATTTTAAAAAAGGAATTTAACTTATAAACTTGGCTGTTTAAAATGTAAAGAAGATAAGTTTTACAAACTACCAAGCTTTATTTAAATATAACCCAAAGTTTCTTTAGCCCTCCTCTACCTTTTTTTTACATTAATTACACTGTGCCTCAGAGCTGTACCTTACTGAGCCACCTCCCCGTCCTCCGGAGAACCCAATCCTAATGCCTCATTGGAGCAAACGCTGGCTAATAATTTCAAAGAAAGAGGCAAATTCTCTAAAATGATATTAAATAAGCAAAGAAATTAATTATTGAGCAATTTTTAAATAATGAAAAAATAAGTTCTATCTCCATCATGCCATTGTACTATAGCCTGAACATTGCCCTTATTAAAATACCCATTTCTAAACATGTGGCTGATACACGGGATCCTCTTATCCTCAGAAACCCAGCGCCAAACCGCGCAGATGCTGGAGCACGGGGGTGCGGCTGGGCGCAGAGCGTGCGCTCCTGGAGCAGCGACTCACAGTGTAGGCTGGGCTGGGGTTCTGCGTGCTTTGTACTTCGTCTTCTCTCGTCGCTCTCCAAACGCATTTTTAAAACCCCACTGAAGATTAGTAAAATGTGATTCCCATTTGATAGATTGCCCAGCGGCTCGTTTTGCTGAAATGAAATATTTTTATTTGCCTGAAACTAACATAAGTTTTAAAGAACAACCTCGTTTGTTCCACTTATCTTTGAAATTGTGGTGGGTACAAAGGAGCAATATTTTATCATTCTTATTCTGGAACAAGATTTGGCAGGTTCTAAAACATACCAAATGTTCTAATTTAATGTTCGGAGACTTTTTATATGCCACAGAATAGGTCTAAAATTCTATAGCAACAATAACCCTTTAACTAAATATACAAGTACATTCTTGACCAAATCATCTCGTGTGGGAGAAGGGGGACAGTTATCATGACATCAGTCCTATTATTTAAATCAAACTGTTCGGGGAGATAGAGTTGTTAATAAAAGCCTTCTTCTCCCGGCCCCACAAGGTTTCTCCACCACCCCCCCCCCCCCGGCATTTTATGACGTGCCCTCTCACCTTCTGTGTAAGCAGAATTGTTGCTCCTTAGGTAGCCTATTGTACAAGTACAGTGACTCATCTATAGGTCAGCAAAAAAAAAAGGCAAAGAAAAAGTACCATATTTAAGGATAGTTGCTTCAGAATATATATGAGCTTAGAGTGTCGGTATTCAAACTTTTTCTCTTTATAAGTGTGTGCGTGTACACAGAGGATTCTATAAATGCTTGTGCCTACCCTCTGTAATATCCCCATTTTTGTACATTAAGAGCTGCCACGTAATCACTCCATGGGACTGGTTTAATACATTTAACAGAGAACTAATGGGTCGTCTGTGTCAAAAAGCCTGCTCCTATTTTTTAAATTTCATCACTGTAATGAATTCATTTTGTACCAGTCCGAGAATTCCACCTTTATCCATAGTGGATGTTCTTGTCCCAGAAAACTATTTCAACCTCTTTGGGTTCCTGGTCATTGCTATAATGTCCCACTCCTTTTTCTGCAACTACTTTTCGTTTTTTAGCTTATTTTCGTATTTATTAATAATAAACAATCCTTGCTGTTTAGAAACTCAGTTGAAGTGATTCGGTGAGCTCTCACCTTGGTCCTTTTACGAACTGTATCTCAAATATCGGACACGCTCGGACTTTGTCCTGGGCTCCGAGCTGCAGAATACTGAAGCTACTTTTTTCCGTATTTCACCTTTTTTCTAGCCTGGAGAGTGCTCCCCCCCCCCACACACACACACCCCTCTGTATAAAACAAACAGACAAACCAACCCAAGTTGAAGGAGTGCCCCAAAAGTGAACAGAGGCGCGGGGCTCTGGCTGACCCTGGGTGGTGCGAAGACACCCCAGTGAGCGGCGCCGCACCAGGGCTGTGGCTAAGGTGGGCGCTAGTGGCCAGGATGAGGACGCTCGGGGAATGTGCGGGCTTCCAGCTCTTGTCTGAGACACAGGCGAGGATGGCCAGGCGCTCAGGAAGGAAATCAAAGTTCCGTAAAGCTTGGAGCCCCTAGACAGCCACCCCCGTGCGGGAGGAGAGCCGAGCTCCAGCATGCAGCGGCCTCGGGCTCTGTGTCTGCCGAGGTAGAAGCTCTTGAAGGGGGTCCCGCGGCGCTTTTGTACTGCCCCGCCTTGGCCAGCCACGATCTGACGCACAGGCTCCCCCGGGACTCTGGGGGCGTCGCACAGCAGCTGGGTGGGGAGCAATTTATCCCTCCTCGACTCAACCCAGCCCATCTTTGGTTACTTCACCCTACTCCACCCAACCCTCCTCCTCCTCCTCCTCCTCCTCCTCTACCTACGCCTTCACCACCTCAGATTCTCCACCTCCTGTTCATCCTCCATCCCCCCTTCTACTTCTCCCTCCCCCTTTCTCTGCTCCCTCCCGCCTCCCTTTCCTCTTCCTCTCCCCTCCCTCTCTCCTCTGAATAAGCAAGCTTTTGCCTCTAAAAGTCACAAGTAATCCTCGTGTGTGACAGAGAGAGAGAGAGAGAGAGAGAGAGAGAGAGAGGGAGGGAGGGAGGAGAGCCTTCTGAGAGGAGCGGCAGACAGGAGGGAAATCGGGCACAACGGCTGAAATCAGGCACAACGGCTGGGAGAGAAAACTTGACGCTTCTGGGCCACCATTTGAAAGGTCCTCGTTAGAGGTAAGTACTCTGGGGGCGATGGAGATCGGTTCCTGGCAGAGTCCAGCCTCCACCCCGACGCAGTGCTGGAGAGATGAGAACCATTACCTGGGGCTACTAAAATAATGATGAACAAGGGGGTGGAGCGCGGTGGGCAGGCTCCAGACGGAGATCCCGGACCAAGAGGATGCTTTGCGCCCAGGAGGTTGAGCCCTGTGCTCTCGCCTTGGGGCACCCTGTGCGTCCTGCAAGGATTCCACGCGACTACGGGGAGGGGGGGCTTCCAGCTACCCGATTTTCCTCCCTATGCTACGCGTTTCCACAGCTCCCCTCTGTAATACATACGCGTGCAAATGAGCTCCTGCTCTATCATGAAGTGACAATTTGCGCACGACTCAAACCTTGGAAAGGGAAAGTTAGGCAAGGCGGGGGCTGCACAGCTCTGCGGTTCCCTAGAACCTACACTGGGAATCCAAGACTTGCGCAGGAAATTGACAGTTTTCCTTTAAAAAAATTACCTCTAACGAAAATGTGTATGTATTCAAAAAGATTATTGGATTACTATGTCTGATCAGCTGCTGATGACCTACCAATAAGCGTTTTAAACACACACGCACATTCGCGCTCGCGTGCGCGCGCACACACGCGCACACACACACACACACACACACACCAGGGACTGTGCTCAGTGGGGAAGGTCGTCATAAGGAACCAAGAATTCAGAGTTTCGAGGGCTTTTAAATGTGTAAAGGTTTTGTGTGTGTCCTCCATGTGTACCGAGAACAGAGGAAGTGGGCAGAGGGAGAGCGCAGTTGGCTCGGCGTTTTTTTCTGTGCCTGTGTGTTTCGTGTGTTGTCAGCTGGCTCAGGTTTCTAAGCGCTGAACGATGCCAGGGGCGGGGGCCGGCATCCACCATCCACTTCGGCACCCTAGTGGCGAAACAGGACTCATTTGTTTGGTGCAGAGCGGTGACGACCTAGAAGAGACTGAAGTGTGGTTAGGTCGGCCCCCTGCCATCCATTACACCTGCTGCAGATGGCTCAAGTGGTAGAATGGTTTTGTTTCCGGGGACCAAGAAGGGAGGAGGGCAAGGCTAGAGCCTCGCCCCACTATTAGGAAGCACCATAAAGAACCAAAGACATGAAAGAAGCCATATTCTTACCATCAAAAGCAATAATATTGCGGCGGTCCATGAGTGAACCTAAGACACGTTAGTGACCTTGGTGGCTGACCCCAATTGATGACAGAGCAAAATTTTAGGACTACTGTTTTTTTAAATGAATTTTTGATGAAGTGCCTACTCCTACACACACACATACATGTACATCTCCAACCGAATGCACACAGGTGCCCTTGGAGCTCTGCTGGAAGCCAAACCTCACTGAGCCCCTGCAGACTTCACTGAAGCTGAAAGCGAGGCCACTCCAGACTCCAGACGCAGCAGCCTCTCCCCTCTCCCCAAGTGATGTATGCAATCAGCCTGCCAGCTACCACACACAAGTACACCCTGCCCACATAAACATCTAGGTGGGATTTAGCAAGGTTTCAAATGTATCCAGCTCGTTTTCACATGCAAAGATGTGCCTTCTGATTAATATTCCCATCCTTGCAACCCTTCCTTTACGCTCCTCAACCAGGAGAAAAGGAAGTACACACACACACAGGCATGCCCACTGGGAGGGCAGGTGTGACAAAGGAACACAATCTGATGACAGTTTATTTAGCCTGCCTTCACTCCTTAATTTTCATGCTAAACAACAGGCATTAAAAGAGAAATATATTAAGAAGGACCTAAATAGAACAAGAAGCCTTGTCTCCACCTTTACTTCACCACAATAACCATGATATTTCTCGTGGAATAAGAGTCAATTTCAGTGGCCTAATTTCCAGTTCTAAATCAAGAAACATTTCTGCAATTAGGGTTTAATGTGCTTATGCTTTGGAGGTGGTTAGAAATACAGAGAAATCCCATCATTTTGACACTTATATTCTACTTTTTCTATTTTCCTTAATCCTAATCAATAATACTAGAATCAATAAAATCAAAGAATATCAAGCAACAATGAGAACCCATTCTAGCTAAGATTTTCAAGCCACAAGTAAAGCTACATTCTAGAAACTCAATGCTTCCAAAGAAAGGAGAAAAACTCAGTCCTGCATTTTTTTATGTGCTTTCAATACCCAAAGACACCTCTGAACTGGGTTTGGTTGATGGGTGCTTGCTGTGTGCCCAGTGTAATTTATTTTTCTGTAACTATTTTCCTGTTAAGATTTCCATCTTACAAGGAGAAAGTTGACTTTGATATGCAGTAGGGTACAGAATAAATTGAGAGATATGCCATTAGGATATAGCTCTATTTTATTAATTATTAGTAATACAGGTTTATTCGTACATCATACAGATCGCTAACAGCCTGCTCTTCCATGTGAATTCATATATTACCAGAACACACTTGCACACATGTGCAGGAAAAAAATACTTGAAAAAATGAATTGAGGAACAGGCTCCTTGAGCATTTTAGAAATTTGTTTAATTAAAAAGAGATACCGAGAGACTTGATTTAAAACTCTTGACATTAGAGGCACTAAGAGATTCTGCTTTTACTTAAACAAAACAAAATTAGCAAAACTTTTGCAATTGTAGACAATGCTGAGAAAATTGAGCCCTTACCAGACCCCCCTCCCTTTCCCACTTTAAACTCTTGTTCCAACCATTATGTATAAAGCTAAATAAAACAATTTCTATGGTGAACTGGAACTTTCAGTGACAAGTTTGTGCTTTTTAATTCTGAAATTTTTCAGAGTAATATTTTAAGTGGGAAAATCTCAAGGATTCAAATAAGTTCAAATACTCCCATTTTTTAGGAGAATAAAATAAATTTTAATGTTCAAGCAAGTTAACACACGAATCACATTCAATCAGGTTTCTTGGGCCCAGGTGAGCCTCAGAACCTAACACTGGAAACGGAGGTATCCTGAAGATCAGGGGAGGCTGACTTCCCTCCTTCCTCCCCCAGTGCTGGGACCACCTACATCTCCTTTTCATATGAAATGGTTATTTGTGTGAACAGAAAAGATTGATAGAGAAAGTAAAATTGTAATACAAGGATTGGTTCTTTCCACCCTCATCCTTGCTGGGTTTTCCTCGGGCCTCACCATCCTTTGGCACCTTCTCCCACTTTTCCCAACCTACGCATTTACTATTGCATTTAGCGGGATCTACCTATCTATCTATCTATCTACCCTTAGATTTCGAAAATGTCACCACCACCCCATATTTGCCTCTACTTCCGGTGTAATTGAGGTCATAATTCTGAAAGAAAAGCTATCAAATCTCAGTTCCCGGCGGCGGTGAGGGCGCGCTCAACGTGCCGGATTCTGGCGAGCTGGAGGGCTCGGCGGGTCCGCGTGCCTGGCGCCAGCCACTGCACGGAAGTCTGAGTCCTTGAGTAGCACATTTCCCCTCCTTAATAAACTCTCCTCGTCACCTAATTTGTAAAGATACCATCTTTAGTCAGCACTGAAATGGGAGTGGTGGAGAAGAGGCCTGGGTCATGAACTCAAAGAGGCCAGGGCTTCAGTTTCCTCCTGGGTTTCTCATCGAACCCGGAGGAGGCAGCCAACTGCGTCTCCGGGTCCCTTTGATTCCCCAGAAGGAAGAACCTTGGTCTGGAGGGAGCGTGTGCCCGCGCTGGTGTGCAGTCTAACCCTCCAGTCCTCGTATGGGGTCTCTAGAAGCAGAAGCTTTGCCTTTCCCGGGACTGACAAGGCCCAGAGGGGCGGGCCGATTCCTGAGCGCAAATTCTTGCGGCCTCCCAAGTCCATGCACTCGGGCACTGCCCAGCCCAGGGCCGCCCCGACGGCCCGACGCCGTGACCACTCAGCCAGTAGGTGTCGCTGTTCCCCTGCTGGCGGGAGCCGGGAGCCCCCGCGCTGGCCCCCAAAGGCTCCCGCGCGGGGCGGGTTCCCAGGCCCGCTAGAGCTCCCGAGAGAGGGCCGGTGCCTCCCGAGGCCGTACCCTGGCAGATCTGGCCGGGGCCGCAGCGACACTGGCCGTCTAAAGGGCCGCCCTCGAGGAGAGAAAGAAGAGAGGCGTCTATTGGGGCAAAACACGGGGCCCCGACGGAATCAGCTCGAAGCCATCGAGTCTCTCCTTTCTCTTCTCTTCACGTGCTGTGGCCAGCGACCCGGCACTGGGCGCGTCCTAGGAAAACCCAGGGTCAGGGTACTTCACCCGGACTGCACAATGTCTTTAAATATAAATGGGAGGTTGAAACCCCAGCTTCGTGGGAGCTAGCCACAGAGACCGTGGATTGATTTCAATTTCTTACCTAAAGAGGGGGAGAGGCGGAGGGAGGACAGGAGGTAGGAAGGGAGGGAGAGAAAAAAAAAAAGAGGAAAAGAAAGAAACCTGGGCCTGGCCTCGAGCAGGAGCTAAGTACCATCCTGTACAGTGCTCTGCACGCAGAACTGCGGGGCAGCGGCGCCCGCCCCCGCCCCCAGTCCAGGAAGGAGTCAGATTGTGGACATGGTTGTCTCCCCCCAAAGCATTGCTTGCCAAGTATTATTCCTCTTCGGAAACCTAGCAGTTAGCACGTCTTGGGAATCTGGATTCAATTCTAGGTGCTGAGAATTCTAAGCCCTTCTTTGGCATCCTGCGGCTCCTTGTCTTCGGCCTCAGTGTGCCGCCTAAGAGATTATTAATCAGAAGCGTTCTTTTTGTTTGTGTCTCAAAAGGAGGGGGTTTGGCTTTTGAATACCGAGAAGGACATTTACAATGGGTACATCCCATAGGTGACTGGAGATTTTATTTTGATTTTGAATGTTTTGTAGATGGAAATCACTGCTGTGATTTGAAAATAGGGAGATCGCGTTCAAAACGTTAAATTCAGAACATTGTGTTATTGAAAGAGTTAGTATGCAAAATGCAATGGGCAATATATTTAAACTAACGTTTGAAACCATATCTTCAGTTAAAATGTGGGGACATTTGGCTGTAAGTTCTTAATAAGACCAACACTTCATCTGCATTTTGGTTTAACATAATCAAATCGTGAAGAAAAATGTAAAGAATGTAACAATCAATTATCTTAGAGGAAGAAAGAAAAATTCTTACTTAAAGTCGAAAATACTTCGGAACACTTTCCTTGGACTCTGGGCCTGGGTCTTGCTATCTAGTAGGGCAATGCTGGGCAAGTGCCAGGGTCTTCGAAGCAAGCCTTAAATTTGTAATGTGAGGTGGCCAACATCATCTTTAAATGTCATGCCTTTTGCTATGTTTCACGAAATTGGCTCCTTTCCGTTAAATCCTATATCTGCAATACAATTCTAAGTAATTATTTCTGATTGAGACGGCAAATTAATCATTCGGTGACGTGGGTGGGGAAAGAAACACGTGTCTAATTGGAGGTTGTGGAGTTCAGTGAGGTGATATTTTTAGCTTGGAAGGTCTAAATTCATATGTTTGGGTATCTCTCCTCCTCCTATCGTTTCTCCACTTCCTCCCCATTTTACTCTCTTTCACTCAACCCTTTGGTCTCCTTTCTCCCGCTTTCTTCCCGGTTCCTCAGCCTGTCTTTCTTTCCTCCCCCCTCCTACCCTCGCCTCTCCTCTTTCCTCTCCAGTCTCCTCCAGTCTCTTCTTCTCTCTCTCTCTCTCTCTCTCTCTCTCTCCCCCCCCTCTCTCTCCCCCCCACCCCTGCCCCGCACTCTGCCTCTCCCCCCTCTGTGTTTGTATCTCTCTCCCATCCTCATTTATTGTCTGATCCTATCAGCCAAGTTAATATAAAAGTAGCAAGTGGGAGGCCCAGTACCCACTATCACGAGCGCCCAGGGCAATTGGGTGAGGTGTCTGCCACTGCCAGGTTACCGGCCTGAGTGGTGGCCTTTGGTGCAGGGCACGTTGCTTGCGGAGGAGTTGGGGTCTGTGCGGGGCTTATTCAAATGCCGCCCGCTGCTGCTGTGATTCGCAGGGACTCAGCCTCCATGTGGTAATGCGGGGTGGGGGGGGGAGGTGCCGAGGGGCGGGGAGGGGAGGATGGGGGTGAGGGCGGGGTGGGAGGGGGCTCCGGCACCGTGCGCTCAGCTGCCGGGCTGGGACAGAGCACCGGGACCCGCGGCGGCGGCGGCAGCGGCTCTATCCACCCTCCAGCACAACATCCCCTGAACCAGCGATCCACAGAGCCACCGGCCCCCGGGGTAAGCCACACGCGCACACGGCAGTGACGGTGACGGTTCAGATGCTTCAGGTTACTACCTTGCACCAATAAGGGAGATTAGAAACAGAAAAAGAGATTACAGGGAGATCAGATATTAGGTGTACCTCTCTATGTCCCTTGTCACAGAGCGCGCGCACACACGCAACACATGCGTCTGTACACACATGTACGCACAGACATCCGTACATGCACACATTCCTTGCTACTACCATCTAAATATATGCACCGCCACTCTAAGCCCTGCGACGTGGCTGGTGTGTTTGCCCTGATCCCCGCATAAAGGCAGGCAGGTGTGTGCCAGAATCCAGGCAGGAACAAACCGACAGGCACGATTGAATTGCAGCTAAACTCGAAAAGACATTTAACCTGCCGAAATGTTTCACTCAGGCAGGTGCCCGCCCCCCCACAGAAACCGGCAATTCTTCAGCCAGTTGTGGAATTCTGCAACTATTCATAAAATGTGTGAAAATGTACTTTAGAAAAGGTAATCTTGCTATATATGGCAAGGTAAGGGCAAACCTAAAGGATGAGTGTTTCCATTTTTTAACGTTTTACGTGCAGCCATCTGACCGCTTTTTATTGGGTGACATATCATATGAGCACTTTGGTGTAGGCTTGGGAAAACTACAGTCAGAGGCAAGGCTGAAAAATGCCATAAGAATTAAAGGTGCTAAAAATGGATGCTGGATAGTCCAGTATGAAAGGTGGTATATAGCTGTAGATTTTTAAATGGGGGAAATATATGTGAATATTTATATAAGAAAGCTAAGGGGAGGGCTAAGTCTTGTCCTGGGTATCTGTGCAGGTAAGTCGTTCATAAGAAAACTGATTACCTGTGCATGTACTTGGACTTGTTTAATTGGATAAGCTGCATGTGTGCCTATTTGTTGTTCTTTGTGGCTATGCAATTATAGATTCATCTTTTTAAAAATAATGGCTTGGAGGGAATTTTTAAAGTGGACTTCATACATATATATTGTTCAAAAGCCATTGTGCTGAATATAGATATATTGCCAGAAAGGAAATCTTATTCTATAAATAAGATTACCATTGCTTAACATCTAACTCAAGGCCTGTATATTTTAGGGCAAATCAAATGGCTTAATATAGCCAACTGTTTTGTTTATTTATTTTCATTTCAAAGTCAGGGATTAAGGACACTTTTCAATCAAGGTAATGTGCCCCCCCCCAAGCCATACTAAGATAAAAATGAAACTCAGTAAATTTTGAATGCAGCAGATAAGGTACAACATACAACATGGTTGAAAATGTCTTCCTTGCAGAAGGCTGTCCATTGCTGTGTCTACACATTTTAAAATAGATTTTTTTGGCAATAAAAAAATGCTAGAAAGCAATAGGACAGTGAATGCCGCACCTTTCAGTTAACCAGCACAAAAATTTAGTAGAAATCTTTGGAGTCACTTTCCTTTATACATAATTTCAGATGCACTGGCCCAAGCTGTCTTTTTGTTAATACGAAGTTAATTAGACAATCAAACTTTGAGCCTTCAGCAATGGGCATTACAGCTCGTCTAGGGTGTATGTCAGGAAAGGGGGAAAAAATGTGTCTTTTCTTTTATGACCAAACCAGGAGGTTCTACAGCTGGCATTGCATACATGACAGATGTGCATATTTGGAGCCTTAAATGAACAGAAGCCGGGAGACAACTGTGCATATTATCTAGCAAGAGACAGTAGCAGACACTCGCTAAAAAATACAGACAGAAAGGGACAAGAGAAACAGATAGGCATAATAAGATAGCAAAAAAAAAAGGGAGGGGTATAATCAATAAAACGATACAATCTGAACTTTTCGCGAATTAAAAAATGCAAATATACCTTTACATATGCATCAGTATTAAAAATAATACACGCTGGAACCAACAGGAGCGGGAGCAGGAGGAGGAGGTGGAGGAGGAGAGGTGGAGGAGGAGAGGAGGAGGAGGAGGAGAAAGAATGGAGGCGCCGCGGAGCCCTGATTATGCATGGGCTGGAGCTGCCTCCTCTAACCTGTTCTTCTCGGAGCCGGGCAGCCGGCGGTCCTCAGCCGCCCACAGAACAGGAACCGAAACAACCGTTCCCGAAGACTACAGCGTTTATTTTTCTCTTTTGGGGGTTTTGGCGGTTGTTTCATGGGCTCGCCAACTGGCCCCTTTAATTAAAAGCTTCAATAAAAGGCGATCGCGCCAGGAATTCACCGGCTCTTCTTCGCGCAGGATTTGCATATTTTTTTAATGCCCTAATTTCCTTGATGTATGTAAATGTAGCCGGACGTAGTGGGAGACGGGGAGCTGACGTCAATGGACGTGACCTCGCAGCTAAACCTTGAACGTGAAGCCGGGATGGGGGAAAACACGGAGCGGCAGCCGATGGAGCCCGCTAGTGCGGGCAGGGCAGCGGCGGTGGCCGAGCCCAGGCCTGAAGGGGCTGAGGGGGTCCTTGCCAGCCCCAGGGGAGGACAAGCCTCTGCCTTCTTTCTCCACTGCCCGGCTCCCAGCCTCGCCAGCCTTCCGGCGCACTCGCAGGCTCTTGTCCTGAACCTCCAGCCCCATCAAATACACGTTGTTTTGCTTCCCTCAGAAAACCAACACACCCAAAAAACAACAAACCAAAGACAACAGATAAACCAAAGCGAGTTCCCAAATGTTTTAGACCAATGCTCGGGTAGCTTATCAAAAAGAAGACTGACAATGGAACATGATTTTTTTTTTTTTTTTACTTCTCTCCACAAGAAGAGGAGGGGGAGACCTCAGACAACAGAAAATCACTCCTAAAACACGATAAGCTACACGTGTTTCCAGTAGGGAGAGGTAAATCGCCCAGTCGATTGGTGGGGGCTTCTCGTTTGGGTACCTGTTTACCTGTGCAATCATTATGCACGTTGGCTTCATTAACAGCCATGCCATTAGCATGCTTTTTAATGTGATGGGAGTGTCTCGTGTGTGTATGTGTGTGTGTTGGGAGGTGCTTGGGCTGGTGAGCACCGAGGCAGGCGCTGTGAGCCAGATGAGAGAGATCTGTGTCTCTCCACGGCCACCTCTGGGACTTATCTGCAGGGACATGTAGGCCAGGCAGAGCTCCTGGGCAGGAGTTCGAGTTTCACCCACTTGAAAGAGGTGCTGGTGGCGGTGGTGGTGGCGCGGTGGTCGGAGGAGGTTCTCTCTTAAACAGCCAGGCCCTACCGATTACATTGTCTAGGGAGGGGTTCTCGAGGTGCGAACCACTGTGCTGCCGCCGTCTCCGGCGCTGCCTGGCTGGATTTAGCCTGGTGTGTCTTCCACTTGGAGCTCTGCAACCTCGGTGAGGAGGTAGCGTCTCTTCCTTACCGCGCAGGGAGGCCTTCAGACCCCCCCCCCCCCGCTCCCGCGCCCCACACCGAGCCTCGCGGGCCAGCTTGTGCGTGTCCGCATACTGGGCGAGGGGCTGCTGGCAACTCCCTGTGCGCATCTGCTTCCGCCTCTGCTGACCACCCTCTGCCAGGCAGCTAAGAAATGGTCCTCGGCCTCTTCTGGGCCGGGGCCGTGCAGAGCTGGTGGCGGAGGGCAGAGCCAACGGCTGGCAAGGAAGGGGATCCGGAAGCCGCGGTCTTAGCTTCTCAATGCTGCCCTTGGCCGCCAAGGCTGCGGTTTCTTCGTTCCACCTCGCAGCCCCAGCTTTGTTTTCCTGACATGCTCGTGGCCACTGGGCCCCACGCCTGCGAGGGGAATGTGTGCGTGTGCACGGGGGCGGGCGCGCGCGGCGGGCGGGGGCCCTCCCGCCAAGGACACGCCTGGCTGTCTGTCCTCCGGCTGCACTTGGCGGGAAAGCTGGGGGCCGCCAGCGGGGCTGCAAGCTCCAGGCTCTTATTACCACCTCCCTGCTCCCCGCAGGCATCATTTACATACGGGCCACTCGTCAGAATTTTTACAACCCCCCCCCCCCCGCCTCCGGTCGCACGCGCGCAGGCTCGAAACAGACGCCCGCGCGCGCAGACCCCGGTGCCCAGGCTGCGGCTGGCCAGGGCGTGCAAACAGGCCCAGGGGTACAAGCGCCCTCAGCAAAAAGGATTCTTACACCCTCCTTCTTGTGCCTACATCCCTGACAGCCTTCCCGATCGTGTTTCAGGAAGCCCACCTTCCCCACCAAGCCCCCACCCTTCTCTCACTGCCCACTCCCACTCAAACCCTTCACATCTCTCTGGCTCATTCCCTGAAACACACACACACACACACACACGCTTTTTCTTCTCACTCAAATAGATAATCCCTATGGCGAGTCCCTGGTACCTTTGAATAGCTCTGGGGTCTAAAGAATAAAAATTCTTATAATGTATTTATTGTAATTAGCCAAACACATTTAACGAGCACAACAGAAAGAAGGGGAGGAGTGAGGAAGGGCGACTTGAACCAAAAGACCTTTCTTTAAGAAAAAAAAAAGTCTGCAAGTCAAAAGGTCATTCTCCAAGTTTGTAAATAAAATAGCAAAAGGAGTCTTAGAAAGAGAGGAAAGAAGGAAGGTAGAAAAGATCCACAAGTTACATAAAATGGTGCATTGGAAAAATAAGACAGGGCTATTCTTGAGAGAGAGAGAAATCAAGGGGAAAGAAGCTGGAGGAAAAAAGAAAAAGGAGAAGAAAATAAAAGGTAGAAAAGGCAAAAGAAGTTTCCAAAGAAATGTGTGCTGTGTATCCTACAATAGGAAAATGTAGCCATTGCCCTCCTTCAGACGAGACATTTCTAATTTGTTCCGTCTGTCAGGAGGGGACTATGAGAGGTTTGGGTGCAAATTCATTATCTCTGGCAACGCAGAACGTAGTGTGGGGACTGAAAAAGACCGTGGCAATGGATGAACAATAGGGCTTCAGTTCATCAGTAACAAAAGCAGTGGGGAAATTGGTTGAGTTTCAGAGCACGTCCTCCTCGGCAGAGGGGGCTGGACTAGACCTTGGACAGCCCCCCCAAAAACTTGCCGAGCCTCGCACACACCACTTCACTCTCCACTCCGAGGCTCAAGGAGCAAGTGCCTGGCGTGGGGGGGAAAAGTTGGCTTTTTTTTCTTCCTTCATCTTTTGCGCCCTTCTCTCCTTCCCCAGAAGGGAAGGTCCCTTCAAACTATTTTAGACCCAGTCAAGCAAGAATCACCGTGTGGAATTGAGCGGCAGTTTTAAATGTGCTAAGGAGAGGGATGGTCTGAATTTTTTTTTTCTTTCTTTCTTTTTTTTTTCTTTCTTTCTTTTTTTTTTTTTTTGAGACGCCGAAAGGAGCCTGGTTGTGTAACTGCGGCCGCCCTGTGACTGGATCTTGTCTTCTGGCCCGCGCTTTTGGATTTGGGGGCAACACTGCCTCGCTCAGGAGCAGAGCACAAGTGAGTACAGTGGCGGGCCGCAGGCGGCAACTCTGCCGGCGGCGCGGGGCCCTCCTTGCCCGCAGCAGCCCGGCTCCGGCGCTCCTCACCTCGCCGCGAGCCGGTGCCCGCAGCGACGCGCTGCAGGTCGCTCAAAGGGCCAGTCCCGGGTTTGCTTCAGCTAATGACTGTGTGTCTTGGATTCTAAACCTGTTGATCTCATGAATTGTATAAGCTAGAACTGTTAATTATCCAGCGGCCTGACTTTCTACTGCAAAGAGAAGCCAGGAAAATTTCATGCTGGGAAGGGAAATTTTGTATGCAATTTTGTCTTGGTGGTAGTGGGAATTTTCCCACTTAAACCTAGAGCCAAATACGGTTGTATTTTGAGTTCCTAGATTCAGGATTCGTATTCTAAATAATTCTTTTAACCCCCTCAAAATTGCAATTACCTGGCAATGAAAAGAGGGTCTGATAGGATTTTGGTGGAAAGTTATATACAGTATCTAACTAGACCTGGTGGATTTCCACTTCCTTCTTCTCTTTGCTTTTTTGGTTTCTGCGAGGCGAGAGGACGCTTTGCAGGGTTATCCCAAGTTCAAATTTATCAAGATGCAACCATTGCGGTCAGTTATTGGCACTTCGAGCTTCTGGCATCCTAGCGGAAGCCAGAATCTGCGGTTTGCTTGAAGCCCAGACTGTGCTGAGGGACGCAAGACCGTCCTTCCGCGGCCTGGAATCGTCTGAGGAAACCCGGGGTAGTGGGAACCCAGGCAGTGCATTTGCATTAGAGTCTGTCGCGTTTTTCTCTTGCAACATACCTGCGGTGCTTGAATGGAGGACTGTCTTTAGAGGTCAGGGCAGCAATGGAATTGATCAGAAGTTAGACCGGAGGCCCTGTCAAGTCACGGCCAGGGCCGGGGGCTCTTTTGGAGCAGGGGCTGCCTTGGGCCCAGAACAGTGGGGTTGGATCCGGTTTCCTCCCTGTCTTGGTGCCCACCTCTGCCCACCACCTTCTTTCTCCACCTTGACACCAGTAATTAGGGCGCTGTCTCAGGATTCAAGCTCCCATAATCAAGATAACTGAACCAGTGCAGTACTTTCATTTTGCAAAACCAATAACCCCACCCTGCCAGTTCAAAATAACAATAAGCATTTTAAAAAATCATAAAAGAAAAGCAACCTATTTCCAGGAGTGTAAGACTTCTTGAATATATTGAATCATGAGGGGTGGGGGAAGGGAATAAAAAAATCCACCACTTTAGAGCAATCAGGTTTTACATTATTCATTGATTTACTGGAGGAAATAGCCAATCAGGAGCCATAGATATGAATGCACATCTCACCGTGCCGTGGCCTTACAGTAAACTATTTGCATCTTTCTAATGGATTAGATATTTACCCAGGGATTCCCATTGTTTGAAAGGCCTGGAAATTCAGTCCCTTAAACATTTAGAAAATATGACTTTGTTCTAGTCTTAAAATTCTTTCAGGGAAGAACTCTCCCTCTTCTTTTGTATGGTAGGTTACAATGTTCAAATCCCTAATATTTCTTGAGTCCTTCTTTCTTCCAAGCTAAAAATAAAAGAAGAAAAAAATTAATTTCCAAATCCCTCCAAGATTCTGCATATTTTGCATTCCTATTATCATGCATGTCTCCATTTAAATGCAAATTAGCATATTTAACTCTGTAGGTGCCGAAGCCCAGGATACATTGCACTGGGGTTTTCTGGACTATCTTAGAATTTTAAGGAATCATTGCAATTGCAATACTTTAAATGAAGCCAAATGTAGACATGCATAAAATATATATGTTTATATTAAAAGTATGATCATGTTTTCTTGACTGTTTTTCAGATGACTACAGAGAAGCAAAAAATGAATAGACAACCCCACCAACCAAAGGTAATTTTAAAATCTACATTTTACAAAGTTAAAGTGATGTACAAAATCAAAATAGAATATTATTTACTGGGTGGCAGGTCTGCAGTGTATTTCTTATCTTGCAGTGCATCCAATATACAATTCCAGAAAAATCTAAGTTTTCATATGTGCAGTTTTTTCTCATAGTTGGCTTTTATATATTATATATCAAAGATAAAGTAAACATAACATGTAATTGACTATAAAAAAGAAATTGGGGACACAGGATAAATAATAGGACACATTATTAGAAAGGAAGACACTCAAGTACCTTGCCTGAACTATACAATTCACTGTAAATTAAATAGGTTTCATGTAGAAAATGCTAGTCTTGACTGTATTAGTGGACTGTGGTTTACATGAGTGAGAATCATACAGACTCAATATTAAAAAGAATTTTGGTGATAGGCCAATTCTTTATATACTCTGCAGTAGTCTGAACAGGATTTGTAGAGGTGTTCTAAATATCAGTGGCAAACCTGATGTATTTGCATTTATGGAATATCATAATTCTGATAGAAATATGTAGAAAATCATAACTTTTCACTTTTAACTTAAGCAGAGACTGTTTATTCCCAAGAAAACCAGGGTGTTTCAATTCATGTTTCAGCCATCTAGAGACCTGTAAAAAGATTTAAAAACAAGCATAACAATCACGTCCTAGTCTACTGGCCATTATTGGGAATTTGTTAGAGAATAAGCAGGCAAACCATTTGAATTCAGTATATTTTTTAATATGCAGATTTCAAAAAAAAGGTATTCTGTGGCTCAGCTAAATAGCTTTTTGAAAAGCAGAAAAAATCTGGAATAAGAACCCATAGGTATTAATAGTTGCTCCTAACAATGTATCATAGACATTGCTAGGAATCTTTAGAGCACAATTGTTTCAATTTGTCTCACATATATATTTCACCTTGTCCTTGAAATGTGTATGATAAACCATGATATGAACATTGGCAATATTAAATAATAAGGTGCTCAGTGTTAAATCTTTCTATATATCTTTTCCTTCTCCATATTTTCAAAGACGATGGAGAGGTAAAATATTTAATTGACTGCCCATAACCATTATATTGGTTATTTTCACTTTTCAAGGCTCTCATAATGAATCTACAGTGCATGTAACAGGCATGGAGGCCAGTCCTGGAGTCAGTTGTTATGACTATGTGGTATTGCCTTAGGAGATGGTATTTTAAGACTGTATCTTATGTATCTTCTAATTGTAGAAACATCTCAAATGTTCAGTGTCTTGACTTTCATGATAGTTACTTGGGTTCTAAAAATGCATTTAATTGTTAAATGTGGAAACATATCAGCACTAATTTGCAAATTCACACAAATATGGAGGTGATACACATGCAGAAACACATGCATTCATACATCACATCTCTTTATTTTCACTAGCCCCCACCTAGACATATATAAAGCAAAAGATATTCTAAAAATATCTGGCATGTCCTGGGGTTTTGACTTAAGGAGTTGAATTGATCTGATCATATGCTTGCTCTATGTAGTAGATGCCAATTCACTAATGATTCTGCTTCTAGGGCTTAGAAAGCAAGACTAAAATAATCTCAGTCTTCCAGGGCAGCAAAGCTCATTGGGTTTTACACAATGTCAAAAATGGCATGTGCCTCAGTGATGTGTTCAGTTCTTACCCAGTACTTTATGTTATCACCTCTTAGTGCAAGAAAAAACAGTAACTCTATGAGAGTTTATTTCTATGAATTAGTTTGTAGTTTGCCATATATACACATATATCCCAATGCATCCATTTCTGATTGTACTTCCTGGGTCAAAATTTGGTAAGAAAAATAGATGAGCAATTTCCATAGTGTAGGCTCCCTCCCCCCACCCAATAATCAGAATAAGGATGCCCACCAAAAAGTAAATTAATAAAAGATTTAGGGAAAAGTTGGCATTCATGTTACTGAACCATATCTTTAATTGGTGTAATATTGCTGTTTGTACTCTTATTTGGGGGCTTTTCAAAGCAATCCTGATTTCCTTTACTTATCAGTCTTTTCTATAGGATTTGTATATGTGTACTCTGTACATAATTTGGTAAGCATATTCACATTCATGTCTTAAATGAATAAATTACTGACTCGATGAAAGAGTTTATTTTATTTCTGAAAGTGTTTTAGTCATTGGAGAAAATAGTTATCCTATAGAAATGAGAGTATTGTGATAAACTAGTGATGTGTGAAATGAATATGAAAATTTATGACATTGGCTTATAGCATATATTTTAAAGAATAGTAATAACACCAAATGTAATTCATAATTTTGGCAAATAGTCCATAAAGTTTGCCCATGGACTGTGCCTTAGATATTCTGTTGAGGGGCATCTGACTGTTAGAACTGTACATATTATAGACACATTAGACAGAGATAACTCATTATGAAGAAGAGAGCTCTTTTAAGTGATCATATTTACACTTTGAAAAGTGCTAAGAAAAGGAATGTTGCTAATTAACCCATAAAACAATATTCCCCTCTAGGCAGAAGAAGGGTGAGGGTGGGGAAGGGGAAGATAAGGGTCGAGTTCTGCTCTTACCATTCAGTATCTATGTCTTTTTCATGAGGTAACAATACTTTTTTCATAATTTCATAAGGAAGCTTAGTGCATTTTGACCTTCTGTATGAAAATTGATGTTTGAAACTATAGACAAAGGCTCAACATTTATTACAGTGGAGTTTTGTACAACATTAGAAACTACTGCTGCCGTGTTTACCTGTGCTTCATTCTAAGGCACACACCCTGTAGAGAGAGTTATTTTTTTAAAAAAACCGGGATGAAGTCGGCTTGCTTACAGCATTCATTTTGAACTTACAGAACAAAATACGCTACCCTATCACCATGGTACATAGATACAAAACATGCGTGAGCTGTGAAGCCATTAAAAACACACCATCAGAGCAATGTAATCACACATCGACTCACTGCGTAATACTGAGCTGATTCCCAGCCCCAGAAAGCAAGGCCCTGCTTTAAGCAATAGCAAAGTGCCTTCCATCTGTCTGCCCATGCAATCTGCCAGAAGAGAAATTCAGGCAAAGACGTTCCCCAGATCTGAAATGCTTTTATCTGTCCTTAGAGAGAGATTTCTTCTAGTCTTTGGATATTAGAGCGATCTACACTAGCACCAAGGAGGTAAAAGGCCGCGGGTTGCTTTTCCAGGAGCAGTCGGTAGCGGTAGCGGAAGAGATGTTGATTGGGAAAATAAGGCTTATTGCAGTGCTGCCGCTGCTGCTGCTGCCTCTGCCGCTGCTCAGGCAGCAGGCCTGGGGCAGTAGGCTGATCACTGATGCATATCAATAACCATGTACTTGAGATTTCTCATGACATCATCATTACCTTGGTCTCCCGCGGTCTCGAACCTTTGACCTTGCCGGGCTGGTCCACATTTTGGCAGTGAAAGCCCTTCCAATGATGGCCCTTTTCTCCTTCTTTCAGACCGGGGGCAGCAGCACGCCAGCAAGAAGGCATCTTCTCTTTCCCAGCCTAGAAGCCCTGTGAAATCGAGGATCTTCCCCCTAAAACACACACACACAAGATATTGCAATCAAGCTGCCACTGCTTGGTAAAAAGCTCATGGTGCCTAACCAGAAAGGATCAGGAGCAGATCCTTGAATCAGCTGTCACTTCTATAGAATGGGATTTTTTTTCCTTCCTCCTTAACCTGCACTGGAAGTTGCCGTTGGCTTCATACATCTCCATAGAGGGAGGCTAAGGAGTCTTGCGTGAGAATGAAGCAATTTACAATGCAAATAGAGGCTTCTGAAGGGACGGATACTGCTGCTCACTCATAACCGCTTGCTGCACCTTAATAGCTGGTTTTATTTTCTGATATTAATAGATGAATTGTTGACTAACGCTGCCGGAGATTACTTGCTGAAAGGGGGAAAAAAGTTCGGAATAAACTTTCAAAGCAACAGATCTTATTTGGATGTTTTAGCGGCACACACAAACAGAAACCAGGTCATATTTACATACAAGGAGGAATCTTAAGCGCCTGCAAGTGTCCTGGAGGACTACTCTTCGGTACTGCCAGAAAGATCGGGATCTGGATTCAGGCCAGAGGAAGACAGAGGAATGTGAGGGAAGCGAGTTGTTATCTTTGGTTATCTAGCTGTATGAGTGTATTGGTCTTCATAAAGCTAGATAACCGAAAGTAAAAACTCCTTCAAGATCGCCGGGGAGCATGTGAGAATGAAAGACTACAACCAAGAGACAGTAAAAACCAGAAAGGTCAGGAATACTTATTGAATCTAACTTTGTTTTTGTTTTTGTTTTCCTTATGATTAAAGGTTGGATTAGAGGAAATTAAGTGACATACCTATGCCAAAAAATAAAGGTGCCAGGTGTTTTGAGAGGGGTTGTTACGAGGGAGAATTGTATAATGCTAATGAGTTAAGAGGCATGTGCAGTCCATCCTACTTAAAAGCAAAAGTTCAAATATGAAGTTTTTCCCCCTTTCTTAGAAAGCTGTTGTAGAGATGACTGGTACCTAGTTTTAAAATGATTTCATATGATATAGATGTAGGCTGTTTTCTTCTGAGGCCCCCCTCCTCTGATAAATTTTAAATTTTAAGTTTCATTTAGAAACTGCATGTATTTGGGGTGTATATCTGATTATATGAAACTGGACTATCAGAAAAGTTTATACTGGAAGGTTAATATTTTATATCTACTGAGGACATAGTACTAGTAGGGAAATGCAAAAAAAAAAAGCAGAGGCTTATTTTTATTCTTCTATTCAAAATACAAGGACAGATGCTTCTCTGTTCTAAGAGGGTTTCCTTGAGGAAGCTACTGAAGCAGAAAGACATGATGGAGACGAGATCGCCTCCCCTCTTGTCAAAGTGTTAAAAAAATGTTCTGTCTTACTCTGGGCCTAGCATTGGAAATGAAAGTGACATTTACGCCACAACCCACGTGTGCGCCTCCTCTCTTTTTGTTTAAGGATGATCAGGTCTATCCAGGAAACAGCTCTGGCATCCCAAACTGAAATAATTAGGACGTATATAGACCTGACAAAAATGGAAAGGGGGTGGGGAATCTGAGGGTCTGTCTTGCCTAATTGATTCCGCTAAACGGAATGCAGGAGATGTGAACGGCAGGACGCTCTGATTCCCACGCTCGGGGGCAAGTGGTAAAGCGGGCGGGCAGCCTATGACAGACAGCCCTGTTGTGGGGGGGGGGGAGTATGAAAAAAACATCAAGTACACACCATACTCATCTCCATCGCTTAAGAAAGTAGAGGCATTTCCCACCCACAGCCATCTGCAGCCTCCCAAATGGGAGCAGCGACTGGTCTGTAGCTGCTGCATGCTGTCTGTTTCTGTTAATTTTATAACCACTGTGTAATCTGGCCATAATTAAGTTTGGCTCCCTTCTTTGGTTGAGATTTTCGATATTTAAGGAAAGCTAGTAGAAAGCAGTTCCGAGAAAGCACCATGCTGCCTGCCCCTCATGTCAGATTCTCAGTCCATACTTTTGGCTTTGTGATCACCTTTTGGCTGTTATTTTGGGTGAGTAATATTTAAAAATACATATCTCTATATAACAGACATTATCATCACTTCATCTAAGTGTTTACCTCTTACATAATAATTATAGAAACTTAGCCTAATTATGCTAGTTGACACACTGGAAGTAAAACTATAAAATCATCAACCTGTATAATATGATAAAAGGTTGTTTTGGTGTAGTCTCAGCTAGAAACATTATAAACAGACATTTTTATTTAATCTGAAAGTGACTGCTTAGCCAAAGCTTTGACTCTTTGAAGGCCCCTATAGTAATCTTTTTGTAAATGTCTTTACATTTGCCCACATGTCACCAAGCAAACATCTGTATGAGCATTTAAACATAAACACAAACATTGCAATAAGAAAATGCCCCAAATCCACATGGCCTAGATGGTTGACAATCCCAATCCCAACTATGTAACTCTTCTTCCAAAGCATTACACTGTCCTTTGTAGCTTCATCTTCTTTTAGGACTTCAATCTGGAGAAGCCTTGTAAAACCCCTGATAGTTTCAGTCAGAAACTCTCAGAGACTTTGTTAATGTAAATTCTCAATTTGGCTGAGGAACACGTGCCAAAGTTTTACTACAGTACTGACCGTTGAGAAGATCCTTGTTTATTTACATATGAAGCACTGTTTGTGCAAACAACCATTCATTGTTAAGTGCCTGTATTCCTTTCATTTACTTCATGTCCAGGGGTGCTATTTACCTAGACCCATTGTCTACTACAATTAACATTTACATTACAAAGTGTGTGGTTTTCTTTCTCAAGGAGGTTCAATTAAGGCAATAAGATGTTTGCTGGGGAAACCTATTGTTTACTGAAAGCACTCAATGGAGTCAAATTACTGAAGCTTTTGCCTACATCTTGGTCTTTGATGTAAATATGTTAACTATAACATATAAGTAAAATAAACAGTATTATAATTCTGTGTTTGCCATTGTCATATCAAACTTGCTTTGTATCATACTAATGTTACATGACTTATCGATCAATAAAAATGCATTTCAATGTTATTATTTTCATTTTATTTTTTGCTGTTCCACTGCTCTTGCTGCAACATGTCCCAACTTTTCTTTTTTCTATTACACATCAAACTTTTGACATTTTGTTTTATTTGTGTGTGTTTAAGAGAGGTACTGCATCTGACCATGGGTCTGAAGGGTGTGTGAGGTAATCTCTACAATGACCTTATAATAAGGTGATATTTCTTTGAAATCTGAAATATTCCAAAAGCATGTATATTTAAGTCAAAAGAAGTGTAAATATCAGTTAAGTAGTTCTTTGAAAGCTAGTTTTAACATTGGCAGAAACCGGATCAAGTTTATTTAGCATGCCACTGCATTGTAAAACAGTTGGACTGAAGTTGCAGGTTGCGTGAGTATGCATGTTAACTAGTGGGAACCAAGTGCAGTCTTTGTGAAAGGGTAGCAGCAGATTGCTTGTGCAAGGCCAATGTTAAAAAGGCAGCTGAATTTAACACCATCTGGAAGAAAAGATCCCTTCACGACTTTCTCACACCGTCAGACAAAACTAGTGTCTCTTGTTCCGAGCTCTTGTCTATGCAACCATACAATACTGAGTCATTATACTTTTGCTGAGAGAAAATTTGAGAACACAATATGGGTAACCAGTGAATGACCAAGTTTCATTGTGCCCGCTTAAGTCGATTGAAATCTACGTCTAGAGCTATGAATGGTAGTATTGTTTTCCTCACCAGGGCTGTACTAAATGTCAGCACAGTGTAAAGAAAAACTTGAAGTCTGCAAATAACTTACCAGATCTCAATTATAATATTTTCCCACACTAGAACTAATATCATTGCGAGGGGCTACATTGCAGAAAATACCAAAAGAAGCAAAAAGAAATAGAGAGTTCATTTAGAAGTTATTTTATCCAGACAAACATTTTAATTTTCTGATGGAAACTACAATTCAGGCTGCAGGCTGGATTGAGAAGTGGAATTAATTACTGGGAAGTTCAAGTTACAAAAATGCTTCAAAACAAACAACTGGTCCCACCTTAAGTCCTCCTTTCTTAAATATAAAGAGACTCTGCTTGTGTTGTATTGCTTTAATGCTGCTTAGAATGTTTACTATAGATCTAGCTTAAATTTTGCTTTAAATGTTGGCAGACACTGCTCTTTCAAAGTTTGCCAGTATGATTGATATTGCAAAAGAACATCGTACATGTACGTTTCCAAAAATATACAATGTTCTGGCACCTGATACGTGGATTCTGATGCCCTTAGGAATACTCCTCCTTTTATATTACACCCCCTCCTCATTTCCTAACTTTTCTCAGATGTGTGTAAATCAGTTATTATGCTTAGGTTTAACATTCACAATAATCTCTTTGACTCTAAACAGTCAGAAAAAGGAAACAAAACAGTTCAAAAAGAGTTGGTTGTGTCTGTTTTATTAGGATGTCTATTTTAAATATAATTGGCTTTGCAATTTTGTTATTGTGTCACCAAGTGTCGCGTAGTTCTTAACATGTAAGTGCAAAACAATGAGTAATTGCTGTTTTGCTGAATAATACATTTGAGTTGCCAACGTCAAAGGTATTATTTTGTGTATTTCTAAACAGAAATGTTAACTGCAGGTTTTGACATCTAAAATCTTTTCATGAAATACTTAGAAGTAGGACGATAAAATGACACCTGTAAAAGTAAATATAAAGATATAACCAACTTATTTTCCTTGTCCTACTTTGTACCAGAAAATTAACAATGAAAAATCACTCAGTAATAGAATTATAAAGGATCTAACATAAAAAACAGAGTCATACAGAAAAATCCAAAACAACACAAATGGAAATTGGTAGGGGGACTAAATGGTGATGGGAAAAATACAATAAAGATTAAATTAAAAAAATAAAACAATGGAAATGGGAAGAGGCAAAAGAGATATATAGGACAACTTCTGCAATATCCTTGTATGATGTGAATGGGTATATTCCCCAGTATCAGCCCCCTAGTGAAGTTACCATTAATGTATGTACATTAGTACATTAGTAATGAGGTACATTTATTATTCACATTCAAAATAATTTTTCCAAAAGTGGCTTTCCTTTAAGTCTTAAACACTAAGTTTCTACTGCTAGTATTCTGTTTACTTTTTAAATTAAAATAATTTTCTCACTTGGAAAAATAGTAAATTCTAATTAGATTCTGTCTACAGTTTTTGATGAAAATTAAGAAACCACTTAAATAATAAGTAATAGATGAGCACATTTCAACTTCATAGGTGGTCTTTCTATTCATAGACTATATATATCAGTTCAAGCCATTTTAGCATTTTAAGGTTTTGACTTTTTAAAATGGAAAGATGAAGCCAAAAGTTTTATTTTCCAATGTAGCCAGAAAATGTATGAAAGAGATATAGATAATATAGCTATCTATCTAGTCACCCCTACCCCTAGGATCTATATCTCTGGAAATGCCATTGTGGCTTAAGAATATTGATACCCTTTTCCCAGTCTGTCTTTCTATGACTTAGCTTTTCCCTAATTAGTTAGAGTAAGTAAAACTCATCATAATATGATGCATTTGGAGGGGTGCTGCAGGTAGATGGTAAGATGGGCAACATGAGACAGGGTGTCTTTTAAAACTTACTGGGTAAAAAAACAGCTGTAATGCTGGCCAATTATTTAAATACTAGTACTTCAGACAGTTAAACATACTAGTACTTCCTCCAGTAATGGAGCATGTAAAGTAGTTTTTCAGCGTCTCCAGATTTTAATGGACGGCTTTGTTATCCTGTTTTTAATGCTCATTGGTATCTTAACACTAGTTAGCCTAGTACAGCAATCAGCAGAAATCTTCATTCGCTTTTGAGAATTGTTCGACCTCCTAATTTTGTAATCAATTCTAAAGACGATAAATGGGAATGAGAAGTATGTAGTTATGACTGCTGCTAAGGAATGTCTGCCTGCCTTTAACCAAGGCCTCGAGAGTTAGTGTACTTTTTGGAAAGGTGATGACCTCTTTGAGGTAGGAACTTATGGCTTTCTGCTTTGCAGCCAGCTGTCAGGCCACAGGGGGTAGGACTTTAAAAAGTGAAGATAATCGACTTTATTCGGGGAAATATGGAGTTCTGAGCCATATTTGTTCAAAGAAAAGCACATCACTGTATTTGGCGGTTTGACTGGGTTTTAGCTGAGCTCTGGCACGACGTAGTCTTGAGATCTAAAAATAGCCTGGCTCAGCAGCTGCAGTGCAAGGTGCTTGAGGTGGGCGGTGCAGGGAGGAGACAGCCTACTCTGTGACTGGCTGGAGAAGTGGCTGGGCTAGGCAACAGCAGCCGCGAAAGCGGCCGGTGAGGCGCGAGGCAGCACTACGCCTCCCGCTGACCGCCTACAGCCTAAGTCTTCCTTCAGCTGCGGCTGCTCACCGCCCTTTCCTGAAAGCGGGCGTCTGATTGGTGTTTCCCGGGAGACCGGCGTCCGGAGCTGCCTGGAGCTGCGGGTGTTGGTGCGCCGGCGCGTGCGCGCTCCTGGAGCTCGCGCCCGCTTCGGGCTGGTGCGCGCGGCGGGGCGCTCAGGGGCGCGCTTGAGGCGCTAGCTGTAGGCTAGGGTCCTCCCAAGTTCGCGTGATCTTAAATTCCGGTGTCCGCCCTCCACCTCTTGGAGGTCGCTGGGCTCAGGTGCCGCAGAGTGAGGCACCAGCCTCCCTCTGTCTGGCAGACTGAGTTGCCTCCACGGAGACTGTTCTGTGATTTTTGATTTGCCTGCCCTTCGGCCTCTGTGTCAGCTCGGGACTGCGGTTGCTTAGGAATCTATGAGTTGTGACTGTGGACAGGGGTGGCGTCGGAGTTTAGTCACGCCTGGACGTCTGTTGGAGGCATGCATCTCGCGGCGGCCGCCCACTTTCCAGGGCTCCTTCTTCAGGCTAGCAGGCAACGATGATTAAGGGGTTTTCTTTTGCTGGCATTCAGTTTTTCTACTTCTGCCCGGGCATCTTCTCTGAATGTGATCAGTGTCACTGGTAAAGATATTGTGTGTCACCCCCATTATTTTTTAACTCAGTGAAAAGCTGCTAAAGGAAAGTACCCCTGTCCCCCATTCGCTGGGAAGGTCCTGGGGGAGAAAGTTTTGTGAACCTGGAGCCTGGGTTGGTGAGCGCACTCAGCTCTGGGCCCTTTGCTGAATCAACTAACACCTCTACCCCCGTTGCCTACTAGGGACTCTGGGCGTGTCTTCCTTTTATCAGATTTGCTAGAAATATTAATTTCCTTGTTGGGTGGATACAGTAAAACTTGTTCAGAGATTACTTTAAAAAGAGATCGGGGTCTTAAGCACTTACTAAAGCCAGTTAATAACATCATGCATGGACATTTAAACTTGTTGTAAGTTGCAGAGAGGATTAGTGGGATGTCACGCTGTGCGCAGCTAATGATACCATCTTAACTCTAACCGGTCTAAATCCACCTCGCCCGGCGCAGGTCTGGCTCTGCGACCCTCGAGTGAGTCTGGGGAAGAGGAGGGTCTTGGAGGAGCTCAAGGAGGTCGGAGACTGGAGTAGCGGCACTAGTCCTTCTTTTGAGGGATGGTCACTCGCGTCCCTGGAGGCTGCGGCGGTCCTCCTGCTGAGTGGTCACCAGCACCCGGATGAGGGCCCAGTACACGAACCTACCACAGCTGACGAACTGTGCTTTCGTGACACAGAAGGTCACTTACCTGCCTGTTAAAAGTGGTTTAATTCCAATAACCAAGAAGGGGGGGTGCACCAAGGTTTGTTGCAAACTTAGATGTAGTTGTGGGATTTCAAAGGTGTTGGCTTTTTGCTGCTGATCGATTTGCATTACAAAGGCTGTTACTTTCCATTCTTTTCTAAAGTAGTTCAGCTCAGTATTTCACAGGTAAATATCGAAGCACAGTATTAACAACTTCTTGTCATAGGCTTGCTTAACTGGTTTCACACTGATTACTGTTTTAAGGCAGTTTGCGACTACTTTATGATAGGGCCAATTAGAAATAATCATGGGAAAATGCTCCCCAAATACTGCGTTATTACAACACACACCTAACAATATTCATTTTGTTCTGTCACGAGGCAGCTGTCTGATGGATTTCCTGTATTTTCTGAGTATCTTGTAATAGTCATTGGCCCTGGGAAAACGAGCTGTCAGGAAAATTCTACAGCAACCTGGCTCTTGTTTTTAAGTTTTAAACTCAAACCCGACAAAGTTAGAATGTTTATGTCATATCATTGGTTGCTAGGGGGAGATTGGAAATAATTTTTTGCATACATCCCTGTTTTGAAGTGGGTTCATATACAGGTTTTCATCAACTATTAAACACTTTCTCTAAACCAGTCCACAAAAAATAATTTACAGATTACTATCCAGATGTCTCTTATATCTTTGTCTTTTAGGGGGAAAAATCTTTATACATATGTAACTATACCCACACATATTATAGATAAGAGTGAAATTTATTGGAATGAAAGAATTTCTAATAAGTATTAAATTAAGAAATATTTAACTGAATAAAGATTTAAGATATAATTAATGTATTTATCAATTTTGGTCTCATAAAAAGTCCTATAATTTATTTGGAGGTAATGCCTTCATGAAGACAATTATAGATTTAATGTCATTGAAATTCAGAATCCATAGACTTACTTCTTGTCAGGGATAGAGCTCTTGTATAGTAATAATAGAAGTATAGTCCTTACTTTTAATTCAGTGAGAATTATGAGTGTACCTGAAACTGTTGCATGAATTTAGCTGTCTTTGAGAGGAACTCAAATCATGAATTTTAGCCCTTATTTTCAGAAAGTGCATAGTTTATACATAATAGCTGTTCAATATATATTATTTTAACATATTGAGCTAACCTTGAAACATATGATCTATATACAAAATTAAGTTAGCATTGGCTGACAGGAATCTGATGAGGTTGAGGATATTGTGCAGTCTGTGGAATACCTTGAAAACTGTTTAGGAGCTTTAAATATGAAGCTATTACTATGACTAATTCATGGCAAGTGAGTTTGAAAAGAATGGAAGAAAAATAATTTAATAGGTCTTCATCTTTAGAGTTTGTAGTGTATGCCTCTTGAATGATTCCAGTAGTGAAAATACCTAGATAGCAATAAAATAGGAATTAATTGATAAATTTATTTTTATGAAGTAACTCATGATGTTTTGTGGGTACTTAGATTAATATAAAGTATAGAAAGTTTAGCTGTCCCCAGATAAAGTTAGAAATTGCTGAATAGCTTAGATTTTTCACACTGAAGTCTCATGGGATTCCAGTGATTCAAATAGCACAGTACAAATATCACCATATTTCTGCCAAATTTGTCTCAGATGGACTAACTTCTAAGGAAGAATCCATAGTATGACTGAGCTAACAGAAAGTATGTTACCTTTCCAATAGGTAATCCCTCCATTTGCATGCTGCACTCACTGACAGGAGAGAAGACTTGAATATTTATCATTTTTCTGGACTTTAGCCTTAAGACCTGTATTTTCAACTCAAAATATATGAAGTGACAGTATTTTTTAACCAATAATTATTATTAAGACAAAATTACATTTTTTAGTCAATGGAAATAAAAATTGGCTTTACTTAAGTTAAACTTAACTGGATCCATTTTATTAGAGATTGTCTAATTCAATTTTGACTTTTCAAATTGCATTTTTTTACTATAAACAGCCCTTCTGCATAAAATGCAGTTTGAAAATGGAAAATATTTATGCTTTTATCATTTTAAGTGATCAAATATTACAGTGCTAGATATTTGAATATCATGTGCATCAATACATTATTAACTTAATCTAATGCTCAGAGTCATTACCACATCCATGGATATCTTTCTGATATGTCTCTAGTCCACTGGATTTTGAAGTGTGATTATGTAAATTTTCTACTGATAAATAAATGACTATTATTGTACTTGAAATACCACTCAAATTCTTAAGACCATGGCATCTAAATAATATATTATACATTCCTTAATTATTTATCAAGACTAATTCAAAATAAGTGTAGGGTAAAGCACACATTTATTTTTAAATAGCCATCCCTTCCCCAATTTTTTCTGTACCAGATTAAAAAATATTTCAAATGGTGAAAATATGGAAAGATGTGAGAAGGGTTAGTGAGGAGAGTGAGTAAGCAGGAAGTTTATCCTTCAAAGAAACATCTCTGGTTTCTCAATGATATGTACTATCACCCTTATGTAATTTTCATGGCATGTGATCTCAATGCCAGTTCAGTAAGGGTATTTTGGTCACAGGAAACCATGTTTAAATGTTAAACATTAGTGTAGAAAATTCCTCACCATTACTTGACAAGGAAAAGGAAAACTTAGCAAACAAATATTTTACCCATGGTTACTTTTAAAAGTCCTTTTATAAACATAGTAATGAAATTGTAATCTTGAGTTATAAAATTTGAGTAAGGGTTACGCAATCAAGTAGTAATACTAAATTAAAGAATGGCTTTTCTTTATTTAATTATAGCTGTAGGAAATCACAATAATCAAAATGTGCCTTTTCATCATTTAACATTGCAAGCCTGTGTTCAGAACTCTTATTGTACTGTGTCTTTAAAGGAGGCACTTGTGTATTTTACTTACACAAATTCTAATTGCAGAATCCACTCTGATCACCAGGTAGAAATAATCTGAAGCCTCATAAGTTCATGAGCTATACACTTTTCCTTTTTGTTCTGCAGACCACACCTTATCTGGTTGCTAATGAAATACAGGCGATTGATTGCAGGAAATCTTGAAGAAAATATTTGCTGTACCACATAGAGTAAGCTCCATTTGGTGCATTAGCATTTAGCCATTTTATGCAAATTTAGAGAAAATGACTCATGTATATGATTTAATATGCATCAGCGATAACTCATACCACCCTTATAAGAAAAAAGAAATTAAAAATTCATTAGAAAACTAGACTAGTGTCACTACATGGTTAAAACATTATTAAAGCATATTTCAATGTTTTGCTTACACTAGTGTTCTCATCATGGTGCCACCATTTCATGACAAAGGCCGTGGAGGAGAAAACATTCAACTTAAAATGTCTGCTGGCACACATCGCTGGGTTTGTGTGTCACTAAACAATGAGCGAGCGCAGCCTTGAATACCAACTATTTAATTAGCACTTTTGGAAGCCATGCATAGAAAATAGCTCATTTACATGCATCTGCTTAGCGATTAGTCCCATAAAAAGCTACCATTTTTTGTTGTTGTTTAATACAGCGAGCATTTTACCATTCGGCCATGAAAAAAATCAAAACATATGTTGTTATTTTCAAATTCTGAAATTCAGAGATTTAATTAATTCAGGCAAAAGTCTTCATATTTCTCTTCAAGATATATTTAAATTATTTAATTTAACCTTAAGTGTACCATAAAAAGCTGGATATAAGTAATAATTAAGAACTTCAAAGGGCAATGGGAACCCTCTAACAGTCCTTGGTTTAATTAAAGGCTATTATTAGAAATCTCTCAAAGATACAGTTACATTTAATGACAAGTGATGACTGACTAGTAAAAGCAGTATTTGAAAGTTACGAGTATCTTATTCTAAATACAACTGATAGAAAGTATTGCTATCAATCCATTTTGAAAATAAGTGACATGTATTTCTTAAAAAATCAAATTGATAATATTAAAAACCTGCAAAAGATGCTACACTTTTCATTACTTCTCTAGTTTACACATACCTGTCATGATCACAAATTAATTGTGTGCTTCTTAAGAAGCATTTCTGCCAATTTAAATGTCTTTAAGAGGGTATATTTTTCTAGTACACTGGCGTATTTATGAAGCCATGTATACAAATGTGTGGATGCATTAACAATAAAAGTGGGCTTCACTAGTGCATTTTGACATATAGCATTCTTTTTTGGACTGTAAATTGATATTTAATATGACAGTAATACATTATTTTTGGAAGTTTATATTATCCCCCATATTTGTGTGAGTAGACAATTGGCCAAAAAAACCCAGGTGATTCTAAATACATTTTAGAATGTATATAAACCAAACAGAAAATAAAACTAGGCCACTTATGTAAAAGTGGCTGTTATGAATAATTATACTCATTGGATGATTTTGCTTTAGATGTATTTATTTATATAGAGAATTTAGCTGGAATTGGAATAGTTAAAATTCTGGGCGGATGAATGAGTGAGTAGTGCATTTATAGTCTCAAGTGAAATTGATGAACAAACATTTCAAAAATTTATTTAGACATTTTACTGATTTGGTTTGTTAATTATCTTTAGCCATTGGTTTATAAAGCATCTATAATAAAAAGTACCAATTATTAAGGGTATAAAATTTACTTTTATGAATAATCTATTGTTTTGAAATGTGATATCCTATTTCCTTTGTTCACTGTAGGCCAGCGAACATCCTGGGACATGTGGTCTTAGAAAGATGGTATGGATTAAATGTGCAGATATGAATCTATATTGGTGCATCCTATTTATCTATCTATTTAAAGAACATGGTATATATATGTAGTCCACTGTGTAAGGAGAGTGCGCTTATGACGTGTCTTTTGTGTAACATGTTCTTTAATTTGAACACTTTTTAACTTCAATTTTTAATTTTCTCCTCCTTGTAACCAGTATTATCCTTTATTTGTGTATTTTGCTCTTCCCTCTACACAGAGACTCAGAATATAAGCTTTGTAGAGTAAGGAACTTACCTGACTGGTTCACTGTTTAATTTTCTGCACACATAGAATGGTGTTGGATACATAGTAGATATTCAATGATTATTTGAGTATGAGATTGATTTTTCTTTTTTTTGATATATATCTTTTTAAATTTTTTAAATATATTTTATTGATTATGCTACTACAGTTGTTCCAATTTTTTACCCTTTGTCCTCCTCCTCCCATTACCCCTTACTCCCTGAGGCAATCATCCCCGACCTTAGTTCATGTCCATAGGTCATGCATATAAATTCTTTGGCTATTCCATTTCCTATACTGTTCCTAACATCCCCCTGTCTATTCTGTACCTATCAATTTGTACTTAATCCTTGCACATTTTCCCCCAATTCTCCCTCTTCCCCCTTCCAACTGATAACCCTTCAAATGATCTCCATATCTATGATTCTGTTTCTGTTCCACTTGTTTGCTTAGTTTGTTTTTTAGATTCAAGTATTGATAGTTGTGAATTTATTGCCATTTTAATGTTCATAATTTTGATCTTGTTCTTTTTCTTAAATAAGCCCCTTCAACATTTCATGTAAAAATGGCTTGGTAATGAAGAACTCCTTTAGCTTTACCTCATGTATGAAGCACTTTATCTGCCCTTCCATTCTAAATGATAGCTTTGCTGGATAGAGTAATCTTGGTTGTAGGTCCTTGCTTTTCATCACTTTGAATACTTCTTGCCAGTCCCTTCTAGCCTGCAAAGTTTCTTTTGAGAAATCAGCTTACAGTCTTACAGGAACTCTTTTGTAGATAACTTTCACTTTTCTCTTGTTGCTTTTAAGATTCTCTCTTTAATTTTTTGCTTTGGTATTTTAATTATGATTATCTTGGTGTGGTCCTCTTTGTGTCCATCTTGTTTGGGATTCTCTGTGTTTTCTGGATGTGTATGTCTATTTCCTTCACCAAATTAGGGAACTTTTCTTTCATTATTTTTTTCAAATAAGTTTTCAATTTCTTGCTCTTTCTCATCTTCTTTGGGCCCCCCTATGACTTGAATGTTGTTGGTATGTGTGAAGTTGTACCAAAGGCTTCTTAGCCTATCATTTTTTTTGGCGGGGGGGGGGGATTTTTTTTTCTTCTTGCTGCTCTTATTATTCAATAAGAATAGAACTCAATAAGAATTTGTTTTTCTTACTTATGTTCCAAATCATTGATTTGATTCTTGGCTTCTTCCACTCTTCTGTTTGTTCCCTTTAAATTTTTCTTCATTTTGCTTAGTGTAACCTTCATTTATGCCTGGGTCTTTTTTATGCTGTTGAAGTACCTAATGAGTTCCTTGAGTATCTTAGTAATCAGTGTTTTGAAGTCTGCATCTGATAGTTTGCTTATCTCCATTTCATTTAGTTCTTTTTCTGGAGTTTCTTCTGTTCTTTCATTTAGGCCATATTTCTTTGTTTCCTCCTTTTGACACCCTCCCTGTGTTTGTTTCTATGTGTTAGGTAAAGCTGCTTTTACTCCCTGTCTTAGTAGTCTGATCTATTGTAGAAAAGCACATGGGTAAGTTGGATGGGGTGGAGCCTTAGGTAATTGCCAGAGTGGGCAACCTGTACGAACCAGGTTGATGGAGGCCCAGGTATGGTGTTGCTCCACTCTGTGCTTATGTGGCTCTGTTCTGTTGGAGAGTTCAGAAAGGTGACAATGCTGCTGCCTGTCCCCTGGAGTTTCATCCAGGAGGAAGCTCTCTCTTGGCACTTGCCCTGATTCCAGATATTTTCATTTCTCCCTGTATGCCACTGGTGCCCTTCCAACTGCTACTGCATGGGTGCTGAAACCCAGAGGGAGTGAATCTGCATAATTCCTAAGTTTGTTGAAGGCCCTTTAAGAGGAGACTCCTGAGAATTCTGCAGTCTCTTCCACTGCCTGCACCACTGGTTTTTACAGCAGAAGTTGTGGGGACTTATTTTCTTGGCACTGGAACCCTGGGCTGCGTTGTCTGGTATGCAGCTGGGATCCTTCACTCTGGAAGTATTCCTCCCAATTTTTACCTACCACATGTGAGTGTGGACCACCCATTCCTCATCTCTGTGTCTCTCTGTGTGTTTGCACATCTCTACCCCTCCTACGCATCTGGACGAATGTGGGTTCTTTAATTCTTTGGTTTGTTGGACTTCAATATGGCTTGTATTTCTGATGATTCTGGGAGATATTTGTTTTATGGTCTAGTTGTAATTTTTGCTGTGGTTGTGCAAGGAGCTGAGCTGTGTTTACCAACACCTCCATCTTAACCAGAAATTGATTTTTCTGAGATAGATTTTCCTGTATGGACCTAAGGGATTGATTCACAGAGATAGATTGGTTTTTCCAACATTGGAGTCCTATGGATGCTGCCAGCTATGTTGAAGAGATCATATTTCATAGGTAGAGCAAAATCATTGTTTGCTTTGGAGGCCAATGATGACTGCAAGCAAAGTCTAAGCTAGATTTCAAAGACCATTTGTGGGAAAATTGTGTATGTATTTGAGATCCTATCCTTGATATAGGAAATACTCAGTGGTTCATGAAACAAGGCTAAGTTAACTGGATGCTTGGGAATTAAGTCATGGAACACAGAGCTATTAACGATATACTACAAACAAAATATTGTTCAAGTGATTTTAATATTTTTGTTTTTCTCTGATTAAAATATCTAATTTATAAAGGCAAGCTCCTATAAATGGTCTGAAGTGCTTACAATTTTAACTAATGATAGAAAAATAACTTTGAGTTAGAGTCTTCTAGGGCTTAGCATTCTTTTTGATCAAGTTGGGACCATTTTTGAAACCTCCATTAGTTATCTTAGAATACAAGGGAATTATAAATAAAGATATAGTTCATGTTACTAAATAGTACTCCTGTGAATTAAAAATTAATGTGTGCAATCTGAGTGTTACACAGAGAATTTAAGTCACTATTTATATTTTTTAGCAGAAATTGAAATTCATGATTTGGTATATACAGTGAAAAATTGTCTTTTCACATTTTTACACAACTTGGATTCAAAATAACAAATGTGAGATGGGAAACTCAAATCAATGAGATGTTTAGTGGGCTCTTATTATGTCCCCACCAATAAGGTTCTAAACTTCTTAGAAAATAACCAGCATTAAGTTGTTGAGTTCATAAACAGCAAGCAAATATATTCATAAGATCAGGTAGTTAGAAAAGTGAGTCATCCGAAAGTACAATCCTTTCTTATTTATGTGCCATTAAGAAAGAATGTTTTTGATTTGAGAGTTGGGTTAAGCATTTGGTCAACTCCATTAACTCTTTCAGATTATTAAGGTACTATTTTAGTCTATGAATACATTTTTGGAAGCTGCAGTAGATTCAGTATTGGTGAAAAGTGCACTAAATAATACCTTGGGAGGTATAATAGGCTTCTCAAGTCATCTTTCTGAACATCTTGATTAACTTTGGAATCTGGTAAAATCTGGATCCAAACTGATATTGTCCACTGACCTTATCATAAAGAAAAGCAGAGAATTCAGATTAAATATTTTATTGGATCATATTCATGCTTTTGACTTTTAATTAGAAAATAAGTCTCTGCTCAATATGTGGCCACCTTGTTGGCTAAATTAAGGGTAGAGCTACATATGAAGAAATCAATTAAGAATTTCTGGGTCAGTAGACAATGTATTAATCAGTAAGTACTTATTGAATACCTTATAAAATATACAGTGGTAGGAGTTATTGATATCTTTGGGAGTATAGGCTTGGGAAATGTAGAGATGGGAAGCTTTGGAAGAGAACTTAGAAAGAGTATAAGAAGTAATGTTAACTTTGGGAACCTAAGGTCTTGCTGAGAAGACTAGCTTAATAACTATAAAAATTCATGAATAATCTAAGATAATACAGAATTGTGGGATATCTATTAATATTATGGGAATATACAGTAAAGATAAATCAGTGTGAATATCCAAGGAAGGATTGGTAGAGAAAGTCATATTTGTACCTTTGAATTTGAGCATTGAAAAAGTTGTAGAATTAAGATAAATAGAAGGAAGAGCATTCTGGGCTAGAAAAACAAAGTGATTGATGATGACCTGGATGCATGAATATACAGAGCATGTTTTGGAGAGTAAGAAGAGAGAAGAGTTTCATATTCAGTATTGGTGATTAATATTTGTGGATAGGTGGGATGAGGCAAAATTATTTGTAATCTTGAAACTTGGCCATTAGAGATAGACATGATGGAAATTACAGATAGTTACTCTGAGTTTCTCATTTGATACATATCGAACAAATATTTATTGAGCATCTACTATGTGCAAAGTAATGTGCAAACACTTAGCAAATAGTGGTGAATCAAATCCAACTCTTGCCCAATCTCATGAAACTGTATTCTAGCAGGAAATCTATACTTTAAACAATTATAATTACCCAACCGCCTATTGAATTATGATTAGTTCTTTGAAGGGGAAATACAGGCTATCATGAGAGAGTATAACTAGTCTGGGCCAGGGGAAGTGTCAGGGAAGTTTGCCCTAAGTAATATGTGAATTAAACTAAACAAGGAATAGAGTAACTGAGCAAAGGGGAGGGGGTAGGCAAAACTTCACAGTTAGAGAGGTCAACACATGTCAAGGCCTATAGGCAGAAGGAAGCCTGGCTGTTTGAGGAACTTTAAGATCAGTGTGACTAGACTACAGAAGTACACAGGAAACATGATAGGATGGTCAAAGTTGAGGTTAGAGGGATAAGATGGACCAGATTATGCAGACTTTGTAGGGTTTTGATCTTTGACCTAAGCATGGTGAAAAGCCACTGGATAATTTTAAGCAATGGCATGGAATGTTTGGATTTACACTTTAAAAAGATGATTCTGACTGGAGTGTGGATTGGAGGAAGGCAAGAGTGAATGAAGGAAACCAGTTATGGAACTGACATAATGGTTGAGTTAAGAGATGATGATGTTTTAGACCAGAATGTTTATAGTGGGCATGGAGAATGGCCAATAGATTAGAGAGGTGTTTGTGAAGCAAAATTGACCAGGTAAACAAAATGAGGAAAGTAGTATTTAAAGAAGGGTTTACTGCCAAAAATTTTCTAATGGGTCGAATGAACCTATTATCGAAATAGGTGAACCAGTTGGAGACTGTTGCAATAATCTAAAAAAGTGGTGATACCTGTAATTGGGAATGGATGAGAGAAGGCATATTTAGAAATGTTTTTAAAGGTTTATTTTATTCTCATTCAGAAAAAAGGGGAAGGGGAGAGAGGATGAGAGAGTGAGAGAGAGAGAGAGAGCAATGTCACAAATGTCAATACAATAAAGAATCACTGATTAGCTGCCGGACCCCAACTGGTGATCGAGCCTACAACCCTGACATGTGCCCCAACTGGGAATTGAAGTGGTGACCTGTCAGTTACTGGATGATGCCCCAACCAACTGATCCACAAGTCAGGGACCAGCTAAAAATATTTTAAAAGAACAACAAATAGATTTTTTGTTTTAACATAAACAAAAGTTTTGAGTTGTAGTGACTTTAGTAGCCTTAGTGGCTAGAAGAGGGAAGTGGGATGGGAGGAAAAACGATGGACTCATTTTGGAAGTGTTGAGTTTGCAGTATTAGAAAGCTATATAGAGGCTGCAGACATAGAAGTCTGATTCATTCTGGAGGACGTCAACAGAGATTTGTGATCGGATGAAAGCCATATACTCTATGCAGTTTGCCAAGGAAAGGGTATCCAGAGTGGAGAATAGCAAGCCAAATCACACATTTTGAAACTGGTGGAAGGAATAAAGCCGGTGTCACCCACAGATCAGCTTACTGGAAACACTGTCTCTTTCAGTACTTGCCTTTCAAAGGCAGTTTAAATTTTGGCTGTTTGGTGTGTGTTCAAGTATTGAATTTAGTAGTCTTCCCCAAATTGTCTGCAGTTTGCCACGTTTAAGAATGTTACATTGAAATAAGGAAAGAAAGAAAGAAAGAAAGGGAAAAGAGACTAACTGGAGAGTGTTTATATAATTCTAGAAGTAATTGGAATTTAAGTAGTGCTTCATAAGCATTTAATTAAAAATGATTACCAAGTTATCCAATATATGCTCAAGTTCAAAGAAATTTCTTGTAGAATGGTTTAAGTTTTCTTGTATTCAGTAAATATTATTAAGAGCTTCATGCCTGGCATTGTTTTTGGTCCTAATGATTTTAGTTTTGATTATGAAATCAACATTTTAAAGAGGTGAGATGGGCATAAACACATAAAGAAAAGAAAACACTAGATAGCTTTAAGTACTAGTTAAGTAAAACAGGGCGATCGACTCACTTTAGATCCAGTGGTCAGGCAAGTCTCACTGGAAGCGATGTTTAAAATGACACCTTGATACTTAAAAGCCTAATACTCACACAATTCAAGTCCATAAAAAGGTGCATATACTTGTCTGTCAGTTTACATAAGATTAATAAACTTACTTGGATTTAATAACAACAGAAATCTTGACTTGATCTTTTTTGATTCTCCATTCAGGACCATGGAAGGCAGAGAAGGGTAGAGAGCAAAACACTACCTGAGTGTACATGCTTCAGTTCTATGATTATGTATCCAAGTCGAAGAAAAAACTAAAAGAAATAGATTATTCCTTGCATATTTTGCCTATGAACTTCAGAATGCAGTTTTTAAAAGGGTTTTGAAAATCAACGTGACATTTTTGTGAAGACTTTTGAGGTGCATTGTGATAAAATGTTCAATAAAACAATACCAGTAACATCAGGCATGTGTATAGAAATTTATGCTTTTGAGGAACCATCACAGATATAGACTTGGGAATAGATTTATTCAAGAACAGTGATTAGAACTGGGACTAAGAAATTTTTAGTTTGACCATTAGGATAGTAATAAAAATATAAGGGCTCGGGTCACTTCTATTCATTGTTCTAATTTCTTGTTAGTAACTACAATTTATATTTATTTATAGAGATTGACTAGGCAATTCTTTTCCACATATAATAACATTTCAATTTTAATGTATCATAACTTTTTAACTTGTTAAAGTTATCAAGTAAAATTTTTCTTTTCAAAACATTTCTTAATTGCCTACGTCATAGTTTTGAGAAATATTGGTGTTTTCTTATCATGTGTGCTTAATATTGCCTTGGGAATTCATGTTCAGACTTGAATGTGTTGTTCAATAATTTTAATCGATTTTAAAAAATAGGCCCACTTGCACGTGCTTTTTGAAAGCTAAAAGCTGCACAGAGATGTATGATAAAAATGTAGGCTCCCAGGCCCCAGAGTTTTGGTCCTCAGAGGTAACTAGCGGTTTCTTGAGGTTTGAAAACTATTTTAAAATTAAAATTGAAATTACTTTGCTTATGTGAAAGTACCTCAAATTATAATTATATTGGGCTCAGGAACATTTTTTAAAACTATGTTATGATTTCCTCAAAAGCACAATGTCAAATATATGCAAAAATTGGATTTAACATAAATCATTAAGTATCTCAGAATTGCTGAGGTTATGTTTGGTGAAAGCTTGCCCTCCTTGAATTCATATTGCTTATTCCTTTTGGAATTGTATTTTAGAGACTTAAACATAAGTTATGGGCAGTGTTCCCTCAAAAGGGGTGTCTAAGCATTGTTGTGAACTCAGGGAGGTCACAGTTATGGTTTAGTGTGTAAACTGTTTCCCTCACAACGCCATGTCCTTGACCAACTTTCAAAATGCCAAGTGGTTTTCTGCTCACTTCAAATGAGCTAATCTCTAAACTTTATGTTAAACCATCATTGTTAAACTTCTTGTCAACTTCCAAGCACTTCTAAATCAGAAATTTCAAGGCATAGCGTTCTCGTGGAATTAGAAGATGCTGCTCCATCCCTAACCTCCGTCCAATGGACTCCTGAAACCTCAACGAGAACAGCTACATCAGCGGCCTAGTGTCTGTCTGTCCTCCCGTCTGCAGGTGACCAACGGGTGTGTCTATTCTGCCGAAATCCCCTTAACTCTTACTGTTTGACCTTCCATCAGAGTTTAAGTTAAATGCAGAAAGTCTGTGAAGCTATCAAGTTCTCTCTAGTTTCAAAGCTAGCTCTTCAGATCTTCTATCTTGGAGCAACTGTTGCTGCTGAAGGGAAATTTCATAGCAGTGCTACTAGGAAGCTTCCCCTGGTAGAATGGAGATGAAGCATTATACATTTGGGTAAGTGAGTAAATAAGTGACTTTGGTTTCCTTTATAATATATCATAAACAAAGCTTTGAACATCAAATATATTGTTAACCAGTGCCTGAGCTGGGGAATGAACCTAGGATGCAAACAAGATTTCTTTCTCATCCACTACAATTACTCTGTTCTAAAACTGACAAAGAAGAAGAGGAGAAGAAAAGAAACCTTTTGTATTAGACACCGTGCTGGATGCTTTACATATATATATTGTCTCATTTAATCCTCCTGAAAATGTCAAAACTTCATATTAACCTCATTTTACAGAGCCAGAAAGTAAGGATTGGGGAAGGCCATTTAAAGCAAGTAATGAAAAGAAGGGACAAAAAGAGGGATATATAAATATCCTAGAATCAGGATCAAAATATGTTTATATTTAAACAAACAAAAATTAGAGAATATTATGATTTATTTGCCTG
The DNA here is from genome assembly GCA_004024845.1 of Tonatia bakeri. NCBI lineage: Eukaryota > Metazoa > Chordata > Mammalia > Chiroptera > Phyllostomidae > Tonatia > Tonatia bakeri. Next base: position 152,984 of record PVIA01000363.1, on the reverse strand, counting down.
TCTCAGTAGTTAAGAAAAATGTCAAGCCAGTAAAACCTCAGCACTTTGAGTTCATAAATTATCAAAAACATTAGATCATGTAAGGGAAAAAAAGAGATGAGTTGATGGGAGAAAAACCCTAATATCGCAAAATGAATAGAGTATTTCATTCTTATATTCCATTTCTATGGTATCATATAGGTATAATTTATAAACACATACTTGCTGCTTCAAATTTTACATATTTTGAAATTAAATATACATTTATGATTATTTCAGTACTTGAATTTTTAACAAAAATACCTATTTTTGTGAAAAATTTTCAGCTTTATTGAGATGTAATTAACATAAAAATTGTTTATGATGTGTACAACATGATGATTTAATATCCATATACAATGTGAAGTAATTACAAGTTAACATACCCATAACCTCACAGTTACATTGTGTGTGTGTGTGCATCATAAGAACACCTAACTCCTGTACACGAAACTTCAAGTACACAATACAGTGTTGTTAACTATATATAGTCACTACACTATATATTAGATTCCCAGAAGTTTAACTAAAAGTTTATGCTTTTTGACCAACATCCCCAATTTCTCCTATCCTGAAGACCCTGGCAACCACTGTTCTACTCTCTGGTTCTCTGAGTTTTACTTTTTCAAATTCTATGTATAAGTGAGATCATACAGTATTTGCATTTCTGTGTCTGGCTTATTTAACTTAGCATAATGCCCTCAAGTGTCATCCATGTTGTTATGATTGGCAAGATTTCTTTCTTTTTTTATGCTGAGCAACATTCCATTGAACATATACACCACCTTTTCTTTATCAATGGACACTTAGGTTGTTTTCATTTCATAGCTATTGTTAATAATGCTGCAATGAATATGGGAGCACAAATATATCTTCAATATCCTGATTTCATTTCCTTGGATATATACCCACAGTTGGGATTGCTGGATTGGTAATTTTGTTTTTAATTTTTTTGAAGAACCTCCATACTATTTTCTATAATAGCTATACCAAATTATATTACCACCAACAACTGCACAAGGGTTCCAGTTTCCCCACAGCCTCACCCACACTTGTTATCTCATCTTTTTTTTTATAATACCCATACTAACAGTTGTGAGGTAATATCATGTGGTTCTTATTTGCATTTTCCTGATGATTAGTGATACTGATCACCTTTTTCATGTATCTGTTGGCCATTTGACTATCTTCTTTGGAAAATAACTCTTCAAGTCCTTTGCACATTTTTAATCAGGTTATTAGTTTTTTGTTTTGCTTTTGCTTTTGAGTGGTATGAGCTCCTTATGTAGTTTGAATATTAACCCTTCATCAGATATATGGTTTGCAAATATTTTCTCTTATTCTATAGGTTGTCTTTCATTTTGTTGATTGTTACCTTTCCTGTACAGAAGTTTTTAGTTTGATAGAGTCCCACTTGTTTATTTTTGCTTTCATTGCCTGTGTATGAAGTTTTAGCTTGAATTTTATTAAAAGGAAATGTGCATTGAAATTATTTTTACTATATATGACTGTACAAACATATTAACCCTAATGTTAAATAAGTTACAATTTTGCTATGCTGTATGTCTACATGTGTGAGGAGAGGTATCTTTGATGATTTAAAAAAAGTTAAAATGAACCTACATTTGGCACTCAAGCATTGTTTCAATCAAAGTTATACATTTTCCCCCTTTAAGCCTCTGATTTTAAACACACAGATGAATTCATGGTTTGCACATTCTGCAAAAGGATTGGGCAGGCTATGTTGCAGCAGTTTGACACTGTCTAACTGCATGGCAGGTGAGTGGACACTGCAGACATCAGTAACTGGTCTGCACTGGACCCTTGTAGGCTTTAGTAATGCACCCTTTTCCTTCTGAGCCTTTTACATTTACAGTTTTTTCTTTTCTACTCATTTTTTTTAAATTTTAATTTGTTTTTATTGTTCAATTATATTTGTCCCCATTTTACCGCATTACTCTCCCCTGCCCTACCCAATGCCCATCTCCCACATTTAATCCTTCCCCCCATTGTCTTTGTCCATGGGTCCTTTATACATGTTCCTTGACTTAACCCTCCCCCTTCTTTCTCCTGTTATTCCCTTTTCCCCTCCCCTCTGCTCACTACCAGTTTGTTCTTTATTACCATGTGTCTAGTTCTATTTTGCTTGCTTGTTTGTTTTGTTGATTATGTTCCATTTATAGGTGAGATCATATCGTATTTGCCTTTCAATGCCTGGCTTATTTCACTTAGTATAATGCTCTCCAGTCCCATCCATGCTGTCTCCAAGGGTAAGAATTCCTTCTTTCTTTCTGCTGTACATATTCCATTGTGTAAATGTACCACAGTTTTTAATCCACTCATGATAACAAAATCAACAAGGCTTTAACTGGACTCATCAAGAAAAAAAAAGAGAGGGCTCAAATAAATAAAATCAGAAATGAAAGAGGAGAAATTACAACTGAAACCATAGAAATACAAAGGATTGTAAGAAATTACTATGAACAGCTGAAACCAAAAAAATTGAAAACCTAGGTGAAATAGGCAAATTTCTAGAAACATATAATTTTCCAAAACTGAATCAAGGAGAAGCAGAAAGCCTGAACAGACTGATAACCACTAGTGAAATTAAAGCAGTAGTCAAAAAACTCCCAGTACACAAAAGCCTTGGACTGGATGGTTTCACAGGAGATTTTACAAAACATTTAAGGAGGAGATAACCCCTATCCTTCTCAAACTATTCCAAAAAATCCAAGAAGAAGGAAGACTCTCAAAATCTTTTTATGAGGCCAATATCATCTAATCCCCAAACCAAATAAAGATACAAGCAAAGAAAGAAAACTACAGGCCAATATTGCTGATGAACATAGACACTAAAATCCTCAACAAAATATTGGCAAACCACATCCAACAATACATTAAAAAGATCATACACAATGACCAAGTGGGATTCATCCCAGGATGCAAGAATGGTAAAATATTTGCAAATCAATAAACATAATACGCCACATAAACAGAAAGACAAAAATCACATGATCATATCAATAGATGCGGAAAAAGCATTTGGTAAGGTACAGCACCCACTTATGATAAAAACACTCAGCAAAGTGGGAGTAGAGGGGGCATATCTCAATACAATAAATGCCATATATGAGACACCTACAGCCAACATCATACCCAATGGTCAAAAACTGAAAACTTTCCCACTAAGATCAGGAACAAGGCAAGGGTGTCTGCTTTCACCACTTCTATTCAACATAGTATTGGAAGTTCTAGCCAGAGTGATCAGATAAGAAAAAGAAATAAAAGGCACCCAAATTGGAAAGGAGGAAGACATGATAGAAAACCCTATAAACTCCACTGAAAACTACTCAACCTAATAAGTGAATTTGGAAAAACAGCAGAATACAAACTCAATATTTATAAACTGGAGGCATTTTTGTACACCACCATCAAAATATCAGAAACAGAAATTAGGAAAAAATCCCATTTGCTATAGTAACAAGAACAATAAAGTACCTAGGAATATAAACCTAACCAAGGAGGTAAAAGACCTGTACTCAGAAAACTACAGGACACTGAAGAAAGAAATTAAGGAAGACACAAATAAATGGAGCACATATCATGTTCATGGATTGGAAGAATTAATATCATCAAAATGTCCATACTACCCAAAGAAATTTATAGATTCAATACAATCTCTATTAAAATACCAATGACATATTTCACAGATACAGAACATTTCAAAAATGTATTTGGAAACATAAATGACCCTGAATAGCCTCAGCAATTTTGAGAAAGAAGAACAAAGTAGGAGGGATCACAATACCTGATATCAAACTATATTATAAGGTCACTGTAATCAAAACTGGTACTGGCATAAGAACAGACACATAGATCAATGAAACAGAATAGAGAGCCCATGAATAAACTGAGGTTTCTATAGTTAATTAACATTTTACAAAGGGGGAAGAAGCATAAAATGGAATAAAAATAGCCTCTTCAAGAAATGGTGTTGGGAGATCTGGATAGCTACATGAAAAAAAAAAAAAAAAAAGCAAAACCAAAAAACTGGACCACCAACTTGAACCATATGCAAAAATAAACTCAAGATGGATAAAAGACTTAGATATAAGTCATAACACCATAAAAGTTCTAGAGGAGAACATAGGCAGGAAAATTTCAGATATTCCACTCAGCAATATTTTCTTCCCATACTCTTATTTCTCCTTGATGATACACTATTCTTTCTTGTCTTCTCTTATTTTACCCTATTGTTTTTGCTCTGGGGATGGAATTGGAAGAAACTAATTTCTAAGGTGGAAATGACTAATATGCTCTAATGCCTTGCTTCTTAAAACTTAGTGTGAATCCACTCAATACATAGGTCCCGGGACAAATTCTATGTGTTAGTAAGAGTTCAGCCTTCCTTATGGCCATTGTTTAAATTAAGAAAGTATTTGTTTATTTGTTTTGTAACCCTATTTTGTGCCCAAGATTTGTAGTTCTAGAACTAATTTTTGCTATATTAATGCTGTCCAACTTGCTATTTAATAAAAACTGAATCATAGATAACTCCCTTTCTCTTCCTCACCTACCATGAGGGGTTATGGAGAAGAAAAATAAAAACTTAGTGATGTAATGCCATAACTATAGGTCCTTTTGTTTTCTCCCAAAAAGCTAAAAATTTAGAGAATTCAAAAAGAATTTATGCAAGATCCAAGTTTAAACAGAAACATTTTCTTTTTAATAGGGAATTGAATTCAGTGTCTTTCATGTGCCTCTAATACATCTAAAAATCAGAAACAAGTCAATCTATAGCTTAACTACATGCAAATTCCTTGAAAGGCATCATAAATTGTTGGTCTAAAATAAACATTAGATTTATCACCTAAGTGTTCTTAATCACTGTAATAGATTTACTACAATCTGAGGAAGACACTTCTTCAGTGATTTGCATGAGAATTTACATTATTTCAAAATATTTTTGCATTTTATTACTGGTCATTTTTTCTTATACTGTTATTAGTTCTAATTACATTTTACAGATTAAGAAATAATTTGGATATATGCTAAATAAAGTCTAAATAAATAGAATAATTATCAGAAAATTTTACAAAGATGTGATTTGGGTATTGGTTGGCAAAGATGGGATTTGAGCATGTCCATGGACTTGAATGAAATACTGAGCTCTGTGAATATAAAACATTAAATACTAGTAATCCATGGAATGTAGTGACATCACAATTAGTCAAATTATCACCTTTAATTGATTTTAATGAGTATCTTTGGAGATAAGTACCTTGGTAGCCTAATTGTTACCATGTTTGACCATTGTGATTGTATTAACGACTAAAAGAAGCTTGGTGTAGGGTGGAGTCTTCTGAATGAACGGGAATACTTATTTACAGAAAGAAAATGGAGAAGCACAAGTTTTTAACTCTTAGTTCAAGGCATGGTCAGTAAAACTGACAGCTTCTATGGTAGACTTAAAATAATTTCTTATTTCTTGTAGCAACAGTACCAACATTGCTGATAATTAAATACAAAATTTAATTATAAAGATTATAAATTATAATGTAAGTTGTATTTACAAGCTCACCAAATCATGAAAGCTAAGGCATCAACAGTAAGTTGTGGGACTCTGAAACCTAGAATGGAGGCATTGGCAATGGAAGCAAATTGCCTATGAGAAGACTTGCCTTCCCTTGTGTGCAAACTCAGCAATAACCTTACCCAGGGCAGCTGCCTTGTAAGGGTACTGCTGTTCTCCTCAAGACTCACCCCAACCATTCTTTTTAGGGCCATTACTAGGGTCATATCTTAGTATGCTCCAAAGTACAAAGTCTCACAAAATAGCTTATATGCCAAGAGAATGGCAAAATTCTGCTAATTTATATTGACAGAAATTTGAGGAATACATGAGGAAATAAATTCTAAGGGTGTTGGACCAAGAAAGATGGAACAAAACATTGTGTTGGTACACATTTATGGATATGGGTGCACTTACTGAAGATTCTAAATTTAATTCATTAGCTTGTGTAGTTAGAAGTGACTCCAACAGTTTACTTGTTGTGTTGACTGAAAGTTAGGCTCAAAGGAAATTAATATAGTATAATAATAGAATAGAATAGAATAGAACATAATATATAATATAACATTAGTATAAATATGATATTTTATATATATGAATGAAGAGATGCCAGAAATTCTTTGGAATATCAGCAGTCAAAGGCTTATGGAGATAGAAACATTGGAGTAGATTTATCATGCGTGCCATACACAGCCATTCCTAACTACATCCGAGACTCAGTTTACAAAGGCTTGAAGAAGTACATTAGCAGGGAATGCCTGAGACCTTGAATAGTTCCATGATGACTGTTCTCTATAGGCCAAATGGCAGCTCTTACTTTCCAAAAATAAGATGGGCACATTTCCTGTAATGGATAGCATACACATAGTGGTAATTAGAATGTCTGGACCTACAGGCATATTCAAGCAAGAGCAATTTTCTCAGTGGGCAGCATTTCCAGCTGTCCATTTGCCCAGGCAGAAAGTACATTGTATTATTTTGCTAGGGTTGTCATAACAAAGTACCACAAATTGGGTACGTTTACAGTCTCTTTTTCCTTCCTTCCACCAGGACATCAGCTGGTCACAGTCCTTTTACCTGGCAGGGTGACCCAAACTTTTATTGTGGTGGATATGAATCCTGCCCTTTTATTTGTTGGAATTTTGAATTAATTTTTACTACTGGGCATGGAAGTTCTAAGAAGTGCCCATAGAATCTCCTGAATTCCAGACATGATCTTCTTGCCCTGTTGGGTAGTGTCAACCCAATCACAATCAAGAAACTGAACATGTCCTAGATCTCAGTTCCCCACCTCCCTTCATAATTCCTCCCCCGGTCCTTCTGGGTCTCCCCTGCCTCACCCACAGAGGTAACCTCTGAATTTTCTATAAATTTGATTTCATAGTATATACTCTTCTTTTGGCAATTGTTTTTCAATTTGTTTATGTTGTTGGGAGTGTCAATAGTCCACTCCTTTTTATTCTTTATTAGTATTATAGTATGAATGTGTAAACATTTATTTAACCATTCATATATTGATGGGTATTTGTATTATTTCCAGTCTATGACAATTAAAAGAAAGCTTCTATGAACACTTCTATGAACTCGGTAGAAAAAATGCTTTCATTTCTCTTTCTAGAGCAGAATGTAGATGGAATAGTGTGGTAAAAGTGAACTTAGAATCCCTTGAAGATCTGAGTCCCTTGTCTTTAGATTTCTTGACCCTTAAACCAGATTTTGGGTTGAATCCTGGTAAAAAGCAGAATGTGGAGATCATAAAGTGTGAAGTTTGCACTTTAAACCATGGCAGCCTGTGCATGGTCTTTTACGACAATTCCAGGTTTAGGGAATGTTGTGAATTAATGAGTATATCATCATGACCATGTTTATTGTTTATTGAGAATGAGAATGCCTTTCAAATTAATGGTTAAAAAAATACACATACCCTAAAATTGATTCTTAAATTTCAAATGTATATAAAACAGGCTACTGTGCTATTGCCTCTGCAGCTTGACTATGCATTCATTTGCTATTGTACAATGAGGAAGAAAAAAAGCCTAGTGATACTGAGAAACTTTCTAATGAGGCCCCAAAGAGCCAGAATACATTAAAAGTACTAAGAGAATCCCATACCAATTGTTAGGCCAACAAATAAAGGCAGGGTTGGTTGATAAACTACTCAGAAATAGAAGTCATGTTAAAGGTGATGTTTTGGCTGGTAGGCTTTCTTCAGGCCTTAAAAATAAAACTTTTTTCTAAAATTTTAAAATTTTCTTCTTTACCCAAGGAAGGCCTCAAAGACAGAATACTGTCTTTAACCTTATTCTATATTCCACAGAGTATTTTAAAGACTAGAAAAATATTGCTGGGGCAAAAATGATTTGGGCTGAGAAAGATCAGAAGAAATCTATTACTATCATTTTTTAAAAAATAAGCAGACACTGAGAACTTCATCCACAAGAGTTATACTGCATCCAGTGTGCTACCCAGAGACTTTGTAGTGCATGAATAAGACTGGCCTACAGTTCACTGTATTTTGGGATCTGAGTGTTACTTTCTTTTAGAGTGGCTTACCTAAAACTTTGCCTTTCTTTCTACAGTAGAATTTTGTGTACAGAATTTAAAAATAAATAAGTAAATAAATAAATGAGCTAACAGTTTGGAAAAATTAAAATGAAAGAAATCCAAGCATTAACTTCAAAATTATCAGCAAATTGGTCTGCATATCTTTTTGTCTAGTGAGCAAACACACATGCTCTAAAAAAAATGCTCATCTTGATAAATATAGCCAGGTGCATGCAGGGATTGTGACATTCACTGAGGAATATAAGACCATATTTCAAAATCACCAGCTGTGTTCGTCCATTGTGAATATCTAACAAAATGAAATAAATATCTACATACTTAAGGAAAGACAATTTCAAAAGGGAAGGGCACTATTGATTACTGAAAACCCACTCTGGACCAAGTGTTTTGCATGTATTATCTCATTTAATCATCACAATAACCTCATTAGGGGTAAAACAGTTACCCATTATCAGATAGTTAGAAAGTGTTACATCCAGCACTGAATGAAGCCTGCTTTCTTTCTACTACACAGAACTACATCTTAAATATATACTGGGTACTATTCATTCATTAATTTGGTGGGAAACAATAACTTTATAACCAAATAGTATCCCAATACCACAAAATGTATTAGATACTCAAAAAAGTGATATATCTTTAATACTAACTTATATATTATATAAAAACTTATAGATTTCATATTGTTTTAAAAATATCAGTAATAGATATTTTCTAAAAATTCAAATTTCTATCTTGAATTTTTTTTGCTTTTTAAAAATAATTTTCAGTGCTGCCATTTTATAATATTGATGAATGTTAATTTATCATATTTTTTGTTAGGAGAAAATGCATTAATGTACTACAAATGATTAAGTAAAATAAGTTCTTACACAATAAAGATATTATTCAGAAACTGGAAAACCTGTTAAAACTTACATATTTTCATTTTACTTGAACAAAAATTTTGTTTGAAAAATGCAAGGGATTTTTATAATATCATCTAACTTTGCAACATTTTAAATAATTTCAAAATACGAGATCAAAATAAGTGATTCAGAGCCACACTGACAACAAAGGTTATAATGAATTATTTCTTAGTGATAAGTTCTGAGTATGACGATCCTGTTGGGGACTCAGTAGATCATAGGACTGTAAGTGATTACGAAAAGATGATTACAACACTAACTTTGTAAACACCTTTTTAAGTGGCCTTTTTCCTTACTAATACTAGGGCAAGTGTAGTAGTATTTGCAGAAGAGAAAAATGTATCTCCTAACATGCTCAAATACTCCTTTAAATTAGAAGAAAAATTCTTTTTATTAAATTGACACTATTTTAAAATACTTCTGTACTGAATTTAGTATTGCTTCTATGAAATTAGTTTTTGACAAATGCTTGTCTTCAATCTTCTCTTCATCAACTACCGATAGTTTTATAACTTGATAAAAGGAGGGAAATTTAGCATGATTTTCCAACCTAAACTTCAGCTTTCTTTTCTGGCAGAGACAGTCTTAGCCATTTATGTTCATATTTTGACATTTTCACTGCATTTTTTTTAAATAGAGAATTTGCATTTTCTTTATGTCATTAAACAAAATAAGATTCATAATTAAAATGTGACTTGGCTTCCAAAAAATACTTATTTTCCAAAATCAAATAAGAAACAAAGAAAACCTCAGTAGTTTAACTAACTACAACAAGATATTGTGGTAAATATCTGCTCCTCAGTGTGTCCAGTTCCCCCAACTCAATCTTGAGTGAACCTGTGGAGTCTAGGTAGGAGTAGAACTGACTATATTTTATTTGAAGAGAAAATTAAGAAGGTCTAAACAGTGAAGCATTGCTCTGAGGAATTGGTAAATGCTTTTTGCATAAAGAAGCAGCAAGAAAAAATATGAAATGCATAAAACTCTGCACAGCAGTTTTAGAGCTTTGATAAAATATGAAATGTCTTTAACCCCTTTGCTGTTCTTGCAAACGCTGGCAATTCAAGAATTTTATTATTCTGTGTCTAACGTATTTTAAACCTCAATAACTGAATGTTTCCTTTGGGATACCTTCAGGCAAACTATATATTGATTTTCTCAGAATGCACTGTATTTTTCATTAGTATCAAGGTTTGGTGGATATCTAGTCATTTGTTCACCAAATTCCTCTGAAAATTAAAATGGACTGCTCCATTTTGGCTCTGGAGTCTTCAGAGCATAGGCATTAATTTTGTTCTATTAACCACTACCAGCATGCACCATTTTGACATTCATCTTGTCCAGGCATCTGATACCAAGTCACCGCTTTGATGTGGTGTGCCATTTGCCTCTAAATACCATTCCATATCTGCTACTTGGGTTGGATGACACATTTGACATCTCCAAGATCGAAAAGTTTTTTCTGGTTTATGTTTTCCAACAATAAAGTTACAGATTTGCCTACATGATGCAAATAAAATCTTACATGACCATTCTTTCATGACATTTAGTTATTTTAAAAGGCAAATCATGTTGACTTTGCTCAGTAGTCATTATTTAATTTGTTGGCAGGAACTTCATCTGTGACGTAGGTAATTGGACTTTCACAGTGGGAAGTAGAATTTCACAAGTGATTTTGGAGTACCTTCCCATCTCAATCTCGATGAATTTTTCCTGACTGAGGAGGTCCCCTGCTTTTGTCTAATACTTCTTCATACCCACACAGTTTCAACTCTCCTGGTTCTTCCCAAAGATAGGTAGTATGAAGAAATAGGTCGTACTTTTTTTGGTTAAGCTTTTAAATCATGCAGTTTGCCAGTGAATGTGAAAACTGAGCCCCCTGAATCTACATATCACCGCGGATCTGTGGTTCTTATTTAATTTTCATAGCCTCTGTAGTAGGTGCCTATTAGTATACTAGTTTTACAAATGATAAAACTGATAAAACTGTACTCTATGGTCTGATTGTTAATTCAGTGGTGCAGAGGAACTGAGGTATATCCTCAAGCATCTGCTATGGCAGGAATGATTTAAGGAACAGGGAAGGGCTCAATGCAGACATGCACTGGCTGTTTTATATTTACTGTGTAAATTCTTAATTTTGAAATTTTGAAATTCAAAGTTTTGAAATTATGAATGCCTTTTATGAGTAAGGCATTATTCTAGGCATGGATAAAACAAGGATAAATTAAACATGAAATACTCTTGTTTTCATAGAATTCACATTCAATCAGAATGAAGGTAAAAGAGTCAATACACAAGGAAACTAATAAATGAACAAGGTAATGGATAAAGGCTTTGACGACAATAACACAGGGTGATATAGAAAGAGGAATTTCAAAAGGTAGAGTTCAACTGTGGGTGATGAAAGCTACTTTAAATCAGTTGATAATTTCTCGGAGGACGTGAACTTTGTGTTCAGGCCTGAATGTAATGAAGCAGGTAGCCATATAGAAATCTAGGAACAGGGAAAACAGTGAAATAACCCTGCTGTGGTAAAAAATTTGGAGTTACCACAGGAAGGAGAGGGTAGCCAGAGAATTGTATGCAAGGTGGCAGCATCATTAGTATGAGATGAGGTCCTTTTATCCTAAATTAAACAAATTTGTAATTTAAACTTTAGGTCAGGATCAGTGTTCACTTACAATGGAATATTATGAGATTTTGAATCAAATGTTTTTTTACAAGAATTCATATTGAGAAGAAGACAGAATTCAACTTAAATGTAGCAACAAACAAGCAAAATATAACCAAAGACACTGAAATAGAGAACAGGCTGACAGTGATCAGAGGGGAGAGGGGAGGGAATTTTAGGGAAAAAGGGGGAATTTATTTATACAGGAACAAGTATAAAGGACACATGGACAAAAACTAGGGAGGGGTAGAAATGGGAGGGAGGTGATGAGGGCTGGGGGGGTAGGCTGGGTTGGGAGTAAAAGACAGAAAACTGTACTTGAAAAACAATTAAAATAAAAATAAGTACAAATAAATAAATAAATAAATAAGAAAAATCCATTTAATGAAGTTTTGAGCATTTCTGTGTATCAGACTCTGAGCTAGGCAGTGGTAGGATTATGAATATGACATGATCCTGTCATTAAGGAAGTCCCTGAGAGGTAAAATGAAGGTTAAAACTACTCTGTCAGTCAGATGCATGCAAAATGAAGCACCTTCCAAAGTTGTTTCAACCTCATGTTGGTTGCCTCTTGTATGCGCTCCAACTAGGGACCAAACCCACAACCCAGGCATGTACACCAATGGGGAATTGAACCGGTGAACTTTTGCTTTGCAGGATGATGCCCAACAAACTGAATCACATCAGTCAGGGCAATAATACAGATTTTAAAAATCCACATCTTCAAACTATTTCCACATACTGTATCAGTTGTAATAGCATATATTTTATTTTCTAAATCTGACTGCAATTATTTTACTCTAAATTTTAATCTGAATTTCTAACACTAATTAGTTTTAGGAAGAATGTTGCTGTTGGCAAATTACCAGAGTCCCTTATTTTTTCTCCCTTTATTATTTAAAAAAACAAAACTAATATATTCTTATAAATAAAAAATAAATATTATGGATATTTATAGAATAAAAGGTCTAAATACTGATTGACTACCCCTCTCCCTTCCAATCTGAAACCTGAGAAGCATTCACCATAGTTAGATGTATACCTTGCATATCTTTTTCTACACTTATACCTCTCCTTCTCTATACACAGAGTTTGCTCAATTTTCTCTTTATCTGGACAAATCACATCGTACATGTTCTGTGACTTCCTTAGTAGTCTATCACTAATATATTTTCAAGTTAATATACAGGGATTTACACCATCCTGTTAGGATGCCATGGAGTTCCATAGAATCAATACATCATAATGTATTATTATTTTGTGCTTTTTAATATTGTCTGTGTTATAAAATATTCAACATCAGACGAGAGTAGAGAATAAAGTAATAAAAACAATGAACACCTGTGGCTACAACATGCAACTACATCACACATTTAACAAGATCTCTATGGATGGGAATTTGTTTTTAATAGATCTCCAGTGTTACAATGTTGCAAATGAATAACATTTTTGCACACTTACCACTATGCATATGTGGAAACTACATATGAAATGTCATTGTCTGGAAGAGGAATGGCTGGAACAGAGGACATCGACACTTGAAAAGTTGAGAGGCCTAGGAATTTGTCCCACAAAATGGTTGCACTTACAACTGCCATCAACAATGGAGGTAAGTAAGGGTTTAACTTGAACATGGTGCATTTAAATAATTAAGAATGAAAAGCAATAGAATTTTAACATGAAAGAACAATTTTTAGAAAAGTCAAATTAAACTTTTAAGATTATATTTTCAAACTCAGAGCTACTAAACTGCTTTACCTTTATTAACTTCATTATTATCAAAAAAACTTGATTCCAAAGTGTTTCTCTCTAGAGTTTGCATTTGCACTTTATCTTCACCTACTGCTGTTCCCATTGTCTGAAGTAGTTTTATGTAGTACTACCACCCAATATAAAAGATATCACCCAGGATCCTTTCTTCATCTATTATAATTGGAATAATTCTAATATTGCCTTTTCATCTCCATGAGTTAGGTGAAAAATCTTTGCCTTTATCACAATTTCTTCTTCAGGAATTCTACTTTCTATTTAATTTACCTAAACACTTAGAAATGTTGAATTTGATCAAAGTCACAAATCTTTATTTCAAACTCAACAAATTAGCATCAAATTGCAACTAATTTTCCGATAAATTTTGCTTACTGAGGAATGCTCTGAAAATTAAGTGCGTATTACTCTTGTATCATGTTAAAGGAATGCATGAAACAAAAACAACTATACATTTTATATAAAAACCCTGAAAGTCTTTTAAAATTAAGGGTGTGCTATTTATAGAGAACTTAATTTAAGAGTCCTCTTGAACTATTTTCAAGGGGAAAAAGGGATAAAATTTTATTAAATGGATTTATGACCTCCAATCAAAAATATCTATTGAACTCTGCTGCTTGCAAGGTTCAGTTAGGTACTGTTGAATTCAACAATAAATGAGACATATCCTTCACAGTTCAAGGAGTTTACACTTCAGTCAAACTAGACTTTGGTCTCTGTTATGGGTAGATAATAGTTATACATTTTCTGTACTTTATTTTTAAAAATATTTTATTTATTTATGATTAGAGGGAGGTGGAAAGAGAGGACGAGAAATATTGATTGGCTGCTTCTTCTACATGCCTGGACCAGAGACCAAACCTGCAATCCAAGCATGTGCCTTGACCAGAATTACACCTGCAACCTTGCAGTTTGCAGGACAACACCCAGCCAACTGAGCTACACCAATCAGGGCTGCACTTTCCAAACAAAAATGAAAAGTTATGAAGTTAACTGAATCAGTGTGTAATACTAGTTGGAAATAATTTAATTATAACTCCTATCTCATACTTTATTTCCAGCAGAAAAGATAAGAAATAATGATAACTGTCAGCCTGTTCTCATTTCAATGTCTTTGGCTATACTTTGCTTGCTTCATATTGCTGATTAGGTTCCTGTTAAAGGTGAGATCATATGGTATTTGTCTTTTACTGCCTGCCTTATTTCACTTAGCATAATGCTCTCCAGTTCCATTCATGCTGTCACAAAGGGTAGGAGCTCCTTCTATCTTTCTGCTGCATAGAATTCCATTGTGTAGTTGTACCATAGTTTTTTGATCCATTCATTTACTGATGGGCACTTGGGTTGCTTCCAAGGGAGAGGGGAGGGGATAAAGGGAGAAAAAGGTGCAGGGTTTACAGGAACAATTATAAAGGACATATGGACAACAACAAGCTGTAGTGGAATTGGGGGAGGGAGGGAGGGACGGCTGAGGTGGTGGGGAGGGGTGGGGGGAAAGACAGAAAACTATACTTGAAAAAATAAAAAAATTGTAATAAAAAATAATTAAAATTAAAAGAATGATGATAAGAAGTAGGAAGATTTTTCAGGTAGCCAGAGGTTCAGACTAAGGCAAGCTGTTCACTAAGTAAGTCCCTTATGGATTTCAATATTTCCGACTATGAGGAGAGTGTGTTCAATGCTGAAGAAAAGTATGGGAATGGAGATTATGCATATTCTGGTGAATTATCAGAGAGATGATCTAATGAATTGCTATGAACTTTGGGGTTTACGATTTATAGTCTTGCATTGTTGGAACAGGTATATGAATCCTCACCTGCTGATAGAAATTGTATGAGGATTGGCTTTAAAATAAAAACAGAAAATAAAAGTGGTGTTCTTTAGATAACCCTGAATTCTTCAACTACTCCAGTTGTAAATAGACTTGGTGATCTCATGGTTAGACAATATGCTTTTATAAATTAAACGTATTTTAAGCTTTATTTTATTTATTAAACAGGCCAAGTACTGTTTGTGATAAAAATCATTATTTCTAAAAGCATGTGAGAAGAATAAGAGGAAACGAAGTCCCAGAATAACTAGGACTTTCTCTAGAAACGGGCTGCCTTTACAGGTACGGCCCTGGGTGCTGCGCTCAGTAAACATGCCTGCACAGGTGCACACCCCCGTCATACCTTTTCCTCATCCTGACTTTATGCCCTAAAATCAAACTAGCGAACTTTTAAAATGAAACCATTCAAGGGATAAATATTTGTTTAGTCAGAATGAAAGAATGGATGAATTCAAGTTTGTGGTTTAATTTCAATGTACTGAAACTCGAACTAAATATTTTAAGGTTTTACGTCAGATCTAGTTACAATACTTTTTCTTTTTTTTTTTTTTTAGATTTTTTTATTTATTTATTTTTAGAGAGGGAAGGGAGGGAGAAAGAGAGAGGGAGAGAAACATCAATGTGCGGTTGCTGAGGGCTGTGGCCTGCAACCCAGGCATATGCCCTGACTGGGAATCGAACCTGCAATGCTTTGGTTTGCAGCCCGCGCTCAATCCACTGAGCTACGCCAGCCAGGGTAATACTTTTTCTTTATTACAGTGCTTTAATTCCACTGTGAACTTGAAATAAAATACCCTCTGTTATCTTTATGAGCTTAAATTAACCTCATATTAACCTTTATTATTATTTTGAATTGTTTTTCTATGCTAACAAAATTACAGAAGGTGTTTGGCTATTTATATCTTCCAGGATGCTGAATTACATTCTGATCATCTGAGACAGTGTATACCTGATATAAACAAGCATTTTTTTCCCAGACAGATTATCACAACTCACTATAGCAGCAGTTCTCCATTGTTTTACATAGAAATCACCTGAGGAGCTTGTTAAAAATTCAGATTGCCAGGCTCTTTCCCCTGTGATTCTGATTCAATAGGTCAGGATGAAGTTCAGAAAGCTTTATTTTCTCAGCCACCCCTTTCCCTTCTGATGTAAGAGGTTGATCCAAGCCTTGCACTTTAAGAATACTGCTAGAGGTCAAAGTCTAAAATAGATTTAATGAAACACTTGGAGTAAAATATTTTCTTACTTTCCTGCTGTTTTTCTTACTTTTCACTACTCCAAACTTTCTGTACAAACTTTCATCAACCCGTTTGCCCTGAAATTCACAATTAAACAACTAATTTGATCTTTTCCTGAGTATTTGTTTTTCCCATGGAAAATATTATTTTATCCATTTTATGTTCCTCTAGTAAAATTTGATTAACCCACCAGTAGTCTTTATGAGTAGAACCGGGGCATTGCAGATTGTGGTTTGCTTCCAGGAAATGTCTTCTTAGTTTTTCTATCATTGTAGGAAACTGATGAGGAATTAATAACCCTATTAATAACCCTGTTTTATAAAATCACATTTTCTTTTTTTTAGGTACAAGAGTGGTTTATTTTTTTTAATTTTATTTTAATCATTGTTCAAGTACAGTTTTCTCCCCTTTACTCTCAATCCAGCCCACCCACCCCTCCCTCCCAACTTCCCTCCCATTACCACCCTCCCCCTAGTTTTTATCCATGTGTCTTTTAACTTTGTTCCTGTAAACCCTTCCCCCTTTCCCCTGAAATTCCCTCTTCTCTCTCCTCTGGTCACTTTCTGCCTGTCCTCTAATACAGTGTCTTTGACTATATTTTGCTTGTCTCTTTGTTTTGTTGTTTAGGTTCCTGTTAAAGGTGAAATCATATGGTATTTATCTTTCACTGCCTGGCTTATTTTGCTTAACATAATGCTTTCCAGTTGCATCCATGATGTTGCAAAAGGTAGGAGCTCCTTTTTTCTTTCTGCTGTGTAGAATTCCATTGTGTAAATGTACCATAGTTTTTTGATCCATTCATTTACTGATGGGCATCTAGGTTGCTTCCAGCACTTAGCTATTGTAAATTGTGCTGCTATGAACATTGGGGTGCAAAGGTTCTTTTGGGTTGGTGTTTTAGGATTCTTAGGATATAGTCCCAGCAGTGGAATTGCTGGGTCGAAAGGCAGATCCATTTTTAGTTTTCTGAGGAAGTTCCATACTGTTTTCCACAGTGGTTGTACCAGTCTGCAGTCCCACCAACAGTGCACTAGTGTCCCCTTTTCTCCACAACCTCTCCAATACTTGTTGTTTGTTGTTTTGCTTATGATGGCCATTCTGACTGGTGTGAAGTGGTACCTCATTGTGGTTTTAATCTGCATCTCTCTGATAGCTAGTGATATTGAACATCGTTTCATGTGATTTTGAATCTTCTGTATGTCCTCCTTGGAGAAGTGTCTGTTCAAGTCCTTTGCCCATTTTTTAATTGGCTTGCTTGTCTTCTTAGAGTGTAATCGTGTAAGTTCTTTATATATTTTGGAGATTAAGCCCTTGTCTGAGGTATCATTAGCAAATATGTTTTCCCATACAGTTGATTCTCTTTATTTTGATACTGTTTTCTTTGGCTGTGCAGAAGCTTTTTATTTTGATGAGGTCCCATTTGTTTATTCTTTTCTTTATGTTCCTTGCTCTAGGGGACATGTCTATAAAAAAGTTTTTGCGTAATATATCTGAGATTTTCCTACCTATGTTCTCTTCTAGTACTTTAATGGTGTCATGGTTTATATTTAAGTCTTTTATCCATCTTGAATTTATTTTTGTATAAGGTATAAGTTGGTGTTCTAGTTTCGTTTTTTTGCACATAGCTGTCCAGTTTTCCCAGCACCATTTGTTGAGGAGGCTATTTTTACTCCATTTTATGTTGCTGCCTCCTTTGTCAAATATCAATTGACCGTAGAGACTTGGGTTTATTTCTGGGCTCTCTGTTCTGTTCCATTGGTCCATGTGCCTGTTTTTATGCCAGTACCAGGCTGTTTTGATTACTGTGGCCTTGTAGTATAGTTTAGTGTCAGGTATTGTGATCCCTCCTAATTTACTCTTCTTTCTCAAAATTGCAGTAGATATTTGGGGTCATTTATGGTTTCATATAAATTTTTGAAGTGTTTGTTCTATGTCTGTGAAATAAGCCATTGGTACTTTAATAGGTATCACATTGAATGTGTAAATTGCTTTGGGTAGTATGGACATTTTAATGATATTAATTCTCCCAATCAATGAACATGGTATATGTTTCCATTTGTTTGTGTCTTCCTTGATATAAAATCACATTTTCAAAGTGATTGTGATTTTGAAACAGAATGATACTGTTACTATGATAAAGGTCCTCTAGTTTAGGGAGATCACACCATCTTGGCTCTTCCCTTCTGAGCATCTTTGTTTGGTGAGTGTAGTTGTCTGTTTCTTCTTTAGTTTAGGATGATTTTGAAAATTAAACATTCATCGTTCACTGTACAAATATCACTTCAGTGTGCACTCCATGAGAAGTACTATCCTGGGCCCTCAGAACATCACTGTGATCGAAATACAACTGGTCCTTGGCCTCCTGAAACTTTCTGTCTAAATTCCGGCCTGAAGTAATTGGTAGATTTTATGAGATTACTTGGGTTATTAAGTGAATTTGAACTTAAAAGGAACACTAGTGATACAGGGTTGCTGAAGATTTTTAAAGCTGGAAGGGCCCTTAAAGATAATGTATTTTAGACTTCTTATTTTAAAACTGACAAGAATGTCATGAAGAGATAACTTCCTCATTTTAAATTTGAGGATACTGACCAAGGTCCCAAATCCACGTGGCTGCTCAGCATTTCATATTCTTCGTTGCACTCTGTTTTCCATTCCATTCCTATATTTTTGTTGCTCATATTTGTGTAATGTATGGAGAGGCAGCTTCTGTTGACCCAAGGCAATCCCTTGCAGAGGGACACGATGTGATCTAGAGCAGACGGCTGAGGTTCTAAACACAGTTGAGCAGTAGAGGGGACTAGTCAAACTGGTTTTAGAGTATTTATAATTAAGATCTTTAATGTTTTTATAAGACATTATTTGTTTCGATAACTACTGATGTTTTGTTAAATTTCCTTTTATATACAGTTTGAATAGAAATGATTTGTCAGGAAATCCTCTGAAGTATGTTCTCACAAATAGTCACACTAGACTACTTATAGGCATCTATCTTCCTTCAAGAAGTTGACTTACTGAGCTCTCATAGTTAAAAGGTTATGAAGACTGAATAGACAGTGCATCCAGGCACTGCATAATAATAGTGATAGTGAGATAATTTAATCATTGGATTGAAAAAAAGGGGAAATCAGAAAATTTTAACAAAAAAGCGAAATTTTGTACAAACAAGGATAAGAACAATAAGAAAAGAGGTTTAAAAAGAAAAGGAGGGACTCAAGATAAGTGAGATTGGCAATGTATTATTGTGTAGGGAGCTACATAATACTTAGGACCAACTACACCTACAACACAAATTTTGAACTATATCACCAATATCCTATAATATCATAAATCTGAATAGCCAGTTAGGACCTTAGCCATCTGAGAGTGGTAGCTTGAAAGTAGATGAAAATATTTAAAGGATGTTTCCCAAAATATTCCTACAAAGTCTCAGAATACCAGAGGAAGGACTAGCAAAATTCATTGGCTCATTACTATCACCAACCATGATGTTGTGTTGACAGAGCTTTAAGTTAAATAACACTTGTTAATTATAATGAAACTAAACAGACTGTAACTTTTTAAACAGTAGCATCAGACTAAACATAGATGTACAAATTTGATAAACTCTGATGGAATAAATAAAACTATGGCACTTAGATTTATACATTTTAGAATACTAGAGCTGAATATAGTCCAGAGGTCAGTCAATTCAACTGTGTTTGTATTTTATTTGAAAAGAAGAAGAAAACATATCCAGAGATGCTGAATAACTAATTCAAGGTTACTCAGCTAGTGATAAAGACTAGATTAGAAAGCTGATCAAAATATATCTACTCTAAGCTCAGTGCTTGGTACTGTGAGCTGTTAAAGAAATGTTTATGCCATCTTTCCTGTCCAAAAGGAGCCTGAAATCAAGCTTGATTTTTGTCCAGACAAACATATGTGCTCATCTCAAGGTGGCAATTTATGCCTTAAAATTTGAGGGAAGGGCAAACTTGGGGTGAGCCAATTATGAAATTATCTGTAGTCTTTTAGTGCAAAAAGTGTTCTTTCCAAACTCAATTCTTTCTAAACTGTGTATAGAAATAGAATTTAATTACTTCAAAAGTGCTGGGGACTATTGAAAATACTTGAAATTTTGAGTGGTTAAACTTGTTTTTTACTCCTTATGAATTTTTGGAGCACAGAATTTGCCTTTAACCAGTCTCTCACACTGGAAATTTTAACTTTACAATGATTGAGAAACATAGCGACTTGGAGACACATTAATGCTGGTTCATGGTCAGTGAACTTTGGGAGAAGAGATATCTTTGGTTTGTGAAGGGAAAAGTCAGTAATTTATACACAATTCTTGCATAGGAGAACATTTTAAATGCTTTACAAAGCTGTTTATTTACTTATTCATTCATTTACAAATATTTATTAAGGCAAGGTATTTTTATAGATGCCAAGAACACAGCAGTGAACCAAATAGACATAAATATCTTTCCTCAATTAGCTTACATTTTATTTCTGTTGAGACTCAATGAGCAGATAAAGAAGTTAAACATACAGTTTGTCAGATGGCAGCAAGCACCATGGAGTGAAAGGGATCAGGGCTTTGGGGGTTGGATTGCTACTTTAAATAGTGCATGAGGGAAGGCCCCACTGAGAAGATGACATTTAAGAAAAATCAAAGGAGATGAGAAGGCAAGCTGCATAGCTCCCTGGGAAAACAGCATATCTGGAGAAAGAGTGTTCCAGTTAAAGGAAACAGCAAGGGCAAAGGACCTGTAGTGGAAGCATGTTAAACTGTTTGAGGAGGCCAGTGCAGCATGTGCCGGAATGCTTGAGGGGAGCAGAAGGAGATAACATCAGAGGGGCAATGGAGAGTCATAGCATGTAGGGCCTTGAAAGTTATTTCAGAGCTGTGACTTTTACTTTGATTTAGATAAAAAGCCACACAAGCCCTGACAGGCGTGGCTCAACTGGGAGTTGTCCTGCGAGGCCTAAGGTCACCAGCTGGATTCCAGGTCAGGGCATATGCCTGAGTTGCAGGTTCCATCCTCGGTCAGGGCATGTACAAGAGGCAGTTGATTGCTGTTCCTCTCTTACATTGATATTTCCTACCCTTTCTTTCTCCTTCCCTCTCTCTCTCTCTAAAAATAAATAAATAAAATCTTTTTAAAAACCTCTATTGAAAAGGAAAATGTCATTCAAGCGTTTTGAGTCGCGGAGTGATGTGGTCTGCCCTGTACTTTAAAAAGAACATGTGTAAGTGCTATGTTGAGAACATTCTCTATTCTCTTCTGGGGCAGAGATGGGAGGACAGTTTGGAGGCCTTTACAGTAAGCTAAGAAGTGACAGAGGCTTGAAGCAAACTGATAACAGTTGAAGTGATGAGAAGTGGTCAGAGATCTGGATATATTCTGTGTAGAGCTAAACTATTTTGCTAATGGATTAATTAAGAGAACTGAGAAAAACAGAGGAGTCAGAATGACTCTAAGGTTCGGCCTTGAACACTTGTGAGGTTGGAGTTGCCATATATTGAATAGGGGCACAGGGAAGGGCAGTTGTGGGAGATAGGAGACTAGGAGCTTGGTTTTGAGCATAGTTAACTGCTTTTTGCTCATATTGTTACTGAAGATTTGCTGTGTGTGGCTATGAAAAAGCAGCAACCATAAAGACTTAAAATAAATTGTCAGTTTTGGACAAAACATTTTCAGAAAGTTTTTTGTTCTTTTTTTTTTTTTTTACTCTAGAAAATGTAGCAAAGGATTTGGTAAACATTTCTTTAAAATCTTTAGTATTTATACTTAAATTGAGAAGTTCATAGTTTAGATAAATCCAATTCTTCTTCTTCTCCCCCCATCCAGAATACTAAGAAAATTTTTTAGATGTACAGTTGTTAACAATTAGGAATAATAGAGTCAGTTAAATATAAGTAGGTATAAAGGCATTCATTTTTATTGTATGATATTAAAGCAAATCCCAGATAGCATGTATTTTCATGCATAAATACTTCAGTAAAAATGTTTATGTCAGAAAAATGTTTTATCCACTTATCTAGCTATAGCTTTTAAAAAAATTATTCTCACCTGAGGACAGTATTTTTCATTGTTTTCAGAAAGAGAAGGGGGAAAGAGATAGAGAAACATTGATATGAGAAAGAAACATCCATTGGTTGCCTCTTGTAGACTCCCCAACTGGGGATAAAATCCACAACCTAGGTATTTGCCCTGACCAGGAATCGAACCTGCAATCTTTTGGTGTAGGGGACAACACTTCAACCAACAGAGCCATACCAGCCAGGACTAGCTATAGCTTTTAGTTCCAAGTCCAATTTCAATAACCATATCCAATCACATTCAAGGCCTTATCTATCTACCAGCAAGTATAAGAGAGCCTTAAAGTAAGTCAAGAATGCTCTAAACAAAGTGACAATAACAAAGTTACATAAAACTTCTTCAATGACGTTATTCTATACATATAAAAATAAAACATTTCTTTTTCCTCATGCAATCTGTGTGAAGTATTTGATTTTTCTAGGAATATTTGTGTAAACATACATTGTGTACCTCTCTGACAAAGTATAGCTACTGAACAACTGCCTGACATAAAGCTTAGCCTATGCCTGCAAATGAACTACTGAGAACTTTGCTGGGAAATTAAAAATATTTCAATCTTCCATTTAAGAAAGCAAGAGAATTTAAATAATCCAAAGTGAAGTTTCCGGGTCAGTGATATTTTCAAAATATTTACATGGAGTGAACTTTTAATTATTATACAACTTTAAAACATTAATGAATTACCTGAGAAATATTTTGCATAATAGATTGATAAATATCTGTCAACTGCCCCCAGATTCAATTGCACAAATTATTATCACATTTATAAATTCTACGGTTGAAATTTATTTTAGCCAAGAATACTCCAAAAGATATTGAAAAGGAGGCATAGATTTCAGCCATTTTCAGATTCTTCAAACTGATCTTTGTGGTACATCAAGGGTTTGTATTGGAAAGGACATCATAGGCATACAGGTCTGGAAATGCCCATAGGGTTCATCTAGTTCATCATGTCATCCTAAGCATTATTAAAATTTCCAGATGCAAAACCAGTTATAATAGGCCAGCTTTCCAACCTGTGAACTCTGGAGAACTCTTTTAAAGGCAGAATCTCCTTTTCAAAGATATTAAAAATAAGGTTCCTCCTCATTTCATTTCTGCAGGGTCCCCAACAGTGGTGGTATATTTTAAAGGGTCTCTTCACAATACTTTAAACCCTTAAAAGATTTTAGAACTTAAACTTCAAATAATCTTCTCTTTGTCAAGGTCCTTTGGTGTTCTTCAAATAATAGCTCTTTGTTTAAAGAAAATCAGACTTAAACTTGTGTATTAAGTGATTAAAGTAAAAGCTCATTATTATGTTTTCCCTGTTACTTCACCTCTGATCTTTCAACTATAACCTCTGCTTTTGATCCATTTCCAAAGTATTAAAATATAACCACTATAAAGAATTAGCCTTTATATTAGCACAACCACCAACATGGCCCTTGGCTATTTCTGATTATTCAGGCCTTGTTCTTCAGTTTTAAGACTACCTAGTACTTTTTTGGCTCACCTCATATCAGTGGTCACCCAATTTTCTCCTCCAAGGACTCTTTCAGCATTCATGTTATTACATTGAACGTTAACATCATTGAAATATTTAAAACTTCTGTTTTTGCAACTATGCTTATAAAAGGAAATAAGCAAAAATTGAAAAAATATGTTAAGGTAGAGAATGACAGGTGATTATTTTCATAATGTTCTTGAATATTATTGCTATATCAAAAATAATATATATGTACATACATATATATTCCCTATAATTGATTAAAATTATCAAGTAGGTTAAAATATCTGATATAATAATGGT
Organism: Tonatia bakeri; assembly: GCA_004024845.1. Lineage (NCBI taxonomy): Eukaryota > Metazoa > Chordata > Mammalia > Chiroptera > Phyllostomidae > Tonatia > Tonatia bakeri. The sequence goes on along the minus strand of PVIA01000363.1, from coordinate 128,527 downwards.
AATTTAAGAGCATATTTCATTGGTCATTCTTGGGAACCAAATCATTATTCTCAAAACTGATCAATTAAATATAATAAGCAAAAAATATGTAGTTTTTAAATATCAAAAATTTAAAAATATTTTTAATTTCTGTCCATTAAATATTTATAATGTTTTCTTTCCTCCATCCTTAGTAAATTCATTTTATATCTACAATTGTATATCATCTATACTGGGGGTTCCAAGGATTTACAAGATTAATTTAGGAACTTATTAGGTACTATTCTTTACAGTGATGTACTTCAATAAAAAATGTTAGTGGTGCTATTTTTATTTTTTTGTTTTAAATTTATTTTAATTATATTTTATTGATTATGCTGTTACAGTTGTCCTGAGTGGTGCTATTTTTTAAATCAAAAAATGAGATGATTTTCTTCAATGGCTAGGTATTAGTTGATGAAAAGGGGAGGGCCAAATGTGGGAGAGCGAAGGTTTCCCTGTTTTCTCCCAGTGCCCGTGACACTCTCTAAAGACCTATTTCAGGAAGGAAGAAGCTTTCTGGAAGTTTGGTGGCATCTCAAAAACATCTCAACAACCTCTTAGTTCCTTATGGGATAATATATTTTAGCTTAAGTTTATTACAACTCTAACATTAAATTAGTAGCTTTGGGCTCCAAATTCCAGGTGAATGCACTATACATTTTTACTTTTGTAGAGTGCGATATTGATACCTCCTCTTTAAAATACAAATTATGATAAATCGTGATCCAGAACATTTCTCTGCTATATCCACTCATCTGCCTAAACTTTCTCCTTATTGTTCTCCTTGCTGGTTTTCACTCTTATCAAAGCAGGAATTCTATGGCAAACTTTTCCCAGGGCACATGTCTTCTGATAGGAAAAGAGAAGCTTCTCCCCTACTTACCTCCTGTCCTTGACTATAAACAGATTCACTCACACTGACGAAGATATTCACTTAAAATAGTCACTTCTGCAAACTTCCAGATGCAGCTACTATGTTCCTGTCTTCAAGCAGCGGCCCCCAGACTTCTCAGATGGAGTCGGTGGCTGCGTTGTCTTGTGCAGTCACGGAACCCAGTTTGTAACTTTACAGTGTTCTCTAGTCACTTGTTCATTTAATGCTGTGGATCTGACTTGTGAGCTTCTCAGTAGCAGAGGCCACACCTTAATAATTTTTTCCAGCGCAGGTCCTGATCCTTGGTAGAAATTTAATAAACATCTGTTGAAAGACTAAAAGAATGAATAGTCTTGTGCACTTTTATTGTTTCTCTGACAATTTCTTCCCATGCTTATGGCATTTTTGTTTGTTTTCACGATTACTATATTTTTATGTTTGTTAAGTGGAATGTGGTCTTCAATATAAATAAATAATCCCAATTCTTACTTTCTCCTTAAATTGAACTTAAATAATCCATGCTTTAGTAAATCACTGTGGGAACTTCATTTTATGTTTGTTTATGCTGGGAAACCCTAGCTGAATTGCTATAAAAAGGCAAAAATTAGGGCTGGTCCAGAGACTGACTAAATCGTTTGATTTATTAGAGCTTGTCACCAACATAGGCATTTGTTTTCTAATTTACTTGCAATAGCTTTTCTTCTCTCTTTGTAGATATTGGTAACCAGAGGGAAAGCCACACCATGTAAGATAAATCTTAAAGTGTTTTTCACCAATGGTAGGGAAGTCAGGAGCCAAGTGAGGATGTTTGTATTTTGGCCACTTTATCTTTACTCTGACCTTCCTTGCCTTCTGGCCTGGCCATGCTTTACGTGGCCCTCCTTTTTCCCTTCTTCCTACTTAAAAGGGTTTTGTCTTAGTAGAAAGTGTGTGTTAGGCAGTTTCCTTAGTTTTGTGAGTCACAGTTTCCTCATTTTTAAAGAGGAGTAATAGATCTGGATGCTTAGGAAGATCAAATACATAACGCACATGAAAATTTTCTGTGAAATCTAAGAAATTATATAAATCTAAATTAATATTATTTTAAATTTATCAGAGACATCACTTATATCACCATAATTCAGTACTTCTATTTGCATGTGTGTCCTTTAAGGTGACAACTAAGTAATATAATAATCCAGTCTTGTTATAATTGGGATGTGCTTAGCCATCTGCAGAGGATGGCTCCGTCTCTGTTGTCCAGCTCTGAAGCTGGCCATGATCACAGGTGGGCCTAGCTGGCAGGTGGGTGGGACTGACCGTGGGGTAGGGAAGCACTGGCAGTGAGGGCAGAGAGTGGCCAGACAGGAAGCCATGGAACACCTCACCACCTGGAAATGGCCCCATGATCAAAGGGCCAAGAAAGTAGTTGTTTTTTTTTTAAATTAATGTATACAGATTAAAAAGGAGATTTATATTGCAAAATGAGCCATTTAAAAGTATAAACCATCAGATTAGGAAAACATTAGCAGAAGGATGCTTTTATGTCCACATAACTTTGTTAATAGTATTCCAAACCAGTACATCTGAAGAAAATTATTACTGTAGGTTGCTTTTTAAGATTCTTCATAGAAAACCATGGGTGAAATCTAATATACTGGGTGGTTTGTCTGCTTGAGTATATATTGTTCCATCTTCACTTGAAGGAGGAAAGTATATGATTAAAGGAAGATATTAAGGAGACCCTTAATGTACATGCAGACCACACAATGTACTTATTAAAGAATATGAATAAGAATGAAATTTTATGACAATCAACTTTATTTTTTACGGTCTTACAGATTAAGTATTTATGTACTGTAAAGTTCATAATATTTCTAATGTTAACTTTAAAACAAATAATTTGGAAATAGCTAATTTGGGGAGATTACAGTATATCACAGAAAAGACACTAATTAAATATCAGCACACCAGATAATTTCAGAGAAGTGAAATAGCAACATGAAATGGGTGACAAGTACATATAGACAATCAGATAGCACTGACCCTCAGTCTTTGTTATTTTGTCAAGACAGTTTCTTTATCTATAGAAATGTTCCTCTAGCTATATTATGTTTTCAAGTACACTTATTTTAGCTTTACCCTCCTCAAAAATGGATGTTATATAAAAACTATGGTTGGGAATCATTGAAAGGAAGTGCAAAAGTAGGAAGAATCCCAAATAAAGTTCCTACCTCCTAGGTGATATCTGGGAAAATTTGCATATTCAAATTTTAGTGCATTGTAGTTCATTGATTTGTTAAACCATTTTTCTCTAGACTCTAACTCTCAAATGATTAATGATCAGTATTTATTCATCAGTTTATCATTCATATTTTTATCCTGAGCATTTTGCTTAATGCATAGTAGGTGCTCCATAAATGCATTTTAAATGAATGAATAGATGATATTTTATCTTTAAAGCAATTTCATAAACATGGTAGCCATTTTTCTTACTGCATTCTTCATGTGTAATCATCATCCCACTTTTGAAATGGTCAAATTAATTTTGTGTTTCTTTCAGTGGATGCTTCTCTGAGATGAGAGCACAGACTAAAATGAGTTCAAATTAATACCTGTCTGTCCTGTTCTCCTCGGTGTTCCTAGGGCCTGGAGCAATGCTTGGATTATGGCATAAGAGCTCTTATCTTTGGCATTTGCCTGGCACAATACTTTAGAAACATTAACTTATTTAATTTTATCTTCAATTCTATGATTAAAACCTTCATTTATAGGTGAGGAAACTGATGAGCTGAGTTAGGTCATTAAGGCCCTTGCCTAAACTAGTAATTGGAAATGCTTCAGAGCTGTGCTTCTCAGACTCTGCACCCTTCAGGATCACCTGGGGACCTTGTTAAATGTGAACTTGCTAAGCCCTCACCTCAATGTTTCTGGTTCAGCAGATCTGGGGTGAGGCCCACGAATTGTCTTTTCCAAGTTCCCAAAGGATGCTACAGGTTCGTCCAGAAACCGTCCTTAGAGAATCAATGCAATAGAGTTTACGGAGCATTTTCTCACCGTAGCTATTTTAATATCCACATTTCCATAATCAGTTATTTTGCCTATTTTGTAGATGAGGGACCTGAGGTGCAGAGAAGTTAATTGGCCTTTCCACAACCACAGAGAGAGTGGAAAGACTGCCTGGACTTAAGTCTGACTCTAAGTCAGTGCCCTTGGCATTGTCCTAAGAGGCCTCTACATGGCATTGGATTTTTAAAAACACTGCTCCATAGATAAATTGTAAAGACTTTATGGATATGGCAGGTGAACAAAGGAACCCCATGGGAACAGAGGAACTTACATCTTCTACTCTGTTTCCCTTAATTAATCTGAGTGACCAAGATAGTCTGAAGACAAGTTGACTTGTTCAAAATTTATTTTCACCCTAACTTAGAACAGCCCTTGTCATGTAATACAGTCAGAGGCATATCATAGCACTGTATACAAGGTTTCTTTGGCTTGTGCTACTGTTAAAGAACCTTTTCTGCAAAAATAAAAGGAAAAATTCAAGAGTATTCATTGAAAATTACCACATTTTAATATTTACTCCTTCTTAATAATGACACTTGTTCTAAAAAAGTTTTTTAAAAAATATCTTACACAACAATTTTCACTAAAATTTCTGAAGTACTAGAATTTTTTTAAGATACCAGCCTCACTGCACATTAGAGACTTGAAGGTACAAGACTTTGTTTTCCTCAGCTCCTTTCAGGCATTAACATTCCAATGCCATATTCTTATGACAAAGACTAATAAGAAGAGAAAATGGCACACCCTGGATCTATCTCAGTGATAAAGATAGGAGTGGGAAGCAGTAGAAATCTACCTTGTTCTCATTACTACCGTGCTAAAACTGTCATCAATTATAATCACTCACCACATCCCTAACGGGAGACTTTGTTAGTAACTTCTCTTGAACACAAACTCAGTCTCCTTTAATCCAGTACGTATGTGAAACAGATATGGAAATATATTGATAGAGCTTACATGGATGGCATTCTCTTCATTTATAAAAGCATGTGCTGAAAAAGAAGTGATGTCAGCACATAATAGCAAAGTTTCTAAAAGACAGTTATTTCTGTTTTATTGCTCACCATCTTATAAACAAAATAGAAAATGTTATAAGCACTTACTGCAACCTATATTTCTAGTCATAGTTAGCTATACAGAACCTTTCTTTTGTCTTTGCCCAATGTGCAAAAATGTCATTTACATGTCTTCCTTATCCTTTGCCTGTGGTCTCAGGTTCATTTTTGTTCAGTTTGACCTGACTCATTTTTTCCCCTTCCTTCTTTAGCTCATTTTTCCCTTCCACTGTCTCTTCTTTCAGCAAATAATTATTGGGCTACTGATGTCCTAGATTTGGAAGGTAAGACACATGCTTATGCTGGAGAAGAAAGCATGAACATATAAAAAAGTTCCATAGTTCAAGGTGATACATTATATGATGAAGAAGCCAGAAAACAGTTCAGGACACAGGAGGTGCTGTAAGCATTCAGTGGGAATAGAAATCCCTATTTAACTCGTGTTTTTGGGATTTCATAACAAATATTTTTTTTCAGTCTGGTACTAGATAACAACCACTCCAAAATGGAGTGGCTTAAAACAATAGCAATTTATTATTTGTCTTAATTATACAGTCTAAGCTGGGCTCAGCTGTCTTCTTCCTCACTGGGTGTCAACTGGGGCTGGAATGTGCAAGATAGCTTATTTGCTGGTATGTCTGGCACCTCATCTAGGTGGCCAGGACTGGTAGGAGTTGACTGGGCATCTCTCTCCATGAGGTCTCTCCCTAGTAAAGTAACTGAGCCTCTTTTCATGGTGGCTCAAGGCTCAGAGAGAGCATTTCAAGAGACTGCTTTCCACTTGCTAATGTCCCATTGGCCAAAGAAAGTTAGTGTGGGAGGCAATGAATTCTAGGCAGCTAATAAACACTTGGTTCTCTGAGGGCCACCAAGACAAAGTACTTGGACAACCTTACTACATATGGAGGAAAGAAGAAAAGTCACATCTGGAAAATCTGAGCTTGAGTAATTATAAAAATTATGGATTAGCACAATCTATTAGAAGAGAGGAAGTTTTCTGGAGGAACCAGTTTTATATATGGTAAGTTTGAGATGATGGAAATGTCCACTGGGCAGACAGAGAAAATTTATTAGAATAAAATGAGTTAAAGGCTGAAGTTCTAAAGTCTGGAGTCACATACAGAAAAGAAATAGTTAAGGTTATGTGACTGCAGGCAGAGCCCCACCTCCAGCTGCCATGGATGAGAATAAGTCTACCAAGACATGATCTGCTTGGGGAGGAGAGGCAGCCAATCTCTCAAAGGAGAAGGGCCTTGAACCTGTTCCTCAATTGTCTTTCATTGGGTTTAATTTGCATAGGAATACAGAGTGTGTACATAAAGCTCATCAATCATTGTCAGGCAGTAAGGATCAAACAATAGATAACATTCAAAGAACTATGAGGGCTTATTCTGAGTCAGGGTCAGAGAGTTAAAGGGCCATAAAACTTTGGGGAACAAACTCACTTCATGCTTGGGCCCTTATCATTTAAATTGAGGGTATTAGCAAAGCAGGTTTCATAGAATTTTATGCATTCATTCTTAAGCCTCATAGCCCTAGGAAACCTGCCCTTTCCAGAACAGGGTCACACCCACCTCCAACATTGTTTCAGGCTTAAGTTAGGCAGGGAAAGTAAGACAGCCAAGTGATTAGGAGACTTCTTACAGACAGAATGAGGACTCAGGCAATGTCAAAACCGAAGGGTGAGGGTCCATCACCCCTTTTCTCCATAGCCCCCCAAGTCCTTCCCTGAGAGCCCCCTCATAACCATGCCTATCTTAGGTCATCCCTCCCTTGAGGAATCTTACCAGTCATTGGCTAACCGGTCATGCACTGGGAGCCAGGCAGGGTAAAGTAAAGTGGACAGAGGTGGTGCTCCTGCCAGGGAGATAAGCTTTGTCTCCTTAGTGGCTTAGGGTCTCAAGGTCTTTTTACTCTGCCTTATCCATGGGGGGGTTACAGCTTCTGAAACCAGGCAGGGCAGTTCCCAACAACTGCAGGAGTTCTGAGAAAAATAGAAGATGCATCAATGAAATTTCAGCTATGCTTATAGTTTGAATTTGGGAGGAAAAAGAGGACCCAGGTTAGGAGAGCACATATTCCTCTCATATGCTGTGACACTATTAGAATTTTTATATTATCAGTTGAATTTGACTCTTATTTTTCAGACATCTGGGAGTAGAATTTAATTGAGAAGTTATTTGGTTTTATTTTAGTTACTTTTACTATGGAATGCACCTAGTGCCTAAAGTTAATGACTTAAAAATATGTGTTTATTAATAATAGCTAATATCCTTTGAAACTTCTTCATGATTCTCAAGTAGATGAAATTATTGTATGAAAGCTAAAGTTAATGATACAACTTGACAGAATTAAGCCTTTATTAATTAAGTTTATTTAAACAATTCTATTAAGCTTTCTTAATCTTTCTACAGTCCTACTTTTGGAAACTAACAAACTTGTACAAGCTTGATTTCAATGATGAATTCATTTTCTTCTTCTGAAATGGACTTGATATTGAGGCTAGATTAACTCAAGTGCAGGAGATTAAAAATGTGGTGAAGAAATATTTTCTTCAAGTCCACTAACAAACTAAACTCAATATTCAGAGACAATTAATAGTTTACTACAAACCTGTTACACACACAAATGAGAACTATTGATTGAGGAACTGCATTCATATAGTGTTCGAGGAAGTGTCAGGAAGTTTTTGCATTTAAGCACTCTCTTATTTCTCTGAGCTGCTCAGGTAGGCCTTCAGTAGTAAATCAGGCCCAAACGACTGTGGGTAGGCTGTGGAGCCCTCTAACACTGCAGCCGGTAGGGATGGGATATACATAGTACAGAAACCATTTGGAATTTTTTTCTACTTAGTCCCCTGCTTTTAGAGAAAAATATGAAAGCTAGGAATTTGGTTAAAACTGAAATCAAATATTTGTGATGTTGTATTGTTTTATGGTATTGTTACAGAGCAAGAACCAGGGGGGCCCTGGGACGGTGATGCTCTTACTGAAAGAGACTCAGGTCCGTCTTGTCTGCCGCCTTAAAGGAAAGATATCTCTCAATGCCAGAGATTTGTGAAAAGGAAAGGAAACGTTTATTTAGTGCTATACAAACTTAAAGTAGTGACCTAATGTCTTTACCAAAATCCCAAAGTCCCTTAAAACACCTACAAATACACTCAGTCCTTCCTTCCCCCTTTGCCCAGTCTGGGGTACCGTATCTCAGGAAAGGAAATAGAAGTCCAGTCTCAGGCAGTGTCTGGTTCTTCCCAGTAATCCGTGCTCGGCTGGTAGGCCTCTCTTGGTTCTCGGCACCATCAGCTGTGTCGCCATCCAGGCAGGATCTCCAGTTAATCCAAAGCCATGCAGCACCGTCTCATGGCCTACTAAGAGTTCCTTCACCCTTCTTCCAGGCAAAGTCTCTCTTGCTTCCCAGGCCGCGTGACCAAAAGAAGCACTTCAAAGCCACGCAGTCCTCTCCTACCAGAGCTGCAGGGGTCTGCACTCTGGCAAAACCGCGTGGTTCTCTCCTCACAGAGATGCAAGAGCCCTCTGCTCTGCCAAAAGCCGCGTGGTTCTCCCTTCACAGAGATGCAGAAGCCCTCTGCTCTGCCAAAAGCCGCGTGGTTCTCTCTCCTTTGGCTGCCGCGCCTGGGCTTTTAAATCCCGCGCCAATCTTCCTCTGCAGCCCTACTTCCGACTCCTCCCACACTTGGCCACACCTGCCCTCAATCTGCTGTCCTTTCCAGCTTTTCTGGTCGCCATCATGGGTCTGGGCAGGTGTGGCCCCATGTCATGGAGCTAATCATCTCCAAGCTCTCATGCAGGCGCTGTAACTCGGGGGACCTGCCCCCCCCCCAGTTACATCTTGGTGGGGAAGTTACTTCCATCCCCCTGGCTCAGAGCATGGCCATAGCTATTTAACATATCTATGTAGCCAGTCAAAGGTTATAGTTATGTTAAATGACCACACCCCAGAGGTTGGCTGCAGAGCTGTTGCTATGCAAAACAGTTCTCAATGGGCCTGCTCCATTTGTCCCTTTCCCCCACCCACACCTGGGGGGGGGTGGGGTAGGACATCCTAGTATTTTCTGAACACCTTGAGTTCTGGACCCCATTTTAAATGTCCATTTGAGGCCCCCCCCCCCGCCTTGGCCGCACCCTGTAACAGTATCCCTGATTTCCCATTTCCATCTCACTTTTAAGTCACTTTGGATTTGTTGTATGAAAAACAATTCAGGGGTGTCCAACCTTTTGGTGTCTCTATGCCACACTACACATTAGGTACATTGTGACACGTAATTACAAAAAAAAAAAAATCTCATAATATTTTAAGTAAATTTATGATTTTGTATTGGGCTGCACTCACAGCCATCCTGGGCAGCACGCAGCCTGTGGGCCACAAGTTGGATACCCCTGCTAGTTGCATATCTGCAAGACTATAATGAGAATTATATAAAAAGTAATTGTAACTGAATATCCTTACTGTGTAGCAATTCTATTTAGTATGCTACTTGGTTCTCTCTACTTTTTAAAAATTTCATGGTAATGTAGATAGGTGTTATATAGGTCATGTCTTCCATAATGTGCTTACCTTATGACCTAATAAAAATAGGTAACATTTATTGAGCTCCTACTATATCTTAAGTGCTTTACATGTATTATTTCATTTGATCCTCACAGCAGCTTTATGAATTAGATACTGTTATTCCTAATTTGCAGAATTCCTATTCTGAGACACAGAGAAGTTTTATAACCTACTCAAGGTAACAAAGCTAGTTAGCAGCAGAATAGGATTTAAACATGAATCTCTGAATTAACAGTCAGAGCTTTTAACTGCCATTCAGGCACCAGACATTTTATGATCTTTCTCTTACTACTTTTGAATTTATGTTTTTACCTTTTGAAATCTTGAACTACAAAACTGAGAACACATGGACCAATGGAGAAAGGGCACTCATCTGTAATATTGCCTCACAATTCTCTCACTATTTCCTGAGGGGCCACATCTGTAATCAGGTAGCTGTTATAGTAATAAATACATAGGGTTTGCTATAGATCAGTGCTGTTGTTTGAAGTATATTTGTTTTTTAGTTCATTTAATTCTCGGAACAACCCAGTGACATAGGCATTCTTATTATCTCCATTTTACAGATGAGAAAATTTAATACTGAGAGGTTAAGTAACATGATCGAGGTCACATAGCTATTAAATAGCAGAGTTAGGGTTCAGATTCAGGCAATATGACCTCAGTCCATGTATATATCTTTTTAAGTTATTTATTTATTTATTTATTTATTTTTAGAGAGATGGAGAGAAACATCAATGCATGAGGAAAACATCAATGGGTTGCCTCTAGCAAACCCCCAAGTCCCCCAGGGACTTGGCGCACAACTCAGCCATGTGCCCTGACCAGGAATCCAACCCATGACTTTTTGGTCCATGGGACAATGCCCAACTCACTGAGCCACACCAGTCAGGACCCCAGTCCATGTATTTAACCACTACACAATACGGCTTCTTTAGTTTTAATTTTTTTTTTAAAGCTACATCTTTTTTACATAATTATTTTGAGGAACAAACCAAACAATCAAAATCAGTCTTGCTTATATAAAGACTAAGCTATACTTCATCCTTTCCTTCAATTTCTTTTAAAAGTTGTATGGTTTATATTGGGATAAGAAAGTTATTCTTTGTGTTGAATAATGATCTGTGATCTTTCTTACCTCTTATGGAGTCCTTTTGTTTATTAAGTATCTACTTACTAATCAACTCATTTTTGGGGCAAGGACACCTGTGTCCTCATGCACTGAAAGCACAGAAGATCTGAATGTAGCCTACATATTGTTGAAATAGAATCCATTTCTGATCTGATTTGAAAACAACAATACTAGAATTAGAATATTCCATGTACCATCTTTTTGCAAGTAAAAGAAATATAGGTTATCTCTTAATCTAAACATATCATTCTGGGCTAGAGGGCTGATGTAAGGAACCAAAGAAGCTTTTTTCTTGGAAAACTGGCTAGTGCTCACAAATGGTCCTATTTGTAGCAGGCAAAACCCTTTTTTAACACTTTGAAACTATGCATTCTAGAGAGAAGATAGTTTATTGACTTATCTTCTAAAAAGTTAACAATATTATCAATGGGAATGATTCTAGAAATTAGACTGGGTGGTCCTTTATGCAAAACTATGGTGGCACTTTGGAAAAGGAGAAAATGCCTATGGCATATGTTCTGGTGACTATGTCGATCACCTCGACCCAGACAAAGGGCCGATGCCTGCAGCCTCCAAAATCAGAAAATGAGTCTGGCGATAACAATATGGTAAACATCAACTTTCTAAAAAAAATATTTTATTTATTTATTTTTAAAGAGAGGGGAAGGGAGGGAGATAAACATCAGTGTGTGGTTGCCTCTCATGTGTCCACTACTAGGGAGGTGGCCCACAACCCAGGCATGTGCCCTGACCAGGAATCTATATCCCTTTGGTTCTCAGGCCAGCACTCAGTCCACTGAGCCACACCAGCCAGAGTAAAACATCATTGTTTTAAAGGAAATTTTAGACAGAAGTAATATTCAAATTTCTGACTTTTCTCATGGCCTTCAGTGACAAACAAATTTTAATGAGAAGAGTTCTTCTTAATATTAAAATGCAAAGGAAATAAAAGTTTTAAAGAGAGTTAGTTAAATAGCATAAAAATAATTCATACTTATTATGCTCGACTATTGTATCAACTCCTGTTGATTATATGACTTTTACTTAGATTTGGAAATCTTTCCATTTTCAAAATTAAATCTTACAATGTTATATTAATGATCAGTAAAAGGGAAATCTAGATGTAAAAAGTCACTTTAAAATCACTGCAACATTCTTAAATCCACAGGATGTGAAAATACTTTGAAATGTGATGTACTATTTAGCATATTTGTTTATAGTTATCAAATTACTTCAGTCTTTAAATTAATTGGACCTTTCAATGAACTTTGAACATGAAAATAACTTTTGCTGATTAACTCTGACTTTAGCATTTTAAATGATTTTCATTTGAAAAAGTATTCAGAATTAAGTGTATAGAACAACTAGCAGCATGTACACACTGACTATATCTACCATTCTATTAATTTTCAGAATGCAAAACTAATTATACAGATTCACTAGCAGATTTACTTCCTCATTTTAAGAGGGGTTGTAACACATACAGCTTTAATTTATCATGGCTTTGAAAATTCCTTGGGATTTTTGTTATATATGAACTAATGAATAACTAAATATCCTTTAGTCATAGTCTTTCGCTCAGTGAACATAGAGTTTAGACAACTTTCTGTGTAGGAATATAAATCATCTAGTAGAAAGGGTTTTTTTCCTAGCTACTTGTATCCCCATAGTGATAGTAGGTATTAAACTGAAGCTAGAAGAAAATTCCTTACTTTCATATGATCTTCAAATAATTTTAAACCCACTAAATTCTTTTCGAGCCGAATTTCATGTGTTCCAATAACCCTGGGCTCTTCTTTGGATCTTGTTATCACAGGATATGCGATTTTAGAAATGTTTTTATTTAAGTCATAAAATAAAATGTACCCCTGTTATAGCATGGATATTGCATGCCTTTCAATTTAACATGAGCCAGCCTTCTCTCAGCTAACTCTGAATGGAGTTCCTATGGAATCACAAAAGCTGAGAGCTATGTTTTATATAAAGTCTGTTACTGTTTCCACAATGGAGGAACTGGCTTGCTCTTTCATAGTGGATTCCAAGAGAGTGAGACCTATTAGGTCCCATCAAATCAAATTTAGTGATTAGTGACAGACTTGAAGATAAGAGATAGATTTGAATTGTGGCCTATGCCTGCACTAGAAAACAAAGTCAGGAAAGTTATTGGAAGCTTTTCTTACTACAAGTGCATTTTTTCTGAGTTCATGACTCAATTTTCCACTGACATAGTAGGTGTATCAGTTCAGTATACATGTAATCTTATTGTTTATTTACAGAAATTTATAATAATATCATGAATACTAATTAATCTGTTTTACTAGGATGATGCCAAAGGGTTACAGGAAAATTATATTTAAACTTGTTCATTTATTCACTTATCTATTTTCTTATTCAACAAACTTTTGTTCCTTTCCTACTATGTGGTAAGCCTATATCAGTCCTTAAAAGACATTGGTAAGTGGGGAAACAAATCCAAAAATCTAAATCAACAGGCATGATCCTCACTCACATGAAGGTTCAGAAGAGTGGAGGAGGCAGGCATTAACCACATCACCATACTAATGAAAATACTGTATAATGACAAATATATATATGTTATTTTATGAAAAGCAACTCTGTACTTAGTACGGCAAAGCAGCCAGGCTTTTTCTTGTGGTGAGATAGGGGTGACAGAGAGGTTCTGTGGATGTGTGAGCAGGTGGAGTGTGAGGCACTTGTATTGAGAGACAAAAAACATTTGCAACAGTCACAGGGGGCAGCGAGGTGGTGAGATGGGGAAAGCGAAAGAAGGCCAGTGTTGCAGGTGTCCCAAAGGAGAGAGAAGTGCAAGATAAATCAGGGGTCGGATCACTTGGGGGTTTTCGGCCATTTATAAACTTCGATCTTTTATCCTAAGAGCAAGCACGATAAAAACTGTGGCAGTGTTTTGAGAAAGGGAGTGTAGTGAATATAACTAGCGCCCATACAGATATGCTCAAGACCTGAGCCCTGGAACCTGTGAATGCAACCTTATTTGTAAAAGGGATTGTAGATATAAGTAAGGTAAGGCTCTTAAGATGAGGTCATTCGGGATTATCCCAGTGGGTCCTAAATCTAATGATAGGTCCTAATAAGAGACAAAAGAGGAGAAAGAACCTCAAAAGGGAAGGCCACGTGAAGCTGGAGGCAGAAGTTGGACTGGGAAGCCACAATCCAAGGAATGACAACAATCATCAGGAGCTTGAAAGGAAGAGAGCCTCTCCCAGAGCCTCTGGAGGGAGCACAGTTCTGAGGACAACTTAATTGCAGACTGTAGCCTTCAAAACTGTGAGAAAGTAAATTTCTGTTGTTTGGAGTCACCAAATTTGTCAGAATTGGGTATGATAGCCCTAGGAAACTAACATGGGGGTGGCGACTTAGTCTGATTCTTGTTGTGGATGTTAACCGGTGCAGTGTGTGGAGACCTAACTCAAGTCAAATCAGAGAGACTGGGGTGGAGCTGGTAGTTTCTTGTTATTTGAGTCAAGAGCTGATGGTAGCTTGCTTGGTCCAGGAGGATGACAGTAAAAGTAGACTAAAGGAGGTAAATTTGAAAAGACTTGGTGATTGACTATTTACCAAGGTAAGGGAGAGAGGCAAATGTCAGTTTTAAGATACACCTTCTTTTTAAAAAGATTTTATGTATTTATATTTTTGGAGAGAGGGGAAGGGTGGATGAAAGAGAGGGAGAGAAAGATCGATGTGAGAGAGAAGCGAGGATTGGTTGCCTCTGCCTCTAATATGTGTCTGAACCTGAAGCTCAGGCATGTGCCCTGATTGGGAATTGAACTAGTAATGTGTTTGCTTTGTGGGATGACACCCAACCACCTGAGCTACACTGGTCAGGGCAAAGATTTATCTTTTGTTTGGGGCAGAAAAATTTGTGTTTTATTTATTACCTATTTATTTATTATCTGCTATGCTTCAGACATGGACCTAAATTCTGGTGGCAGTATGAATAGGACAGACAAGATTGTGCCATTTGAGAGATCATAATTAGCAAGGAAATGTAATATGTGAATGCACACATACATGTACTTCATGAATTCATTAGTAATAAGAAAATTGGCTTATTTTACATTAGATCCAGAGTAGTAATTATATACTATAATTATGCCAGACACATCTGACCAAGAAGATGTAATGGCTTTTTTAAAAGGTAGTCTCCAATACAATCTTGTCATGTTGAGATGAAACAGGATGAAACACAGTTCAGTGTCATAGTAATCCTGTTATATCTAAAAAAGAAAAAAGAAAACACAAACTATACTTGTTTTTACCTCTGTTTAAGTAAAAGGACTGGTCAAAATTCTTTCCAAAGGTCCCTTTTAGTTGAAACAATTTTTTGATTCCATGTTATACAGGTAAATGTCAAGAGTTTATATTTAGAAAGAATTCAAGTATAACTTAAGGATAAACAATAATTTATAATAGATCCTAAAGAAGGTATAAATTATCTTGCTTTTCAAAGATGGCTCCTAGATTATAATCAAAGCCCCCCCGCCGGGATGTTGCCATTCCCTGAATTGGAGATTCTAATGTATCTTTGATCATCACTAAAGATTTTTGTGCATTCTTTATGCATAAATGATCATATTACCATTTTGAAGAAAGAAAGGACTGGTGAACATTAAATTTCAGTTTTGGGGGATCTGAGTGTAGTTTCAGGTATTATATTATAAATTTTAGTCCTATTCCATCAATTGCTGGTAGCTTTCAATTGGTTCTCAAAATCATGCTCGATGTAGTTCCACTTGTCTATTTTTACTTTTGTTGCCCATGCTTTTGGTGTTATATCCATGAAGTCACTGCCAAGATCAATGTCCTGAAGCTTTCCCCTATGTTCTCTCTAGGAGTTTTACAATTTTAGATCTTATATTAAAGTCTTGTTTTATTTAATTTATTTTATTTTTAATTTAATTTATTTATTTATTTTGAAAAATAGTAGTTTTGCATTTTTTAAAAGATTTTATTTATTTATTTTTAGAGAGGGAAAGGAGGGAGAAAGAGAGAGAGAGAAAAACATCACTGTGTGGTTGCTGGGGGCCGTGGCCTGCAACCCAGGCATATGCCCTGTGTGGGAATTGAACCTGCAATGCTTTGGTTTGCAGCCCACACTCAATCCACTGAGCTACACCAGCCAGGGCTGTATTTTATTTATTTTTGTTTATAGACAAAAAAAGGGTCTAAATTTATTCTTTTTCATGTGGATATCCTGTTTTCTGAAAACCATTTGTTGAAATTATCATTTTACCATTGTGTGTTCTTGGTATCCTTGTAGAGGTCAGTTGACCATATATACATGGATTTATTTCTGGACTCTCTATTTCTGTTTTATTAGTCTATCAGTCTATTGTTATGCCAGTACCATACTGTTTTGATTTCTGTAGTTTCGTAATATATTTTGAAATCAGAGAGTGTGATACCTCCAGCTTTGTTTTTTCTTAAGATTGATTTGGCTATTGATGGTGTCTTTTGTGGTTCCACATGAAGTAAAAATAGAAAAGTGGGACTACATCAAACTAAAAAGGTGTGCAGTGGAGGAAACAATCAATACTATAAAAAGGCAACCTATGAAATGAGAGAAAATATTTGCAAACCATTTATATGATAAGGGCTTAATATTCAAAATATATAAGAAACTCCTACAACTTAATAGCAAAAAACTAACAAGTTGGTTAAAAGTGGGCTGTGGACTTGAATAGAGAATTCTTCAAAGAGAACATACAAATGACCAACTGGTGTATGAAAAAGTGTTCAAAACTACTAATCATTAGGGACATGTAAGTCAAAACCACAATGAGATAATACTTCACCTCTGTCAGGATGAATAACTACTGTAAAAACAAATAAACAACAAAGATAAAATGAGTAGACAAAGAAAATGTGCTATATACATACCATGGAATATTATCAACCCCAAAAAAGAAGAAAATCCTGCCATTTGTCACCACAAGGATGGAGCTGGAGGATTATGCTAAGTGAAATAATCCGTTTTACAGGAAGACAAATACTGCAGGATTCATTCAATTATAGGTGGTACGTAAGAGTCGACTTTATAACATCAAAGAGTGGAATGGTGGTTGCAGGTCCTGGAGGAGAGGGAGATGGGAGTTACTAATCAAGGAGCAGAAAGTTTCAGTTAAGTAAGATGAATAAATTCTAGAGATTTGTTGTGCAGCGTGGCGCCTATAGTCAATGATGGTGCATTATATACCTAAAAGACCATTAAAAAGATAGACCTCCTGTTAAGTGTTCTTAGCATGACAAAATGATTATTTTATCTTAATATGATAAAATAAAATCTGAGAAAGTTATGCTGACTTGGCCTCATTCTGTGAGATTTTCCTAAAAAGGGGCAGGAACTGAATGCAAGTATCCACGGGTGTGGTTCAAGAGGTCCAGCTGCTGAGGGAATCAGCAGGAGGTAGACAGAAGCAGCCTCCCTGGTTGGAGGCTGAGGGCCCTCAAGGTGAATCTTGTGACAAGATTCACGCACTATATCTTACTTCTGTTTTTGTTTTCTTAAACCTGTAAAATACCTACTTTGTAAATGTATTTTGAAGATTAGTGAAACTTTATAAAGGATTTAGCACAGTTTTGGGGTTGTACTAGAAGCTAAGTAAATGGTATCAATTACTATGGTTATTGTGAAAATGTTAGAAGAGTCATCTTGAATCTCTATAAAACAATTGGCACTGATTAGCTACTTTAATTAAATGCACTGGATTGAAGTCTGGTTAGCTCAGCTCATTTGAGCTACTCCTCAGAAGGATGGGAGGCAGAAATTCAAGAGAAGAAACATAAAGAACTTCAAGATTCTCAAACAGCCTACTTCTGCTCCATCCAAACAGCCTTGGGGGTGAGAAATCATATTGTGTTTGAAACAGAATATTTCCAAAATATCTATATATAATCATATGTATCTGTTAATTTTACAATGCTTATTTTAAATTTAATTCCATTGTAATTATGTACATAAAGGAAACAATATTCTCCCAGTTTACTGACTTCCTCGGTGGTCCTTGATTACTGCTGAAAGCTGTATTAGGTGCTTTGCATTCATAAGGGTGTTACTTAATAAAGTATTATTTATTTAACAAATGACTAAATAGTGCAACTGAAGAAATAACTTGCCAAATCTCCTCAGAATGACCATATATTTCAGTAAAGTTCATTGATTTTAAACTGTTTGAAACTTACCGAGGTTCATATTTGCTCACATTTTATCTGTGAAATGCACAATGTTTATTTGTAAAATTGAGATGAATTTTAATAATGCACTTCTTACTGCTGTGGGGTTTAGAGTTGACTTCATATCATTAAATGCATGGGTGAATTAGCGTATTTATTTGCATGTGTGATATATCTGTATTTCAAAGCAAATATTTCAAAGGAGCACCAAAATATGTATGTAAAGTTTGTATTTGCCTCCTAGTAATGTTCAGAGAGAGGGTATGCTCTACACAGATCTGGGTTTATAAGAACAAAATTGGACTTCTTGGAACTCCATTAATCAATTTTCATGGGCATACATGTAGACAGACTTATATATGCAAATCTTACAAGTGTCTATGACATAATTTTAAAATCTTACAATAAATAGGAAAGATCAAATTCTACCCACAGGTGACTTAATATTGGTCAAAACAATGCTTTTGCACCTCTGTATTTATAGCACAGAGCCAAGACACACAGGGCCAAGCATAGTCTGTGAGACAGTTACTCACACACATTTCATTTTATAATGTACACACTTTACAGTAAACAGCCCGAGACCAAGAACATATTGGAAATAGTGCCAGAGGCCTGGTTTGCTATTTCAGTTATCTATAAATGTAAGCTTCTGTAATTAAGCACAACATGTTCTCATTTTTTATATGCTTTTCCCTAGATTTTGGTTCTTAGTTTTTATTTTATCGTAACTATATTTAAACACATGAGGGCCTGGTTTCACTTTGGTGTGTGCATATTCAATTCCCATGGAAGATAATGGGAGTTGTGAATACCTATAGAGGAGAGACTATACCTGCAGCCTCCAAAACAAATTTGGAACAATTTAAAATGCCCTGGAGTGATAAAGAGCAAGTTTAAGGGGTCAATCAGAGGGTAAATACAGTATGTTTTAAAGATTATTTTTGTGAAAACTCTTGTGGCTTTGAGGCCCATGGGTGGAATAGATGGGTGTGAACAGAATAAAAGGATAAAAGCTAACAATTATGCCTAGGGTAAAAGTGTAAATGATAGTTTACTTTGGCAGAAAGCATGTGCATGGTAACATATTTTTTATGAGAGCTATTGTATTTCCAAGAGCTATGTAACCATTGTTTATCCTTCGGAATGTCCTTGTGGGGTGCGCATTTCCTACCAATCGCCCCTGTGTGACAGTGACATGAAGATGCAGTCAGTTTCGAGGATCTAATATTGTAAGGGGTCAACTGACCTATCATCAGTGTGCCCCTGCACAAATAAGAAGTTGGGGAGTTGGAGGGGGCTCAGAACTTTCCTCAAATACTTGAGTGGCAGAATTTGGACTGGATTTTGTAAGGAAACATTCTGTTGTGTTATCTAAGAGACTCGGAACACATTTGTTGCCATGTACCATGCCTATCTCCTATCCTCCCACCTCACCCCCTTCTCTTCCATAGTGAACCTGGTCATTAGCTATCAAGGTGCCAGGAAAATACACACTTGGAAGAGCAGTCTTGAATGCTATTTAAATATTGGCAAGCCTACCTTCTCCTTAAAAAGTAGCAGAAAATATTAATTCACTTAAAACAAATACACACCTTTACCCCCCCTTCCTGTTACAGCAACATAACAAAAATAACCTAATGACAATACTAGTTGCATAGCGTAGTATATACCACCTATTCTGATTGGGCATTATGTAGTATAAAAACCATTGGATTAAAGTCAGAACACCTGAATTCTAACCAGTGCCTCTCAATTCTGGCTGCCATTAGAAACATTTGATAAGCTTTAAAACACTACAGATGCTAGAGACACCCCTCGTCACACCCAGGCATCTAATTCAGTTGGTCTGTGGTGAGGATCGGGCATCAGTATGCTCACAAACTCCTCAGGTGAGTTCACTATTCTACTTCCTGTTCTATAATACCAACTTTTTGTTAATATTTTTCAAGAATTCACCCCCTCCTTAAGCTTCTGTTTTCACATCCCTGAAAGTGGGGCAGCACATACCTAGCCTGTTTGTCTCATATAGTCTTGAAGAGCAAATGGTGAGATGATTTAAAAACTTGTGAAAGCTCAAACATGCTGTACTCATGTGAGATGATGATGATCAGGTTAACATTCTTGTGCTTTAAAGAAGTAAAGTCGAATAAACATTGGGAAAACTTTTTCCTCCAATCTCCAATTCCTTTGATTTTCTACATTGGTTTCTTGATAAAGCTTCAGTCTATTTCTACTTGAGTATATGTTGAGTACTTTTTTCTGCATAATGTTTGCTGATTGATCTCTGTCAACTCAATGGTAAAAATTGAGAGTGAGAAGTGCGATATGTGTGTATGTTTATGTGCGTATACATATGCACACCTGCACAAGTTTGTCCACTCTCTTGTTAGATTTAAACTGTGGATAGTGATAAACATATAAAAAGGCAATTAGCCAAAGCATGTCATAGTATATTCATTTATCCCCAAAATACTCTATTGAGGGATAAATATGTGCCAGTCTCTCCACCACTGCATAAAAATAGATGACATTGTTAACACCCTGAAAGAATTCACAGGCAATTGACAATGACAGACAAGTAAACCAACACTTATAATACAGCAGCGTGATGCTGCAATGGAAGATTTTTCAGTATCCTGAAGAAGTCTGTGAAGAGAACTGAAGGGCATGAGAATGTGGTCAGGTAAGACATATGAGAAGATATAAAGTCTGAACTGAGTCTTGGGGGGCACATGGAGTAAGGTAAGTGGAGGAAGGGGATGGCTCTTCCACGTAGAGGAGAAAGTGTAGGAAGAGAAGTGAAAGAATGAGGCCCATTCGGGAAAGTTTCTGAAGTTTATGTAACTGCATGTGAGAGTACATTTGGGGAACTGAGCGTGGATGTGTCAGGAGAGAGAGGTAGATAGGAGCCAAACCCAAGTGGGTGTGCAATTTATTCTGAAGGCTGTGGGGTTACATTTTATTTATATAGGGGTGTATGGATTGGATTGTTCTTTGGTAAATTCACTCCAATAACCATGGGAAAGGGAAGAAGATAGGCTAGAAGGTAAGAGATTGAAAGGATTCATGTAGAATGATGTAGTCTGGGCCAAAAAAAAAAAAAAATGGTAAAAGATTGAACTAAGGCAGTGGGAGGAAGGTGATCAAGCCATTTTACAGAGTAGAATTAGTAAAATTCAGTGATAGATTAGTAATAATCGTATTAAACATTTATTGTTGTTCAAATACAGTTGTTTCCATTTCCCCACCAAAACTTTCCCCCACCCCCACCTCCCACCCTCAATCCTGCCCCCCTTTGGTCTTGTCCATGGGTCCTTTATACATGTTCCTTGATGACCCTTCCCCTTTTCCCCATTATCCTCATCTCCCCTCCCCTCTGGTTACTGTCAGTTTGTTCTTTATTTCAATATCTCTGGTTATATTTCGCTTGCTTGTTTGTTTTGTTGATTAGGTTCCTCTTATAGGTGAGATCACATGGTATTTTTCTTTCACCACCTGGCTTATTTCACTTAGCATAATGTTCTCCAGTTCCATCCATGATGTCACAAAGGGAAGGAGTTCCTTCTTTGTTTCTGCTGTGTAGTATTCCATTGTGTAAATGTACCACAGTCTATTGATCCACTCATTTACTGGTTGCTTCCAGCACTTGGCTATTGTAAACTGCTGTGATGAATATTGGGGTGCATAGGTTCTTTTGAATTGGTGTTTTGGGATGCTTAGGGTATAATCCCAGCAGTGGAATTGTCGAGTCAAAAGGCAGTTCCATTTTTAATTTTCTGAGGAAATTACATAGTGTTTTCCACAGTGGCTGCACCAGTCTGCATTCCACCAATAATAAAACAAAACATGGATAACAGAATGGCAGATTGGAACAGTTGTAGACTATATAATGACCCGCTCCCCAAAGATGTTTATGTCCCAGTCCCTGGAACTCTGTGAATGTGTTACTTTCAATTAGAAAAAGGACTTGGACTTTGCAGATAGGATTAAGTTAATGGTTTTGAGACTATCCTGAATTACCTGGCTGGGCCCAATGTAATTACAAGGATCTTTGAAGAAAACATTTGGAGGATCAGAGTCAGTAGTAGGAGATCTGAGGATGGAAGCAAGAGTTTGGAGTGATGGGAGGAAGGGATCTCAAGTTAAGGAATGTGTGTGGCCTCTAGAAAAATGTAAGAAGATGAATTATCCTTTTAAGATTTTGATAATTTGTTACAGCAGCAATAGGAAGCTAATAGAGTGACTTTCCTTGCTACAGTGCTGGGTGAGAGGCGGATAGAATAGATATCAAAATACTAAAGTGTGAGACACTCCTCTCCACCCTCACTCCCATGTATATATAATTAGAGAAGTTGCCTTTGGGAGGGGGCACTTTCTAATCACAGCCTAGTGAGGAGTGCTTTGTGGGCATTACTTGGATAGCTTAGGAATAAATACCCTGTTTCTAGAAGGCACAGATGATTCACATCTGATTGTTGACAGATAAAGCTGTGTACTGGGTTCAAAATGCTATCTAGGGAATCTAGATGGTGAGGGAAAGGCTAACTGGCCATTTGTTTGTGGACCAAGGAGACCGCTGCTATATAAAGTCTGGATCCTTAGGTTTTCCACCTTCTTTCTGTTCTTCTTATCCAACACTCACTAATCATTGAACTAGAATAGTCCCTTAAATTTACTGCCTTCTGAAATTGCTGTGTAACTTTTTATTGCACTTTGGTGTTAGGGTCTAAGTTTTTTGGACACTATATCCTCTTTTTTTTTGGATTCTTCCATAATGTTATTGGAGTACATCTTGAAGTATTTTTCTTTATAACGATATCTATGAGAAAACTTTCTGGGTCCTCATATGCCCAAAGACACTTTTCTTTTTTCTCTTACATTTGATCCATAGTTTGGCTACGTATAAAATTTCAGGTTCAACCTCATTTAACTCCAAAACTTTAAAGATGTTATATCATTTTCTTTTAGCATCAGTAATGAGACTCCATTCTCATCCATACTCTTTTTAAATGCCTGTCCTTTTATACTGGAAGCTTTAAAGAAATTATTTTGAAATTTTTATGTCAGAAATTTTACAAAGTATGCCCAGCTCTAGGCCCTTTAAAAAATTCTTTCTGCTTATCCTGTTGTGGCACTTTTGATCTGTGGACTACCCTTCTCCAACTCTGGATATTTTATTCTACCTATTCCTTGATTATTTCTCCTTCCTCCCTTAAAAAATTATTTTCAGACTTAGTTATATAGATAATAGACCTGACAGAGTAATCCTTTATGTCTTTAAAAAAAATTCAGCCATTTTAATGTTCTTTTACAGTAGACCAAGCAGTTCTCTGGATGACCGCAGACATGTGAGCTGTGTGATAGTACTCAGAAACATCATAGTAAAGAGGTTTTCCTGATCGGTGCATAGTCTTCAATAATTATAAGGAGTTACTTGTATGAACCTGCTATCAAACCAGTAAGACTGCATTTATACATCTGTCATTTTCAGGATTTTTGGTACTTGGGCATATTTTCCCTAGATTACTTTGCTTCCTTGTGTCACAAGGCTCAACTCACTCACGTTCACCTTGATGACAGTACCTTTGGTAGTAACACCCAAAGTTATGTAAACTGGGCGTGGAAGGTTCATCTTTACACTAAGTAATGGTGGGCAAAGGTGGCTTTCGGTTCAGGATGTGTTACATGGGCCTTCTTGACATGAAAGCCTATTGGCCTAATGGACCTTTTATATTTAGGTGGTTTTGAGTATAGCCATCTCCAGCAAAGCAGACTTTAGTAACCATCCTCTTCCATGTTTTTTTTTCTTTCTCTTTCTTGTTCAAATAACTTTTAATAACTTTGCTTCTCCTTGGGCACAAACTTTGGGCTGAGGCACTTTCCAATTTTTGCTTTTTCTTTTCATGTATTTCTAATCATATTGGAAAGTACTTTAGCTCAGGACTGTCCCTCTCTGTCCAGTAGATGTGCAGGTACTGCTCCTTGTGGAGTTTTTTCATCATTCTTTTGTTTGGTGTCTCTCTTTCCATGCATCTTGATGGTCTTTTTCACTTGTATTTTCTCAGCATTGCAGGGTTTATGGTAGAGTTTAGTCTTCAGACCAATCATTGTTTTTTTTTGCATTTTTTGAATGATGAGCCTCTTGGCCTTCCTTCTTTCTCATTTTCTCATGGTAATCCAAACAATATACATGGCACTTACTGTGTGACTCAATATACTCATTTTGTGGATGGTTACATGGCCACAAGCAGCAAGGTGTAGTCTCCTGAGTGGGAAGAAGCTCTCAACATTTGGGTCTCAGAGACTCATGAGCTGACTCCACACAATTTGAGTCAGGAAAGGGCTAATTTTTAAAAAATTTTTTAATACTGGAATGAATGAGCATATTTATGTATTTATTAATACTGCAATGGTGGGCCAATTCTTTATATCATAGAAGTTTTTCCTATATTTGTTACCCACTTTTTCCTCTTAACTTTTTATGATGTATTTTCAACTTGTTTTGGTTATTCTATTGAATTCTTTATTTGAAGTATCATATTTTTAATTTCTAAAAAATCTTTTTTGAAAGATCTTATTCATTTTTAGAGAGAGGGGCAGGGAAGAAGAAAGACAGGGAGAAACATCGATGCTGGACAATCCAGTCACTACCCTGACAGGGAATCAGACCAGTGACCTTTTGGTTTGTGAGATGAATCCCAACTCACTGTGCCACACCAGTCAGGGCCCCCCAAAACTTGTATTTTTCTTTCCTCTTTTCCATATCTGTATATATTTTTATACATGCATTATTATCTTGAATCTCCCTGAGGATCTAATCATATTTTTTATAAGCTCTTCTATTTACTAAATAATCTCTTGTTTCACATTAGCATGCATTTCTTAAGAAATGTCTTTGGTATAAACACTTGGGAAAGAGAAGGAGAAGGAAGAAAACAAGACTGAACAGAGGAAGAGGTTGAGTTGCAAAGCAATCTCAACTGAGCTCTCAGCTGAAATTGGGAAGTTCTGAAACTGGGATGGTCTTTAGAGTCTCCCCAGTGTAGAGTGAGGGGGCCAGGACTTTACATAACCATGGTGATCACTCATTGAATGTAGGCTGCTCTAGGAAGGGTGTGATCTTGGGTGGGTGGGTGGCTCTCGTCAGCCAGTGAAATTGTCTTAGAGCTTACTGATGGCAGCTCTCCCAGCAAAGGAAGGTGATGGTTCATCTTAGCATCTACCACATCTGGTTTTTGTTTGTTTGTTTTAAGGTTTAGTTGTTAGATTCTACTTGCTCAGCTTTTTTCATTCCCCTTTATGGTGTTGTTTTACTCTCAAATGTTTAGTGAATTTAGATTTTCATTCATTTTATAAGTAAAATGAAAGTCTAGGAAATTAATATGGATAACTCTCTGTTTTAATAATAAAGCTCTTCCCTGAATGAGGGGCTAACAAAGAGCTCTATATATGTGATTGGGGGATGCAGTTTGGCGGGACACACTAGAACTATCTGGCAATCCCAAAGGCTGGAATGAGGTGCTATTTCTGCTAGGGATCTGAGACAATTTTAGAATGTCTTTAAAAATTAATTATCTTAGGGGATCACTTTGTAAGTTATATAAATATCTAACCACTCTGCTATACACTGAAATGGATATAATATTGAATGTCAACAGTAATTTAAAAAATTTATAAAAAGAAACAAATGAAATAGTCATTTAAAGGATCTGATTTTAAGCCTGGGAATAAATATTAATCCTAAATGCCATACAGATATCTGGGGGTGGTGAGAGTGGGGAGTTGTCCATTTTCCAATATTGCCCAAACTTATTTTCCATAGAAATCACCTGGGACTCTTGTCAAAAATCCAGAATTCTGAGTCAACAAACCAGATTCCCTAGGGAAGGGTCCTGAGATTCAAGATCTTTTTTTGTTTTTTATCCTCACCCAAGGAATTTTTATTTATTTATTTACTTATTTATTTATGTTTACTGTTGTTCAATTACAGTTGTCCCAATTTCTCCACTGATACACTCCCCTGGTCACCTACACCTGCTCCCACAGTCACTCCCCACCCTGTTGTCCATGTCCATGGGTCCTTTATACATGTTCCTTGACTAGACCCTTTCCCTTCTTTCCCTCATGATCCCCTTCCCCACAATCTGGCCACTGTCAGTTTGGTTTTTATTTCCATGTCTCTGGTTCTATTTGCTCATTTGTTTGTTTGTTCTTATGTTCCACTTATACGTGAGATCATATAGTATTTGTCTTTTGCCACCTGACTTATTTCACTTAGCATAATACTCTTCAGGTCCACCCATGCTGTTGCTAAGGGTAAGACCCCCTTCTTCTTTTCTGCTGCATAGTATTCCATTGTGTAAATGTGCCATAGTTTTGTTTTGTTTTTTTTTTAGCCACTCATTTACTGTTGGGAACTTAGGCTTTTTCCAGCACTTAACTATTGTAAATAATGCTGCTATCAACCTTGGGGTGCATGTGTTCTTTTAAATTGGTGTTTCAGGATTCTTAGGTTATAATTTTAGCAGACCAGTAGATCAAAAGGCAGTTTCATTTTTTAGTTTTTTGAGGAAATTCCATACTGTTTTCCACAGTGGCTGCACCAGTTTGCATTCCTAACAGTGTACTGGGGTTCTCTTTTCTCCCCATTCACACCAGCTCCTGTTGTTTGTTGATTTGTTAATGATGGCCATTCTGACCAGTGTGAAGTGGTATCTCATTGTAGTTTTAATTTGCAACTCTGATGGCTAGTGATGTTGAGCATTCTTTCTTATGTCTATGGGCCTTCTGCATGTCATTTTTGGAGAAGTGTCTGTTCAGGTACTTTGCCCATTTTTAAATTGGATTGTTTACATTCCTGATATTGAATCATATAAGTTGTTTATATATTTTGGAGATCAAACCCTTGTCTGAGGTATCATTGACCAATATATTTTCCCATAGAGCTTGTTCTCTTTTCACTTTGCTGATGTTTTCTTTAGCTGTGCAGAAGCTTTTTAATTTGATGTAGTCCCATTTATTTATTCTTTCCTTTATCAAGGACATTTTTTCATTGCTTTTGCAAATAGAGGATGGGAGAGAGAGAAACACTGATATGAGAAAGAAGCATCAATTCATTGCCTCCTGTATGTGCCTGGACCAGGGACTGAACCCGCAATCTTAGAGGACAATGCTCCAACCAAGTGAGCTGCACTAGTCAGGACAAGATTCATTATCTTTAACAAGAATACACATATTACATGATCAGCCTAGGGTGGTAACAACACCTACATGAAATCCATCAATCCGCCTTCCTCATTCAGCTATTCACCCATCCACCCCACTTCCACTCCCACTCTCTGTATCTACTTCCTTGGAGTTTTTCTGTGGCTCCACAGCCAGGAACAGTGCTTTTGTTTATGTTGGATTTTTTTCCCCATGTTTCATTAAAAAGGAGGATACTGCTTTTGTTTGTTTATTTATATGATAGCTTCTACCTGCTTCCTATGTTACAGAAAGTCGTCAAAGTCTCTGCAGTTCTTGTTTTCAGGATTGTTATTAAATTATTTTCTTTTGTACTTTACTGTTTCTTCAATTGATTTTTTAGTAAAGAGAGAAGGTAAACATTACACTCAAAATACCCTCTTGAATCAAACCTCAATAATCACACCTTTGAAAAATATCCTGAGCTAGGTTATTGCTAATGTATAATATGACAGATTGGATATGAGAATAAGGGAGATAAAGCAGTCTTGGGTAACCCTCAATTGTGTGGCTGTAGCAGTTGGGCAAATTTTTATATTTACTGAAAAGATTAGAGGAATAAGACACCATTTTGCTGGGAAAAGATAATGAAGTTAGTTTTTTACATGTTCAGTTGGATGTCAAGGCCTATGGGAAGAGATCTGATCTGGAAGTATGTACCTGTGAGTCATTCATTCATTCATTCATTCATGAATTTTCATATATTAAACACCTTTTTATTATATGCCAGGATACAAAAGTAGATTATCTTACAGGGGATACAAACAAAGTGCAATAAACAAGTGCAATAAAATATGACAAGTACAATAGTGGGAGATATATGATATGCATGTGAACTCAGTGGGGATCACCCCAACTCAGACCTGGCGATCAGCAAGGAACTGACATCCAAACTGAGACAGGACAAATTGGATGAGTCCTATAATATTGCCTAGATATGGAAGTTATTTTAGAAAGCATGAAGAGCCAGTAGGAAATCTGAGAGCCAAAAGGGAATACCAGTAGGAATTTCTGTACGACTAGTTCTTAGCAGGAAGGAAGGCAGGAGAGGAGGCTGGAAAGGCAAGAAGGTTGAGTTGATATAAGATCTTATACAATGGGAAGCCACTGGAAAGTTTTAAGTAACCATTCTAAAAACGATTCTGAAACCTTAGAAATAGCTACCACCTAGTGGTTCTCTAGCTTCGGTCTGCATCTAATTAACCAAGAAACTTGTCAAAAGTGCACCTATTATCTGTGGCATAGCATTAAACCCTTTACATGTATGTCTACTTTACATCTATTATCTCTGACATGTCACAGTCTCAGACAGTGAGGGAATTTATATTCCCGGGGTCATGTTGCTAGTAAGTGCCAAAACTAAGACCTGAACCCAAGCAGCCTGGCTGTAAAGTCTCTGCCTTCCCTCACTCGTCACTGTGTCACCTGCAGGTAAAAGCACTGTATAAAATAGACCCTTTAATTTCACAGAGGACATATTATGAAGCCTTTGAGAATGCTGAGATTTATAATGCTACTGTAGGAAATCATTTGCTCCTTCCCATACCCAGGGATTTTAATTTAGAAGAACAGAAGTGGGCATAGGAATCTGCATTTTAATAGGCCTAAAAATATTGTTCTGTGGCATATGGTTCCCTGGCTCTGCTTGGAGTAACTTGAGACTAGAGAAGAGGTCTGATGTCAGCCCCTTAGAGCTGAAGATTCCATAAAAATGACCAAGAAAAAATGTCTGGAGAAGTAGGAGGTAAATTTCAAGAGTATTATTGTGGAAAAGGAGAAAATTTGAAGAAAGAGGTTAACGATATGATGAGCAACAGGCAAGAAACTTTGGGTAAGAGCTAGAAATTGCCCATGGATGTGGTCACGAGTTCATTGATAAGGCTGATACATTTTCTTCCAAAGCCGCTAATCCTCCTCCAGAAGAGCTTCTGCTTCTGGTTGTCCGCACTGTATGGAACCAACCCTAATAGTATTTCCATTTTTCTTGCGTTTCTCTCTATTTTATAGAAGCAGTTAACATAGATTTTGGGAAGGTCATTTCTCTATAGCTTACCTTTAGCATTGAACTTCAACCACTGCATCACTCTGAATGGCCGAATCACTTAAATATCTTATAAATTTGCAGATATGCTCTAGGACTTGACACTTTAAACATGCAAAGATTGTTTGTTTTGATAAAGCACTACTCAAACAGCAGTCACTTTACATGGGAGAGTCTACTGCCCAAGATAATTGAACTTGAAGAGAAGTGAACTATGACTTAAGAAAAACTCTGTGCCTATTTTTAAATGTAGGCAACGAAAATTCTCACAACTGAAGTTTAAACTGGCAGTGGGTAATTGTTGTTTTGGAACATTTAATGCTTTCAAAATCAAAATAAACAGACTTTGCTTTGAAGCTCTGCTGCCTATTCAGGCACCAATGGTAAGTGATATCCTTTTTCCCCCCAACATGCTGAAATGTACGTGTCTGATTCCTAGTGCTTTTTGCCAAGGAATTGATTTACCTAATAAAAAATAGTGTTAAATCTCCACTTAACTTACTTTCAATTATATGTTTCTTATTGTAATTCTAACAGTTCCAATTTCTTCCTAGAAATGAAAAACATTTCTTCTAAACTGAATTCCAAAACTACTTGATTCTTCTTCAGCCATACTTCCATTTTATATTAATTCACATATTTATCTTAAATTAGAGGTTACAAATCCTCAGCCCTAAAGATCACTTAGAAGTTTTATGATAACAAAAATAAATAACAGTCATTGAGCACTTAGTATGTGTGGCATTGTATTGTGTTCTTTACATATCCTTTGAGCCTCATGGTTTTCAAAAATGGATGACACCTATAGTTCCAAAGTCATATAGTTAGTAAGTGCCAAAACCAAGACTTGAACCAAAAGAGTCTAGATGCAAATCCCCTTTCTTACACTTGGAATGTGTTGCCCCCAAATAGGAGCATTGTATGAAATAGACCCTTAAACTTCACCAAATCTGTCTAAGAGAGCTTTGAAAATCCTGTGATTCACAATGTCACCAAAGGAAACCATTCACCCCATGAACAGCAGATGGTTTTCTAAATCCATTCAAGAGCTTGCTGACTCTCCTAC
This sequence comes from Tonatia bakeri, assembly GCA_004024845.1. Classification (NCBI taxonomy): domain Eukaryota; kingdom Metazoa; phylum Chordata; class Mammalia; order Chiroptera; family Phyllostomidae; genus Tonatia; species Tonatia bakeri. Next base: position 98,263 of record PVIA01000363.1, on the reverse strand, counting down.
AGACTATCCTCATCACCTGCTATGTTCATTTAATTCTAATATCATTGTAGATTACCATGATAGACTATTGAGTTTCCTAGCTCATTTGTTTAATTCATTCAACAGGTGTTGAATATCTGACCAATAAGACAAGGTCCTTGTCTTCAAGGAGTATATAATCTAGGGGAGGGAGCAGAAATCATAAACAGAATGATAAATGTATAAATATCAAGAATCTGGTAGGTTATTTTGTGGTTTTCATATACATGTATATGCATATAAAATGTTCTATATACAATGTTGTTGAGTTTGTAGAGGTCACTCAAACAAAGATGGCATCTATCAGATGTGAGAAGAGGTTAATTTAAGAGGTTGCAAAGGGCTTCTATTTGGAAAGGGCTGAGAGCAAACATTCTAAAAAGATGGGAATGCCAAAGAAAAATATTACCTACTGGAAGGACAAGAAGAAGTCATATCAAGGATGTGTTATGCTATGAATTTTAAAATATTAAGAAAATAACACCTGAACCACTGAGTTTCTTTAATTTTCATATTTCTGTCAGATAAGAGTTTGAATAACTTGACAATCACTGGTCACTTCTATAATAACCTGGGTGAGAATTTCAAACTTTCATAAGGAAAGGAAGAGTAACAAAAGTTCATTCTATAGTGTTGCTTCCAACTCTCCTGTCTACGGTTGTCTTCTAATATCATTCAAGCCTTCTGAAATAGCCTCTCATGTATCTCAAGACTTTGGGAATTTAAAATTTTTAAATCAAACTCTGCAGATCATCAAACTTATGCTTTATGATTACTGCCATTAGAAACCAAGTAAAAAAGCAATTTTCTATTCCATTGCTTTTATTAATCTTGTTATAGAGCCTTATGTTTGTTTCTAACTTTAAATTACTCTGTGTTCTATATTTGGGTATGGGTTTTAACTGATCTCTAAAAGAATTATCGTAACAGTCAAAACTATTTTTAAGAATTCACCAGGAAGTCTGAATGAAAGGCCCATTAAATGAATTTTAATGGTAACACCTGCTTAAAATATAAACTATTGTGTTAACAGTTACCATCAGCCAACCTACTAGAAAGCTTAAGTTAAGTGCTACTATAATATCCCTTTATAAAAAACTGGAAGTATAATTATCTCTAGGTTATTTTCAATGTAGTCTATTTCAGTTAGTAACATTATATTTTGTTCACATTTATTAATATAATGATTTTTAAAGAAAAAATTTAATTAAGACCATGATAAAGAATCAAGTAAAAATAATCATTTTGAACTTCAGAAAAAGTGATTTTTCTCAAGAATGTGTGCAAAAAATTTCTCACTTATATTTACACTAAAAATATTCACCTATGCCCTTATTCATTCAAGTTGGGAAAAAAACAATTAGGTTGTCTGTATAATACAATTTAGAAATCATTTGAGAGAAATAAGAGCTTTTCTTTACTAAAAAAATAAAAACAAACTTTTCTGTTATTTTCATATTTTAACAGTTTATAAAGCAATATAGCTCTGGAATTGATGCTGAGTATTCTCTCTAGTACATATTAGACATATGTTTTCAACAAATTTATTAACCTAACAAAACTCTTACTTTCTTATTTGTAAAATGGGGGCGAATACAATTATTTCAGAAGCTTGTTGAAAATGTCAGATGAGATAATGTATATAGTGTAGACAGTGTATATAAGCAAGGAAGTCCTACACATATTATATACACAAACAATCTCATAAAACTTTTTTTGATTGGTAAACTAGATTTATAGCAAAAATCTAGTGAATTGATATTTATAAAAGAAATATTTTATGTTTTGAGATAAAATCCTTTAGGAATTTCTACAACTCAATTATATAAGAAAAGGGAATATGTATAAATGAAAAAGCCACTGTACTGTAGTAGGAACAGAGCATACGCTATCCAGGAATTATGCTGGATAGCAGGAATATTTCTTCAATGGGGCATTGATACTAGATTTGATCTTTTTTTTATCTCAAGTAACCCTTTACTATTTCAGAAAATATTGATTTTAATGATAGGTATATTTAAATTAATAAGATATAGTTGTCACCATGCCCCAAGTTAAAGATTTTATCTTGTTTTATTTGACCTGCTGCCATTAGGGAGTCCCAGCCTTCCAGAGTGTGCTAGGCAGACACTGGGTGAGGATGGAGGCAAATTCAAGAAAAGACATCATTACTATCCTTTAGGAACTTATTATCCAGTTGAGGGAATGTGCATCAACACTTGAAATAAGGAAAAACACATTTATGAATCAACATGCCAGTGAGTGCAAATTGATATAAAAAGTCTGCTGGCCTGAAAGAGAGATAATGGACCCAAATATTTTAAATTCAGATTGTTTTCTGCTTGTGTATGGTCTGTAGTGGTCATTCTCAATGTGTCTGCATGGTTGTCAAAGGCATGATTTGAAATGTTCACATCTCACAATTCATTTCTCTTCTATTCCCTGTCTTGTTATCCTTGCCCCATCAATTAGACAAATTGTACATTTGTAGGGTGATTCATAGTCTAGCTTATATATTTTCATAATTGCTGCAAAAAATTACATTTACTCTCTTCTATGAAATAAAGAGGGTTCACTCTTTCAACCAAAGAGATAGTTTATTTGTCTAGACTAATTATCATAGTAGTAGCGTTAGGCAGGAACTCTTTTTTTGTTATACAACATGAAAAATTCTATTTGATTCCATTAAATAACTAAATACTGTGATTGACTCTAACCATACTTTCAAAGTTATAGCTTGTCTATCCATAGAGCTTCAGAAATGACAGAGCTTAATTAGTTCTTACAAGCTGCTTCTGGTGGATCCTGCTTTATCTGTCAGGATAGGATAAGATAGGTCCCCAGCTTTTGGTCTCTGGTCTCTCTCTCTCTCTCTCTTTTTAAGAGTATTTATTTATTTATTTTCAGAGAGAGCAGATGGGAAGAAGAGAGAGAAACATCAAAGTGTGAGATAAACATTGGGGACCTGACCCACAACCCAGGCATGTGCCCTGACTGGGAATCAAACCGGTGACCTTTCAGTCTGTGGAGTGATGCCCAACCACTTAGCCACACCAGTCAGGGTGGTCTCTGGTCTCTTTACTTTAAAAATTATTGAGGACTCCCAGAAAGTATTTTTTCAAGTAGCTTATAACTGATTTTTACTTTATTTTAAAAATTAAGGAAAATTTGAAAATACTTATAATTTTAAAATGACAATAATAAATTCATTATATATTTTTAAAATATACTTTGTTGATTATGCTATTACAGTTGTCCCAATGTTTTCTGCTTTGCCCCCTCCACCCAGTACTCCTCTTCCCTGCAGCAATCCCCCACGCACCTTAGTTCACGTCCATGGGTTGTGCATATAAGTTCTTTGGCTTCTCCATTTTCTATACTATTCTTAACAACCGCCCCCCCCCCGTCTATTTTGTACCTACCAATTATGCTTCTTAACCCCTGCACCATTTCACCCATTCTCCCACTTCTCCCTCCCCGTTCCCAGCTGATAACTGTTCAAATGATCTTCATATCTACAATTTGATTCCTGTTCTGGTTGTTTGCTTAGGTTTGTTTGTTTGTTTGTTTGTTTTATTCAGTTGTTGATAGTTGTGAATTTGTTGCCATTTTAATGTTCATAGTTTTAATCTTCTTTTCCTTAAATAAGTCCCTTTAACACGTCATGTAATATTGGTTTGGTGATGATGAACTCCTTTAGCTTTACCTCGTCTGGGAAGCACTTTATCTGCCTTTCCATTCTAAATGGTAGTTTTGCTGCATAGAGTAATCTAGGTTGTAGGTCCTTGCTTTTTATCACTTTGAATACTTTTGTCAGTCCCGTCTTGCCTGCAAAGTTCCTTTTGAGAAATCAGCTGATGGTTTTATGGGAACTCTTGTAGATAACTCTCTGCTTTTCTCTTGCTGCTTTTAAGATTCTCTCTTTAATATTTAACTTTGGCATTTTAACTATGATTGTGTCTTGGTGTGGCCCTCTTTGTGTCCATCTTGTTTGGGACTCCCTGTGCTTCCTAGACTTGTATGTCTATTTCCTTCACCAAATAGGGAAATTTTCTTTCATTATTTTTTCAAGTAAGTTTTCAGTTTCCTGCTCTTCCTCTTCTCCTTCTGGCATCCCTATGGATTTCGATGTTGGTGCATTTGGAGATGACCCAGAGGGTCCTTATACTATTCTCATTTTTTTAAATTATTTTTCTTCTTGCTGCTCTGGTTGAATGCTTATTTCTTCCTTATGTTCCAAATTGTTGCTTTGAATCCAGGCTTTCTCTCCTCCACTGATGGTTCCCTGTAGATTTTTCTTTATTTTAATTAGTGTAACCTTCATTTCTTCCTTTGTATTGTTGCAGTACTCAGTGAGTTCTTTGAGCATCCTGATCACCAGTGTTTTGAACTTTGCATCTGATAGGTTGGTTATCTCCATTTCATTTAGTTCTTTTTCTGGGATTTTGTTCTGTTCTTTCATTTGGGCCATATTTCTTTGTTTCCACAATTTTTCAGCCTCCCCATGTTTGTTTCTGTGTATCAAGTAGAACTGCTTTGACTTCCTGTCTTAGTAACATGACCTATTGTAGAAAAAGCACCTATAAATTATGTGGGGCAGACCCTTAGGTAATCACCATGGTGGGGCAACCTGCTTCACTGTCTTGTGGCTCTGTATGGGGGGAGGGCTCATAAAGGGACAATGTGGTTGCCTGGTTTCTGGAGGTTTGTCCAGTACTTGCCCCATTTCCAGTTACTTCACCCACTTCCCATATGCAACTGGAGTCCTTTCAGCTATTGCCCCGGTGGTGAATTCCAGAGCAGGTGGGTTTGCATATGTTCTAAGTTTGTGTGGACCCTTTAAACGGAGTCTCCTGAAAACCTGGCAGTTTCTTCTGCCACTCCAGGTTTCATTGGATTTTGTAACCAGAAGTCATGGGAATTTATCTTCCTGGTGTTGGAAGCCTGGGCTATGTGGTCTGACCTGGGGCTGGGATTGCTCACTCCCAAGGTATCCCTCCTAATTTCTTTCTACCATACATGAATGTAGGGCCATTCATTCCACCACCATCTCTATGACCCCTCCCCTTGTACCCATCTGGCTGGATATGGCTTCTTTAAATCCTTGCTTGTTGGAGTTCCATACAGCTTGATTTTCTGATGATTCTGGTATTATTTATTTTTAAATCTAGTTGTAGTTCTTTCTATGGTTGCATGAGGAGGTGAAACATGTATACCTATGCCTCCATCTTTAAATCCATTATATGTTAACATAACGCATTTTTATGTAAAATTACCAAATTTTCCAAAATAAATTAGTAGGGAGGGGCCATCATTATTGATTTTAAAACATCTCACCCTGGCTGGTGTAGCTCAGTGAATTGAGCACAGGCTGTGAACCAAAGGGTTGCTGGTTTGATTCCCAGTCAGGGCACATGCCTGGGTTGTGGGCCAGGTACCCAGTGGGGGCCAAGTGAGAGGCAACCACACAGTGATGTTTCTCTCCCTCTCTTTCCCCCTCCTTTTCCCTCTCTCTAAAACTAAATAAATAAAATCTTTAAAAAATAAAATGAAAATGAAAAATCTCTCTAACCATCGAATTCTTATATCAGCTCCTGTATCAGTTGATTGTAATATAACACATCATGTAGAGTTTGGAAAACTCTCTTTTGCATTTGTGAAGGAATGAGAACAAAAAGGGAAATAGCATCTTCAATTATTATGATGAATTTCTAACCTTATGGATCCCAAAAGAGCTTCAGGAATCCAAGGGGGTTTCAAAACTGTTAGAACCACTGGGCTAAGTTATAGTGTGATAACATAAAATCCCCAAATTCTAGTAGCTTGACCATAAAGTTTTCTTTTTCTTCTTTATCATTCTAATTCTGTTGTGCATCACTTGGACATTTTGCTCATGTCATTGTGGCTCTCACTCTAGGACCCATTTTGGTAGAGCAGAAAGTCTTTAGAATATTGCTGGCCACTGTGGCAAAGGGAAAGAAAGCATTCAAAATATGGGCTGATTCTAAAAGCTTCCCCCACAAATGACACAGTACTTCTGCTCACATGTCATTTGCCAAAGCAATTAACATATACCAGCCTGACTTCATGAAGGCAAGGAGGTATAACGTCCCTGTATGGACAGACACAGGATATTAGTGAACAGTAATACTGTCTACTCACTAACATTTTTCAAGGCACATTTAACTCTGTTGTGTTAAGTCATTAGGTGCTCATAGATTTTGATCTTGGTCAGAGTTTAGTAAGGTAATCTTTATCTTTGCCTCCAAACCTGCTATTTTTCTAGGTTTTTATATTTGCCACACATGCCTGGCATATAGTTAGTGTTTAATAAACATTCATCAAATAAGTGGACAAATACTTTATAAAATGTCATTTGGACTTTGGCATGATACTGTTTCCCTAAAAGGACAAGAATGATATATCCAAATATAGATCAGGTGAATTTGGATCTTGGAAGTGTTTTATTGATAATTTAGCTCAATCTCATCATTTAACAGATAATGCAATTGAAATGGAAAGAAATTAAATAACACCATATTAATCATAAAAATGGAAAAAGAGTTGTGTCCAGTGTTATGAAAATGATATTGAGTTTGGGAAGGATCCTAGGTAAGTTCTGATACTCAAATGATATCATCTTACAGACTTCTGCATCAGAGTCATATATTGTCCAAGGTCTAAAAATTCCAGGACTCAAAAAAATTAATGAAATTTCAAAGCAACTGTAGCTTAAAAACACTTACTTTGCTTTCCTTGAGGTGCCACTGGAATAAGAATTCCTTGCCAAATTTTTAGTTCTCCTACAGGCTCGTTTTGAATGCTATTGTATTGACTACTTCAACTGCAAAAGCCATTTTCTAAAAGCAATTATGCTCATAGAAATATCTTGCAAATGATAGCAAGGTTATATACTACAAATTGCCAAGATGTAGAAGATTGCTCCCACCTCCCAGAAATCCAATTAAACATTTGTATTTTATTTTTATTAACTCTAGAACTTGAATTGCCAAACTTAAATAAAAAATATTGACTGAATATAGACAAACATACAGTATTGCCTTTTCCCACAGTAGAGTAAAAATTAATCAATGGAAGAAATAGATACTTACATTCATAAAATACTTTGCTCCTAAGGAAAAAATATTATTCTAATTAAACTTTGCAATAAGCTAGTAGGTGTAGGTAGAGAAAGGACAAATATTCCTTTTACAAATATTTAAAAAATCAAAGTGGAAGCAGGTAACTGGAATCCAGAAGTTTCACGGTGCGTCACTCACAGAACCAAAAAGAGTTGGTGATGCTTTTTTTCTCCCAAGATGGTGTCCCAGACATGTAGCCATTGTGACTGTGGTTATACATTTGGACAAACAACAAAAATTAGAAAAGCATCTTGATTAAAATATCTGGAATGAAATCTAAATTGTACATATGAAAATTATGTTTGCAGGAAACAAGAAATTGCTTCCACTTTCAAAAGCATCCTCTCTAATATTTTATTTTCCCCGTATTCTTTATGTATAAAAATATCTATTGTCTAACTTCAAATACATGCAGATATAACTGTGATATAAAGTAGCATTTGTGCCACTAGTGCCATTAAAAACCCTCACATGTGAATGGGTGTTTAATTAGGCTGTATTAGATTAATCCCATGTCTCCATTGGTTGTAACAAATGAAAAGGTATTATGCACTGTCATGGGGATAGACATTTAAAGCCCAGTGTAACTTTCATATTTTTCCATGTGATCGGTCAGCCAGGACTTCCTTCTAATTTGATGAAAATTTGGTTTGTAAATCAGAAAACCTTTTAATTGCAAGAAATGCAAAGCAGGAGTTTATTTTTTGTTTTGTTTTTAAAGGATTGACATTACCTTTGTTGTTTGATACTTTAAAGTGAGACCCATAAGGGACAGCTCTAAACAATAAACTTCATATAAAATAGATAAAAGCTTGCTCCTTGGGCCTACATAGAAATTCAGACAGAGGCTTAGAAAGATCAACTCAGTACTTCTAATATGATAATATTGCTTAGATATCAGTAGAATATTTGTTATAAAAGGTCTTAAATGTCATTTTCTAATGTCATTTTGAGGTAGTTTTAACCACTTTTAAAATAATTGCGTATAGATTATGGTTATTGTATAAGAAAAGACTTGCTTCCAATTTAAGCAATGGTGGGAAGTTAAATGTAAATGTAAGTAGGGAAGCCTAATTTTTAAATCAGAAAAATATTTCACCCGACATGTAAGTTTTGCTTTGTCACTGTACTGTATTCCGTTCAGTAGAACAAAGACCCGATGCATAATGAGCCAATGTAAATGAAGTCAAATCAGCAAAAGCATAGTGGGGGAGGGGAAGGTGTAAAATATGACAGTCAGTATAATGACCAGGGAGTAGAGAATTTAAATGTTTAATGCCTACACATTCAGATTCATTTTTGTGTCATAGCTTTGAATGGGTAGACTGAGGTGCCTGAACGTCCAGAATGAAAACATCCCCTGGACCAAAAGAGTTATTAATATTATTTAATAGCACAGATATGATCTGCACTCATAATCATCTTCTTTCTACCACTCCTCTCACCCACCTCAGAATAAAAAAAAAGAAAGATGGTTATAATTAGAGATAATTAGGGAATGCTGTTAGTGTTTATTTGGTGCTTTCTCTCCCACCCTCCTGCACTGCATGCCAGCTTCCCATCTCCCAGCCATGATGGAGGCTCAGAACACAATAGGAGCACAGCAACAATATGAATTGCAAATACATGTATATCTTTCTGCACAACCTATCTTACTGACTCTTAATAAAATGAGTATCTTCTGAAAAATATCCTGAGCTGTAAATTGCTTTACTACTCAAGATGGGCTTTGAAAAAATACTACACATGCCTTATAATCAACTAGACAGAGTTGTGTTAAACAGAATTGCTTAGCCCTTGTCTGTAAATTACTCCCCACCCTCTCCAATAAAGGAATGAATCTTGCTTAATAATCTATGCTGCTTAGTATGCGTTATAACTGTACATGTGAAAATCTTCATATTTTACATATCCCCCACTTTAGAATACAATAAGCCTCCATCATAATGTTCTCATGTTTAACATTTCTCTACATAGATAGTGTGAATTTTCCAGAATACTGACATATAGATCATTGAATGCAGTGTCCCCCACCATGCTGTTTTCTCTCGTGTGAGTCCCAAACTATGGCTGTTGTCAAAGGTATTCATAAATTCATTTTGCTGTCTAGGCAGTTTAACACACAGTAATTAAACTGGAGCTATAAACAGCTAGGTATATACGTGGACTTCTCAGATTTTAATATTACATTAAACTAGAGACTATTCTTAAAAATAAGTGCATTGATAATATGAAGGTAGGATTCTATTTTGGGGGGAGATAGGTGGGAAATGAGTGAAAAATTATTGTAAAGTAAGTTAAATTAGTAATTTTAGTGTTAAGTAATTCAAAAGAGTTTGTGTCTTTACAGATTTAGAAAAAGAAAAGATTTCTTTGCTACTAGTGGTGTGTATTAAAACGTTTCTGTCAAACTATCTCCACGTATGGGAGGGGGGGTGCACTGAGGTTTGGGGGAAACACAGGAACCTGGGTACTTGCTTTGTGAATGTTTAGGCTTTTTGCAGGCTAGAATCTAAAGAAGAAATAGAATTGTAGCCTTTTACCTTTGAACCCTTTTGTGAAATATTTTAATGCTGCCAAACGTGAATATAGTGAACTTAATCAGTAAATTTGACTGAGATTTATGAACTTTTTTATTCTAAATGCATTTACATATACACAAGCACATATATGTACATAAATTTATTTTATTACATCCATTTTACACAAACTGAACCTTAAGCAGTTGAAGTACTAAAAAAAGCCAATCAAAATACTCTTCTTATATCCTTAAGTCCATAAACCTCTTTAAATTGTCTCTTTTAAAAAACAGCTAAATTATGGAAATGCAGGCTGCATTACAGAATATTTGCCAGTTATATCTTGATTCTTATTTGAAATTCCCACAAGAATATAGGCATGACAGTAATATAAACCATAGAAACAGGCAAAAAAAAAAAAGTAGAACACAGGGACTTGTAAATAAATCCATGAATATCAAGAAGCACAGATGCTAAGATTATGCATTTTTACCAGTACAGTTCGGTGCTTGTAAACTATAAGGCCAGACATTTGTAAGATGCAGTGTAGCCGGCCCTGCAAGGGAGGGAGGAAAAGGAAAGACACTGAGAAAGGTGGGGAGGAGGGAAAAAGGGAGGGATAGTGAGTGCGAAGGAGAGAGAGAGGGAGAAAGAGAGAGAGGATTGAGAAGGGGGCGCACACATAGCCAGACACAATAACGCATAATAATGTTAACATTCCTGCATGTCTAATGGCTTAAATATTCTGTGTGCCTCACTCTGGCCCCACACGGCAGCTGATGTCAAAGAACCATTTAATATTTTATCAATAGTCCTTCTTTGAACCAAAAAAAAAAAAATTCCTATACAAAAAGATTCAGGGGTTTCCAAGCATGGAAAAAATTAAATCTCTTGAATGGCAAAATTTTAAGAAACGACATATTTGTGAATACCTCATGTTCCGCAAGATTCACACCATTCTCCAACTCGTCCTACATTATTTACATCTTGGCAGTGTCAACATGTCTTATTTACCAAGGAAACAAAGTCATATTTTTAGCATCTGTTTTTTTCACATTAGAAATGCATAGCTTTATCTTTTAATGTAAAATAAGTGGGTTGATTGAATTATTATTGTAATATCAGTTGGACTTTTATGGGATTTTTTTGGTGGAAAATATTGTTTTCTTGTTTGACGGATACCATGCCTGTAACAAAGAATGACTGAATTGTCTTAACAAAGAAGATGAAGGCTGTATGTGTTGGTTACAATAGAATAACCACCTTCCAGATCTCTTAAATCCACAATATATGTAGTGCGGGTCCTGAGTGGCTTTTGTTTTCAATGTCTTTTGTAAGCTTTTAGGGTTTTTTCTGCATCAAATGTCAAGTTAATTTACAGGGCGCTATTACTGATATGTTTCCTTGGTTTGTGGTTTTCTGTGAAAGGCAGGCAGCTGAGACCAAGTCTTAGGCTGGGGGGGAGGGGCAGCCAGTGAGCCCATAACACATAGGCTGTGCCAGGCTCTGTAAATTGGCTGCCCGGATGACAGCGGGCCCAGGGAAACCTCCAGTCTTCATTTGCATGCTGAAGAATATCCAGGATTAAACCGGACTGATTTTCATACAGGATTTAGACCTGACATTTATTATTCGGTTCACAGACCTCTTGAAGGAAAGTTTGTTTTCCACTCATAGATGAAAAATCTTCTAAGATAAATAAAGGCTGGCTTAGCACTAACAGTAAATAAATATCTTTCCTGTATTTCTTATGAATTTATCATATATGATTACCAGACAGATGTTTGCCATCAAATTATTATATTTTCCTCTTTAGCAATTCTAAAGGAAAATATCTATCAAGGCCCCACTCAGTATTTATAGAATATATCCATTTAATTTTGGAAGTTGATTTTTCATAAATAAATTTAAAGACAGACACTTGCTTTTAAGAACAAATTAAAACAACACTGGAGTAGTAAAATACTCTGAAATGCTTACTTCTATACCTGCTCCATGTGTTTTTATGAGGACAGAGAAGATTTTGGTTGTATTGTAAGCATCAATTACTTACTTTTATATAAAACATGAAAATTATAAATGAATGCTACACATAAGCCCTATCTACCAAATTTATAACATAGATAGTTTGTTTTCATTGCCAGATAGATCCATAATATATTCCAGTGTCTTTGAACATTTAGGTATCAGTTGTTTATTCAGAGAAACATTTATAATTCAATACTTTGGCAATATTTTGACTAAACCAAGGTTTAATTTCTAATGTTCTAACAAAACATATTCAGACACAGTATCAATATGAAGAAATATGGTAGAGTTGCTTTACATTTTCTGGAATGCGTTTTTTATGTGGGACAGAGTAAAGACCGAAAATACTGATCAGGCAGGCCCAGAGGAAATTTAGGATTCCTCATGTATTAAACACAACAGATTTTTCAAATACATTGGAAATACACTTTATACATGAAAATATGTAAGGTAAATAATACAAATGTCAGTAATTAAATGTATTATTGTTCCTGTTAGTGCATGTGGAATAAACATTGTAAAATCTGCTACATATTTGAATTTTGAATGTGTCAGTGAAACTTTCAAAAATGTGTTCCAGTATTGGATTTCTTTATGGGTATAAACTTATTCATCACAAATCTTAAACATGAACAGTATAGGATGTATTCTTTGAAACTTTTGTTTGCTTTAATGTTGTACTTTATTATAAATGTACATATTAATCACATTTACTTCAAAACAACTTATAATTATTCTCAGTAAGAGGTATATATTATCAAAGTTTTAGACAGACTATAATAGTGAACTTTCTATAGAGAGATATCAATATCACATATACAATTCAGATTATTAACCAAACATTTAATAAATGAACAAATGAGTCCATCTACTTTTGCCTTAATTCAATTACTATGCACAACATGTGCCTGAGTAATCAGATTCTTTATAAAAAAAATTAGGTAAAACTGAAGAGTAGAAATTATTGCTGTGAAAAGATTTTGGTCATCTTTCATGTTGAAATATTTCTTCTTTATATGTGTGTAAATGACAATGTTAACATAAATGTTATTGTAAAAAGCGCCTATACATGCAGAGTGAAGAGAATAAAGGCACTTAGTTGAACAATTCAGGCTAAACCCCTCAGTTTTGCTTGCAATAGATAATTGGAGCAAAAGTGTTTTTCTGTGAATTATCTGGATGATTGCATCAATTCTTCACTTTGCTTTCTATGTGTATGTAGACACAACGATGTATGTCCTTAGCCATTGCTACTTCAAAAACCATGCAAATACAGGACACATTCATTTACAGCGCTGCTACCTTTAGGCTTAATACACCACTGAACTTATTTTTTTAATCAAATTGGAATCTCAAAAAAGAGGAGGGGTTAAATATATTTTCCTAAGTAATTATTTGTAAAGCAATATACAATGATATTTAGATGTAACATACAATTATATATGCATCATTCAAACTAGGTTTCCCCAACCTTCACTGGCATACTGATGACCCAGTATCCTTGTTATTACTCCTATTAGTGGTCTACTTCCACAGTAGGCCCTGCTAATTGTATGGAGAGTATTCACAGTGGTGAGATACCAATATAGTACTGAAGAACATTTAATTGTGCAAGTTTGACCCTCAACCTGAAATCCTGAATGTATGTGTTTGAGAAAAGAGAATTCTGAATCCAGTTGGTCCAAATGGGGAGGGCCATTTTCAATCAAGCCAGTTTTTAATGACTTTATTGTTATCACTTAAAAATATGGCTGATATAATGAATTGAACTCATATAGTTATTTTGTCTTTTTTAGTAACTGCATAAGAAATAGATATTAATTGCCTCACCATTTAAAATTCTTGATACAGTTCACATTTACTCACTTTAAACTCAAGATGTCTCTCAATCAAATTGTGGGGCTCTTTATATCTTCAATGTAATTAGTATTGCTCAGTATTCATGACAAACATAAGGATCAAGGAAAAGGATTTTTACTTGGTAATCATTATAAATATGAAATTGTCAAGCTAGTCCTAATTAGTCACTGAGATAAAGATAATATGCAAGTCTCTAAGAGGTATAACAGACTTAGAACAAAATTCAAATATGCCACCATTAGATTATTGTTTCAAACGCCTATGCTTAATAAAGTTGGTGGACCATGTTTGCCAAACAATTCCATGAGGCAAGGATTCATAGTTTAAAAGTAATTAAGCAAGTCAGCCAGATCTTCAAATGGCACATGCAAATGTCCATGCATTTGTTGGTTTGCAGATGTGTAAGATGCTTGGTAAAAAATATCGCCTAAGAAAAAATTCAATTTATTACACTTTTTAAACTTCAACAGGTAGAAAATCAGATTTAAAGTTGCCTTTAAAAAACATTCTAGTAAAGTATTTGAGTGTTTAACATTTTTATTATTCAAGTTCTTACCATTTTACACTACTCCCTAGAGAAGGGCCAAGAAAATATTAAAAATACTATAGAAATATAAAGGATAAGATATTTGTCACTCCCATTTAAATTGATGTATGCTGCTGTCCTATAAACGTCACATCAGATAACCCTGAAAAATTACCATGAATCTCCATAATTACACATATTCATGATGCTGTTTTGCATAGCACTAACAGCAGACTGCATGTGGGGTGGGATGTGAAGGGGGGTAGGAGTGATGTGACAGATTAAAATTATTACCAGTATCATGGAAATAGACATAGCAACAGTTCCATTTTGTTAGGTCTTACAAAACAAAAGCATATCTTAAAATTGCAAAGTAATTAAGTAACTAGAAATTTTTCTCCTACACACTTCACCATAAAAAGTTAACAGTGATAAGCTGATTAGAGATATTATTGTTACTTGAAATGTGCTTATATTTATCATAGATTCCTAGGTACAGGACCATGTCAACTGAAAAGAGAAGATTCTTTTTAACTCTTTTTGAGGGGGGAGGGGAGCAGGTAGGTTGATGGAGAATTTTCAAGCCTTCCAAAGTACACGGTTTCTTATATTGTTTGAAGCCTCTTCATGAGCTGAGTGCAAATCATGTAGGTACATTTCCTCTGATAAATATGAAGACTGAATCATATTTGGTAAACTGTTAAAAGACTCTAAGAGATAGCAAAATTGTCTGGTGTCTATCTCAATGGCTTTTTGTGCTGAGGCACAGAGCAGAGTTAATCAGGGACTCTAGAAGTAATTATCGACAGAGTTTGGGTAATACAAATGCTTGGGTAAACAGCGATTGTTCTTTCCACAAGATTTTGAGTAGAAACAACAATACTGGTATTGTCCTCCACTTCTCATTAAGGGGACTGGGGAGTGAGTGCTGCACTGTGAGGCGGGTGGGAAACTGACAGGCAAACTGTGTTCCAAACGACTCTCTCCTGATCCCACTACCACAGGCTCTGGCTTTTGGCATCAGGAGTGCCAGCTGCATCGGGAGAAGCCAAGCTTGTCATACCATCTTCACGTCAAATCTACTGGGCACAAGAGCTAGAGAGCATAGTTAGAGCTTAATGAAGAAACAAATACAAAAGGGAAGATTAGGCCTTGTTAACACTTGCATTCATTTGTTCTTACAGAAACTGCACTGGATGGGTTGTTTTTTATAGAACTCATTCTTTCTTCTCTTAAGCATAGAAGTTACATTGAGGATGCATTTTTTTTTTTTTACTGTAAATACACAGGGAAAAAAATTGTTCAGTTTCCCTGTAACTATCAGCCAGCAAATTGTTTTGTCAAAAATGCCACTTGAAACAGTGATGTCCATGACAACTGTCAAAATTGGTAAATAAATACTTTTCATTTTTTTTATATTAATCATATTGTATTCTTGCTACATGAAGCATTTCCTTGCATACTTAAGTGGTACTATTGCATTCTTTTGAAAAATTGGGATGTGCAAGTTTATCTATTGTTATTAGATAAACAATCTTCTCTTTAGGGTGAAATATTTACATTTCATGGCACCACATTACTTTTATCTTCAAATTAATTGCATTTGAGAAAAAAGAACCATATTTCTGAAGTTTACTATAAACTAGCCAGAAAGTTTGACAGCAGAATGCCACAATTATTTTTTATTGTTGTAAGCAATCAGTCAACTGTACAAAGGTGTATTGTGTATAGCTGCAATGTAAAACCTATTTTTGTTTATGCTATCTGTCAACCACTTAATATGGTTAAGGTACATTCTAAATTACATTATTCCAAAGGAAACAAGAACACTTCAATGGAATAATATACTCTCTATTCTACACTTTGTATACAGGGCCTACCCAAAAAAGGCTCATAATGTGGCCCTTAAACTGTAGGCTCATGATATAAGAAGCAGGGCAATTTCCTGTAGACTCCAAAGAGAGGAATGTGCAGTCCCTGTATTGGGACTGAGATATTTGATTTTTACAAATTCTCACATATTTTAGATGCAAACTCCATGAGGAGACCATTCATACCTTTGCCTTGTTTATGATGGAAAACTCGGGAATATGGACAGCTAGGTATTCTTTCAGAAAGTAACTTTCCGTAGATATATGAAAAGACAATATCCAAACACAACAGTCTAATTACTAAATATTTTATTTTTTTATAAGAAAAGCATTTCAAATAAACTGTATTATAGAAATGGCAAAATGGCTCAATGGCCAAGTCATTTTATATAAACCAAGCTCACCCAAGGTAAATTTATAACTACACTCACATAATGATGACAAAAAATTAAGACATTATAAGTTAGATTTTGTGCTGTAAAAGTAGAGTTTACTGTTTCATATGAAGCAAGACTCTACATCTCAGGTATTACTGGCAAATTATCCCTTAATTTCTGAGGAATGTTACTTGGATTTACATTGGCCTGATTTGAATAAGTCCCTTTTTTTTTTCCTTTTTATGTCCTAAAAAAATCAATGTTTTTAGTGTGGTGGAGATGAATCCTCTTTATTCTGTTGGTTTCTAGAAATACCACCATATCAGTGTTATCTACTGAGTTCTCTTGCACTTTTACTGTTTATGGTTTTATATTTTCATATGACATAATTTTGCCTCTGTGTATATAAAACACCCAAGCAACAGTGGGCCTTGAAATACTCAAGAATATCTTATATCTCCTAGAGCACACACCTGTCAGTTCTCTGAACTCCAGGGTGCCACCACTGTAAGGTGATGCATCTCCATATGTGAGGTCATGTTGTAGGGTGTTGACCTCATTACAAACACTTCTCAGAAAAATTTGCATGAATTTATGGATTAATCATTTAAATGGCATTTAGTGTTGTAAGTGGAAAGTGTCATATGCTTTCAGCCCAAGATCAGTTCAATACAGAACATCGTTATTGTATTTGTTAGTTTTATCGGTAGTGTCCTCAGTTGTTGGTAATTGAACATAACAGGCAGACTTGCGTGATGTCTCCAAATGTGTTTAGCTACAAAGTGGTGTTGCGACTTTTTTTGTGGTAAGTAAAATGAGGCTACATTTTTCTTTTTCAGCAATATAACTCCTTTTTAGAATTCTATTAATAATTACTTCAGCATTAATGTGACTATACTAATATTCATTTCTAAAACTGTCCAACCAGTTCTAGCTGATGCAATCAATTATGCCTTGATAGGACACACAGCTAGAGTATGTGCAAGAGGATCTTTACCTTTGGAATTCATTGCATCTTAATTATAATATCAAACACATATATGTTTATTTGAATTATTTTGTGGCAACACTGTGATCAAATAGAGTAAAATAGTTCACATTCCAAAAGCAGATTTGACCAAAATATTTGTTTATTGTACTATAATCATCACATGTAACTATTATGTATATCTACAGATTTTATTGACAAAAATGTATCCTAGCAAAATTTTTGTCTGAAACTGTCTGAAGGTGGATTAAAATTTTGGAGTTTAGAATAGATAGAGCTCTAACTAATATTAAATTCATCAAATTGACAGTAATGAATTTGGCTCCATTTTGAGCCATCAAATAGGCTCCATTTTGTATTATAAAACATTATTGAAAGAAGTTTTTGTTTTATAAAGTTTAATGTTAATTTGCACAGATTTATTAGTTAGGTGAACAAAAATAAAAGAATAAATTATGCTTTCATTTCGATCAGCAGGCATCTACCACAAATTTTTTTGCGCCTTCCTTTAAAATGGGTTGATTTTAAGTGAAACATGAGCTAGACTATAACAAATTAACTTTTGTCTCTAAAGTGGTCAAAAATTTGTTTGGTAAGAATTAAATAATTCAAATATAACTAAAGGAATCAAATATATAAGACTATTAAATATTTGAGCATGGGGTACACTTTTGAATTGTTCTCGTTTTTGAAAGAGCAAGCCATTCTTGCCCAGAGCAATAATGAGAATGAACTTGCTACACTGCTCTCACCTACCCCTTGTCCTCTATCTCTGGGGAGCTATCTGGAGGGAAAGGGCATGAGTAGGAATGGAATCATGGCTGGGCCTAGTAGCAAGCAAGTTCTGCTGTAGTATTCTAATCTCAAGCTTGCTAAAATTAGAGACACAATCCCACTAAGAATTACCCCTGGTCTCCACCTCTGTGGCAGAGAAGAAAAGCATAGTTTTTTTCAACAGAGAACTGTCGGAAGGGTAGGAGTGTGGGGGCGGTTTGTAGTCAGAGTTCTTTTCATCTGAGCTCATGCTTGCATGTGCTGGATAAGTGTATCTTTGTTCACTCTCTTCTCCACAGGCTTCAATATCCAGGGTCTTTAAAAAAATCCATTCACCCAAGTCTAGGTTGACGAAATTTCCACTCAGTATGATGCTGAGCAGTGTGAGTGAATCAGGTGGTCATTTGGACATGTAGAAATCCGTTAGAGGTCTCGCCTTGGAGTGTGGAGTCCTGCAGCTTGTCTGCATTTGGAGCCAATTGCATCATCTCACTGAGCCTGGGGAATTTCTTCCTAACATAGTGACTCTGAAGATTACATAAAGTATCATCTGATGAAATAACTAGTGCTATGTCTAGAGCACAAGAGGTGCCCCAGAATAATGGTTGAATTGAAATTTGAATGTGTAGATAGAGCCCAGCATACACTCAGAGCTAGACTATTCTCTAAGAACGGTTGTTTTATCCTGAGAGGCTCGTGGGAGACACAGCACCCCTTCATCATCTGGGAAAAGCGGCGAGGCCCACTGTGGGGCTGCTGCTAGGTTCTAAGGTCAGACTTCCAATTTAACCAAACCATATGAAACTTTTGAGTCTTTTCTCAGAGCTACAACTTGGGCCAGAGTTGGAAAACTAGATGCTTAAAAACAAGCAAAATGAAAGTTGGCACAGAAAGCCAGTGTTTTTTGTCTTTGCTTTTTAACACAGAACCTGACATAAAGTAGACTAAATACATAAATAAAAAAATAAGTGGATTTTAAATATACAAACCACTGAAGTTTGAAAATATGTAATTCCAAGGTCACCCCTACCCCTTTCCTTTATTTTTTTTTTTGAGAATAAAAAGCTCAAGGGACTTTAAGAGAGTGAAGGACATTTTTAAATGATCCATTTTTATATTCACATATGTTGAAAAAGAACCTACTTGAGAGATACATTTATGGAGTGTACCTCAAAGTATTGATACAAGAATGCACACATATTAATGTATATTTCGTATACAGTTTGTTTCACCACAAATTCTAGCCATCACATATTAATTCATGGAGTAGACTCCATGAATTTCTTCGTAGTACAAACATTTGTTTACAATATTTTATTAAATGACATAGGTAGTTATTAAATATGTCCTTTAACTACTTCATGATGAAGGATGTATTTTCAGATGCCACCACACACATTTGGACTGAGTCGAGACTGCCGATGTATGTAGGCCAAGAAAAATGAGTGTCTCAGCTGTAGGCATTGTGTTGACCTGTTAACCTGAATTTCATTTCTGACTGCTTTTGTATTTAAACTTAAATTTCATAACCTATATAAGCATGGGGGATTAATTCTCATTTGAGAATTATCATCCTACTTTAAAATGACTGTAACAGCAAAAATAGGTGTTCAATCCAACTAGCAACTTTTTCAAGATTTGGAGCTTGTTTTCTTGAGAGTTCTTCCACACAGCAGAGTGAAAGAAGCAACTAAGTGTGAGGCAACAGAACAGGCAACTAAGGCTGACACCGACAGGAGGAGTTTGCAGAGCTGCTACTTCTTAATGAATGGTGGCATCTGTTGGATCCCTTCGTTGTCTCACATTCATAAAAGTTATACCACACCCATATACATTTAAGTGCTAATGTAAATACAAAAGCTTTGTAAACGATATTTTTCTAGCGAATATAATGTCCATAAATTTCAATGACTCAAAATAAAACCAGGTATAGAACTTCTTTTTTTTTTTTTTTTAGAACTTCTTTTTGGTATAGAACTTACATAGGCCAAAAATTATAAAACTACAGTCACCTAAAAGTAAAATAAATATGGAAAGCAGATAATAATTTTATAGCTGCCAATTGATGGTATCAGCCCCACTGGTAAGCGCTAATACTAATGTAAAAAAGGGCACACTGAATGTTCAACTTTGCAAATGTTTCTATAAAGATTAGGAAGAGAATTATCTTTCTTTCTAGGAAACATATAAAAAGTTAATGCAAGAAAATATTTCTACCTCACTATTTTCTTCATTGTACTTTGATTTTAAGGTCAAGAGAATCTCTCTCTATATTAAATTTAATTTAGCCCATTTTTTAATCCTAGAAAAATGGATGATAATTTTAAATAATTATTTAAATATCTGTTTTCAAAGTGTTTTTTGATTATTCGGGGAGAGCTTAGTAAGTTTTTCCATATGATATTTTTACCTAATGAACATTTTAACTTGAAATGTGAAATGGCAATGATGCACTTACCTTTGTTTCTATAGTACTGCATGATCTGATAACACACCCATATAGAAATTATCCTACTAAGTAAATAAGTAATAACTTTATGCCCAATGTGTTTTTTTAGATAATAAACATTTCTCACAGTTGGATCCTTATTTTTAAGATTCAGCTGTTTCAACTAAAAGACAGATATATACTTCAAGTTTGTCCCCCCTCCCTGTGTTGTAAAAGACTTATAAGGACAAATTTAACCAGGCAGTTCACTACTTATAGTATATAAGAACTTGAGATAACTACAGAGAAACATGAGGATGGTTAGTTGTGTTCCACTTTCATTTACTTCAAAAAATATTGTATCACACAACAGATTTACTGAACTATTAGGACTCAAGTGCCAGTTAAATGAAGTGCCTGTGTTGTGTCACACCTCACTCACATCAATCCACGATGACATTCTAATAGCATACTTGCATTTATAAATCTTCATAATTATAAAGTTAGTATTTTCTTTATCTTGTTCGTTTTTAGCACACTTTATATTTTCTTTAGAATAAATTGCAATCAACTTATAGTGCTATAATATTAACAACATTTTAATGCCAAGCATATATTAACTATACTTCCTATAATGCACCCCCCTTCCAAATTCGGAGTTATCGCTCTTTGCCACATACACATGGCTATATGTTTCTCACCAGTCACAATCTTCCCTCTCTCTCTTTTTTCTCTATCTCTTTTTCTCTCTCTGCCCTTCTGTCTCTTTTTCTTTCTTCCTCTATTTCCTCCAGCCTTTCCTTCTCTCCACCTAGGTCCCTTTCAGTTCTTCACTGCAGAGTACAGTGAACATATTAAGAACATTCAGTTGTGGTTGGGCTTCTAACCTTGTTCAACTTCAACATTAGCAAAGGGATTCAATTTCTTGAATTCATTAATAGTGTTTTGCCACAAAAGGCTTTGTAGTTCTCTCCTGAATATTGAGCCTAGCTTAATAACATTCTATTTATGTTAAAGACACACTTAATCTGTAAATGTGACCTTTAGAAGAATTCTCTTGTTTTTCATTAAAGAAACACTGCATTACAAATATTAATTATTCTTTGATGCCATATTTTAATTAACTAATCATGTGCTATTTGCAGCAATAAGGAGTGTAGTAATGTATGTGCAGTAGTGCTATGTAATGCAAGATCAATATCGAAGAATCCATTGCTGCAGAAAAGACATGTTTTGAGTATCTTCTCCAGATGAGTTTGCTTCTGTGAAACATTTAGTCTAGAATGATGCTTTGTTTTGCTTTGTGTTTTGTATTTTTAAATGCCAATGCAAGTCTGATTAAAATGCTGAACATATCGTTAGCCCCATCACTAATAAGTGAACGTTCACTGATGCATATTAGCAGGGTCTAGCAATGTGGTGAAATTGTCACTTAAGTGCTTGGAATGTGAACACAGAAAATGACAGGCAATGCCGAAGGTCCGGCTCCAGTGCATGTCTTCACTGGAGCTGGAGTCACTAGAATGGTGAAACCAGTTTAGGTTCAAGGTCGCTGCTGACATTCAGCTGTCACAGCTTCATTGTCTGCAGGCCTTCTCTCCATTGACACATTCAAGAGTACTTTATAGCAACCACAAAGAGCCAGTCAATTGATACCATTACACTTTATGCACACACAAACCGCAAGCCTGTTCAGGACTGTTGATACAGTCTAACATTTATTCATTAAGGGAGCTATTGAAAATGCAACTTGCCCAGCCCCACTCTTAACAACATAGACTTACTTGTTTAGCCCAAACATTTAGCTACGTCTTTTTCAAGTTTTGCACAGCATTCTCTAATTGAAGTAACATTATCTGCATTTTAATGCTACACCATTTATGTCCAATGAAAGATTACCTGAAGAACCCTGCCATTATACACTAGTTTAAATACGGGCAGTCGTATAGAAAAAATATACACAAAAGATGTAAGCTGGGGGGGAGAGGAGAGAAGGGAGATATTTATTTGTTCTGGGAGTGCCACGGAAATCCAATTGCTCAGAAATGAAATAAGAGTCTGGAGTGAAAGGAGGGAAAACCTAAGCTTGGGTCAGGGAAGAGGCAGTGATTAGCTTCATTGTTAGGAGTTCTTTGAGCTTCGTTGGTTGTAAAGAAAAACCCACTAATGAATGTATTGAAGCTTGCCAGAACTTTGTGTGGAAGACAACTTAAGTTATGGTGCTTACCTAAAAACTAGTAGTAAAGCATGTGGATACATAAAACAACACATATGTCTCTTTATTAACAGCTTGCCCATAGACAAAATTGTTTAAGATTGTATGTCACACAAATAGCTTATTTAATACGTGTATGTTTAATTCAATATTCACGGGTCTTGAAAACAATCACCTCAATGATGAGATATAAAAAAATGTATCTGATTTAATAGTTGAAAAGAAGGAAAATGGGGTGAAATATAATGTTATCTAAGCCCTTCTTGGTTTTCTACCAATATTTGTAAAGAAAGATCTGTGTAAAAGTTGTTAGAAGGCTGTTTTATGTCTGCATATTTTAAGTTTGCAAAAAAACACTTCATTTAGAAATGTAATCAGCTAACATTAAAAATAATAGACTTTGGGGAAAGGGTCAATATGTCTATGTACTGCATTAGAAAGTGTTTATCATGTTCCATCATGTGTGACATTTCCAACACAGAATTGAGTCTTTTTTGTAGTTCAATATAAGATTTATTACATGTACTTATTTAACTCTACAAAATACATGCATTATCTAAAATGTGGCTCTCATTAATATAAGAGTTCAATTAAGTAGCAGTATACCAGAAAGAATGATTTGGTCTATCACTTGTCAAAATCATTGCTAAAACCTAGAGAACTTACACTGTATAAGAAGTAGAAATAAAACGTATTCTTCTGCAAGTTCTGCCCAAAGTTAAGTTTTGCCAAATACTTTTAAGTATTACATTGGTGAGGCAAAGTTTGAACGCTGAATGAGAAAAAATTCTCACTCTTCTCTCATGACCCTGCAGCATCAGACTCATGCATGGCTGCATGACTTTGTCACAAGAGTCAAGGTTATTACTTGGCAGCATGATTCTCTGTCTCTGAGAATTTGTTTTACAAATAAATGAGTGTTTGTCCAATGGATTCACTCATTTTTTATGAGCATTAAAGCATTATTCTTCCAAAGCATACTATTTGGGGGCAACAGGAGTAACCACTAAGCATATTGTCCTCTTATAATGCCAAGAGTGTCTTTCCTTTTGGCTCAGATTTCTAACTGCGGCTCTAGGAGACTTTTAGTGGAGATTGTCTTGTAGTTATGAAATTGTCTCTTTAGACCCATGTCTGCATAAGGGAAGACTGAACCTTTCTTCAGGTATTCATTAATTGCTTCAGGAATCAAACTAACCTAAGCAAAGGCTTAATACAACCAAATAAAAACTAGTTATATGGAGGTAGTTTTTCTCTAGTCCAAACCATTGGGAATTCATTATGATTAGATTTTCTAACAAGAATGTCTCTATTTCAGGAATTTTGACTTATTAATGACCAACAGAGTAATTTGAGGGTGAGAATTGCAAGAATTATCTCAAAAAAACTAATGGGGTAAAGGGACTCAATACCTATAGGATAACTACTACATTCTGGACATTATATTTGGCACTTTACTTCTGTTCAGTCTCTACAACAACTCTGTGTATTGGGGGATTATTATTATTTCATCTTATGAATGAAAAGATAGAAGCTCCTGGATTTTTAAAAACATACCTCAGATTACAAAGCAATTAAGTGTTAAAACTTAGATTTAAACTCAAGACCTTATTCTCCTGAAAATTATACTGTCTTAAATACCTATTTCAGCTGAAGGGATTGGGGAAATTTGGCTAATGTTGCTGATGCCATTTGTGATGAACGCTACCTTCTCTCTTTCTCCTTTAGATCATCTCACCTCTTTTCCAACTCACTCCCCAGAGAGACCTTTTCCTTTTGTCTCTTTTTCTTCCCTCCTTTCCTTTACCCCTAGAAAACACCCAAGATTCATTATCATCCATGTCATGCTTCTTCCATACCGGACATCTCCCATACCAGCCTAATAGAAACAACCTCACTAATGAAGGAAGATGATCTACTTGTTCACAACTGTTCCTACTAGGGATTTTTCTTCTGAAATAAGGAATATTAGTATAAATCTGTCAGTTCAAAATTCTGGGTCTGTAAATATTATATAAACCATTCTAACATAGTTTAATCCTTCAAGCTTCTCTCCAAAACTATTTTTATATCCTTGTATTAATTTAACAATTTTTTCTAGGAAATTTCTTCTGCGAAGAGGAAACAAACCTATTGCACTACCCTATGTTGTTTCCAGATTGAGATGTGTGTTAGATTTATAGCCTCGACCACAGGGCACTATTGTGCGTTGTGTTCCCGTGAGTGCGTGTGTGCACATGTGTGACCTTCCTGTCTTACATCTGGCTGTCCTCTGTTCTCACTACTTTTGTATGGAGGGATTTTTAATATGCTTATGACATTTTTGAGAGAAAGAACTGTTTAAATGCAAAATTATCACTTAACTATACCATGGTCAATTTTTGAAGTATTCATTCATTTGAATGTCAAAGAAATTATCCCATTTGAAAATTAGAGAGGGTCTAGTGCTTTTGTCACAGACACATTTACTTTGTCTCCTAATGCAATTTTTCTTTGTCTGTCCAGCTCTATTTCCAAACACTACTCTAAATGGGAACTTTTTCAGAAATGCCTTACAATAAATGGCACCAAATAATATTCAAATATTAGCAGAGGGAGAGTGATGACTGAGCAAACAGTTTGACTCTCCTTCTCAAACTTTGCTGACACTGGATACATATTTCTATTTTTAATGATGTAACTTGGTCAAAAGCACTTTGAAATTATATTAAGTTGTACATCGGAAAATTAAATTATTATCTGGAAATTCTCCCCATATGTAATTTTTCTTTTTACTGTTAAAGCAAATATTATATGGCATGGTTATTGTTGGTATCTCACACTTTTGGTGAAGGAAGATTTTTGTGTTATAAATAGCTTACGAAAATTATAAAATCTTTTAAGTAAGTGAAATACGCTTTTAAGGTATGCTTTCAGTTAATTTCTAATCGAGAAGGAGCCTTATTTGATGGTTGTACCCTATAATTAGGGAGATCAGTAATCAAGGCAACTGTGATTTATTTTGCTAGGAGAGCTGAGAGACTGAAGACATCTGGCCTAGATGAGTCTGATGGTAAAATTCAAAATACACCTAAATTTGCTTTGTTGCATGATTCCCTTCAGAGGGACAAGAGAAGAGATTATATTCTCTACATGAGGACAACCCTACAGTGTCAACATCAAATAATATTTGTTTTCTGGCAGCAGAACGTTGTATCATATTTCCAAGGACAATAAGCATTTGGGTAGACGTCAATGAATACTAAACACCAATTGATCTGATACATCCATATGCACTCTCACAAATGCCCATGGTGGTCTGCAATGGTTGAAAAATTACATTTTGCTTCTCTTAAAAGATCTGTCACTTTAAGGCCAGAGTGGGATTTTGGAGGGGTAATCTCCCACCATAGAAAGCTCTCCTGACAATGGTGGTGTTTCGGGGTTGTTTGTTGTTTGGCTTGTTGATGATGCTTAGCCAAGGAGACACTTCCTTTCAGATTCTGTCTTCCAAACCCCAGGGCTCTGTTCTGGGCAGTTCAGCCTAATGGAATTAAGCCTGACACGTTTCAACTCTATTTCTTTATAAAATAAACATAAAACAATGGTTTAGATTTCTAATAAAACTCTTGAAGCATGTGGGACTCCAACTTTCCCTGTTCTTTACACATCTGTAAATAAAGCACATAAAAGAGAAGCACAACAGGATAAATCAACATAAATTTGAAATCCACTGCAGCATATTAAATGGCGCAGTCTCAGTCAAAGAGAGGCTGACCCGGCGGCTTCGTGCAGTTTGAAGCTAATTGTTTTCGTCAGGATGGGAACGTCTGGAAGTCCATGGCTGTGTCCCACCAGTAAGGCTCCAGTAACTGAGCCGGCCCACAGAGAATGGACCCACTTTGTAGCGACACAGCGGGCTCAGACACCACCTATTCTGCTCTCCAAACTGTCATGCATAACAACTTTATTGTGCTAAATTGAACTTGAAAGCAACCAAAGGCTATGAGAAGGAGAGGCTATGAGAAAAGCGTGCTGTCAGCGCTGGCAAAGGCTGACCTGGAAAGTAGGCTCAGAGACAGGGGAATAAAAGACCAGGCCCCATGAACACAGCATATTGTTTCATTTTAAAGTATGATTCCCATACCAGAGAAAGTAGCAAATGTGATGTAAATTTATTTAAATAGATTCGACCGCTTAAAAGTTAGCCAGCCGCTCTTATCCAACTTTCCCAGCTCTCTGATTCGTTACTTACAGTGGGAATATAATGACATATAGTCATCATTGTAACAGCTTCTTTGCAGGGGCACAATGATGATTAATAGCCAGCAGCAAATTTTCACATGGGCTCTGAAGCACTATGGCATTAAGCAGCCAAACAGTCCCCAAATCCCCCTTTTCTGTTCCACTGAAAAGTCCCCTCCTTGTACCTTGCAGATAGGAACAAAGCCTATCTTAATTCCAATCAGCTTTTCCTCATTCAAAGGGAACTTCTCTTTTTCATAATTGATTCATGTGCATTTTTTAGTGTTTCACTGAGCTGAAGCCACTTTTCTCCTTTTCTCTGTTCTGCCCCCACACTGGCACCCCTCTTTTTTTGAGGGGGTGAGGATTGGGAAACATTTCAACAACAGCAATGACAATAAAAACGGTGTGTTTTTTCTTTCCCAAATATTTGCCAAATAGATTTCTCAATTAGTATTCATTTGTGCTTTACAGTGAAAGGGTGTAAGATAAAAATTAACTGCTGGATTTCCACATTCTTGGAAATGGTTTTGGTTAATGAAAGTATGAGCTCACTGAAATTGCTGTGACGGGAGCCCTGAAGGATGCCCTGTGTCACAGAGGGAGCCTGAGTAGCTCTTGTTCCCACGACAGACTCAGAGCTGGAACGAGGACAGAGTCTCTTGCTCTGGACAGATTGTTTTATCTCTTCTGTGCTGGTAGCCATCAAAAAAAGAAAAAGTAGGCAGCAGAAGGTAGAAAATGAGAACTTCTTAACCTGCTCTATCCTTCCTAAGTATCATTTTACCCTATAGTAATCTTGCATTATAATAATTAGCAGAAACTCCTGCGCTGTTTGTAGGAGTGCTCTTTCCCATCTACACTTTCCACCTCCTGTGATAACGACACAGTCACATTAACCAGTGCTGTCTTGGAAAGAGAGTTCTACATGTCAACTCATCTGTGTTTCTATGACAATCAAATGGCCACAGAGTGCAGTTTTAGTAGCTATGCTTTGTATATTTGTTTGCATTTCCTACAATCCTGTCCTCATTTGTATATATGAGTAGGGTGACCAGATGACCCTGTTTGCTCAGGACACACTTCATTTCTGTCTATTTTTCTTACATAATTATTAATAGTGCTCTCTGCCACTCTCAAATTGATGTGAGCAATTTGCAACACTCATACCTCTTGCTATTAAAACTACCCACATGACTTCTACAAAGCAAAACAGTGGGTTGTCTCTTACCCAGGTGGCTATGGACTGATGTACCCTATTGCATTTTAGGGGGAAGAATCTGACTTGGAAACCCTGCTGCCAAGGCAGCAGCACAGACTTTTGTTTCATCCACTTTTAAGAGGTCAACTGACCCTATGCAGCTTCTTTGCTATGTGGCACAAAGGAGGTCATTTGCTGAAATGAAAGACACATTGCAAACCAGATTTTAAGTGTGACACTTTCCTTCGGCTGGGTCATGGTTCTCACTGTGAACCAGTGCGATACACTTTACTGGTCAGATGAAAATACTGTGTCATGTTTTTGATAATGACCTTTCTCTTGCTTTGGTGTCTTCAAATGGTTAATGAAGAATATGCTGAGTTGATAGGAGTGATTCCATTCTTCCTTTTCACTGTAGTTCTGATACCTCCTCATAAAAAAAGCCACACATTAAAGTAGCATCCTAACACTATATTGTATTTTTCATCCAAAAATATATAGGTGAGTATATTACAGTCTTTTGGTTATAAAACCAAAGTGTCCCAGCAAGTGTTATAAATCCATAGGCCATGTCTCTAAAGTCTGAAGTTTGCATTTGAACTTCAGAGTTAACTGACAGATGTGTAATATCGTATGCAGAAAAGTCCCTATTTATTGGGCCACTGAGGAAGTTCATATGTGTTGTTCATTCCTTAAAGTATATGGAGTAAATGGACTCCTGATATGCTAGTTTCAGACTAACATTAGCAAGACCCTAAAACTTCCAACTTTCCGTCAAACCACAGCCCATAATCAAACACCAGAAGAACATGCATATGAGAATTATAACACTATTCTCAGTTCCTTTAGAGGAGCACAGTCCCTTGGTGAAACCATTGTTCCTAACCAAACTTGGGCCTACCCAATCTTTATTAGTGCATTTTATATCATTTTTAGGTAATTCTTTCAGAAATGAAATGAGCAGAGTACATGAAAGATGTTTTGTGATGTGCTCTTATGCCTTCATGTTCTCATAATGTTACTTCTATGAAAAAGTATAATGAAAACTTTCATACAAAACATCAGTTTTGTTAGATTATAGTTATGGGTTTGGCTATGAAACTCCCACATTCATGAAGAAACCTGATTTTTGCTGGCTAAGACAGGAT
Source organism: Tonatia bakeri (assembly GCA_004024845.1). Classification (NCBI taxonomy): domain Eukaryota; kingdom Metazoa; phylum Chordata; class Mammalia; order Chiroptera; family Phyllostomidae; genus Tonatia; species Tonatia bakeri. Next base: position 68,944 of record PVIA01000363.1, on the reverse strand, counting down.
TTCTATTTATTTAAAATTTTTAAACTTTTTAATTTTTTCAATTATAGTTTACAATCAATATTATTTTATATTAGTTTCATATATGCAATGTCAAGGTTAGACAATCATATACTTCACAAAGTGTTCCCCTGATATTTCTGCTACCCACCTGCCACGATACATAATTATTACAATCTTATTGACTATATTTCCTATGCTGTACTTTATATCCAAATGACTATTTTGTAACTACCCATCTGTACTTCTCAGTCCCTTCACCTTTTCACTCAGTTTCCCAACTTCCCTCCCTTCTGACAATTATCAATCTGTTCTCTGTATCTATGAGTCTAAAACAGACTTTTTAAATGCAATGACCCTGGGTACTCTCCTGTTGCCTTCTCTACCTTGAGGTTCTTTTATGAATTGCTAGGGACACACTCTATCATCTTTAAAATGCCATTAATCACTTTTCTTAAGGGAGAAAAATCTCTTTATACAAACTATGTAAACTGAGGCCCACTGTCATTACATAGTCAGAGTTAACTCCTTTCCTACCAAAGTTGATTCTGCCTGGCAGCCCAAGATACTTTCTTGAAGTGCACAGGCTACCCTGACTTCAACCCCAAACCAGCTAAACAAATGTGTCATACCAATGGTGATTATTTGTTATTACATGATGGTACATGTAAAAGTAAAAGATCTCTTAATTGACTTCTGTTCCTTGATATATTCAAACTCTTTAGGACTTTGAACTTTCAAACTCTCCTTTCCTCTCTTTACTTATTAACAACTACCTGCTTTTTTTTTTCCAGGTATCATGCAAATATTAGCTCAGAGAATATAAGCACATGTCCATGACATGCTTAAGAGTTGGTCTAAATTCTTCATAAGAATCCTATTCTCTTTTGCCAGGGTCTGGGTTAGAGATGGGCATGTGACTCACCACACAAAGATACATCATAATCAAATTGCTCAAAACAAGTGATAAAGAAAAAAATCTTAAAAGCAGCCAGAAAATAAAAGGCAAATCATACAAAGGAAAAAAGGTAAGAATAACAATAGATAGTTGGCAATGAAGCATCATTTTTACAGTTTAAAAGACCAAAAGAAAAAATCTGTCAACTTAAAATTCTATACCCAGCAAAAATAGCTTTCAAAGATAAAAGTGTTTCATACAAATGACCCACAGACCTACACTATAAGAAATGTTAAATTTCTTAAGGAAGAATGGGAGTGAGACCACATGAAAATAAAAAGCACTGAAAATGGCTCTTTTATTAAAAAATTTTGTATTATTTAGATATCTTTGAAAGAAAATTGACCTAAGAACTGACTAGCTAAAGAAAGAACTCTCAAAACAATAGTAAAAATAAAAATCCAATTAGAAAAGATATAAAATATCAAGGGTGGGAAGTGGGGATGGCTGGGGTGGGGGGAGTGGTAGGGGAGAAATGGAGAGAACTGTATTTGACAACAATAAAAATATGAAAGAAAAAAATAAAAGGTATAAAAGATATAAATAGATATTTCACTAAAGAAAATATACAGATGACAAACACAAGGAAAGATATTTACCATCATTAAGAAAATGCAAATTAAAACCACAGTGAGAATATGTATCAGAATGGCTGAAATAAAAAATAGTGATAGCATCAAATGCTGGTGAGGATCCAAAGAAACTAGATTATTCATTCACTGCTGGTGGGAATGTAAAATTGTACAGTCACTCTGCAATATTTTTCAGAGTGCCATTATATTGTTTTATGGCAGTTTTAAAAAAACTAAACATACACTTATCATAAAACCCATCAATCACACTCCTGGATATTTATCCCAGGGAAGTGAAAATGTACATCCATGCCACAACCTATACACAAATGTTCATAGCAGCTTTGTTTGTAATAACCCCAAATTGGAAACAACTCAAATACTTATAACATCTGAATAGATAAACATATTATGGGCTAGCCATACAAGGGACTAACTATTGATATGCATGACAATATTGTTGTGAACTATTGATATATATATATATGCAATGTGGATAAATATCAAAATAATTATGCTTAGGGGAAGAAGCCAAAGAGTACATTTTGTAGGATTCAATTTACTGGTACATAAAATCCAGAAAATGCAAACTAATCCATACTGACAGAAAGCTGTTCAGTAGTTGCTGAGAACTGGAGGGTGGGGGTGGGGGGCAGGGGATAAGTTGGGGTTGTTACCAAGGGGTATGAGAAAACTTTTAGGAGTAATGGGTAAGTTCATTATCTTTGTTGTAGTGATTGTTTCACAGGTTTATACATTTGTCAAAACAAATCAAATAGTTCACTTTTGTTCACTGCATGTCATTTAAATTAAATTAAATTTTGAAAAGTGGACAATAGCCCTGGCTGGTGTAGCTCAGTGGATTGAGCACGGGCTGCGAACCAGGCATCGCAGGTTTGATTCCCAGTCAGGGCATATGCCTAGGTTGCAGGCCATGCCCCCCAGCAACCGCACACTGATGTTTCTCTCTCTCTCTCTCCCTCTCTTCCCTCTCTAAAAATAAATAAAATCTTAAAAAAAAGTGGATGATAGAGATGAATTTTATTCCCCTCCCCTTTGAGACTGCCTTAATAATTGAATATGGCAGACTTCAAGGTGCATGCTCTCTGAGGTTAGATAATAAAAGTCCATGCAGCTTCTTCTCGCTTACTTTAGGACACTTACTGAAGGTGTTTATTGAGCTACCATATAAGAAAAATGACTACCCTAAGTCCTCTCTGCTGGAGAGACTCCAAGCAGTTACAGGGCTGCCCAGCCAGGCTTCCTCTGTCAAGTTGTCTGAGCTTGAACCATCATCTGATTGCAACTCCATGAGGAAGACCTCAAACCAGAACCACCCAGGTGAATGATGAAGGATAATAAAAGAAAGTTGCTGCTTTATATCACTAAGTTTTGTGATGATTTACTGCACAACAATGAATAACTAGAATGCAATTAATGTTTAATGACAAGAAGGAGCTTTTGAGTTCCAACTCACTTAAAAACAATATCTTTACTAACATTTTGAAAAGAGGAACATAAATTCTTAGTCTATATCGAGTTTATATTTTCCATGTTAATACTACAAATTTCATTTGTTTCAGGAAAGATTATTTTGAGTTAATAAATGACTACATGTGATTTCTGTTTTGTATGTTTTTGTGACTTTCCATATAAAGAGATTTATAAATCAGAAAAAAATTACCTGTCATTCTATATGTCCTAGTTTTAGTTTAGAAAAAAATATCGAGAAACCTTATCTATGGATTCAGAAAATTACTGTGTCAGTAAAGTACATTCAAACTTACCTAAAATCAATCAAACAATCAACCAACAAACTACAGAACATTGGGTTTTGTGAAGGATACAAAAGGTAACTGGCCTGTCTGCCACGTTCTGCAAGAGTTCATCACTTCAGTGGTGAAATGAGGCCTTTTTGCAGCAAGATGCGGTGGAATTTCCTCATGAAAAAGGAATAATTTGAGCTATAAATGATAAATTATAAGTATCAAAGTTGCTTGAATTATTTTGAATTACTTTGTTATGTCTCAAAGGAAAATTTATTGTGCATGATTATTCTATTAATGTTAAACATCAGGAAATACAACCAGATGACTCTTATTTGCTAATCAGGCAATTTCCTTCCCACAATTTACCCACCTTATTCAACTCAGGATTATTCCTAAGTGTATATTTTTCAAACACTTTTTTTGCTTTAATTTGGAAGATACTTAGCAATAGGATAATTGTAATCCAGCTAATATGAGAATAAACAGAGGTGCTGCTTAATGCAGTCATGCTAAAAGGTGATAGGTTTTATCTATCTTATCTAAAGAGTAACTAGTAATATTAACCTGTGTTAGGTCTTGAAAACAATTTTGAATTTTTTTGCATTCAAATTTATAAAGTGGAAAAGTATCTAACTTCCTACTTGGGTAATGCATGGCCGTTGCAAGAAGCAATGGCTAGGAATGGAAGCGAGGACCTCAAAACTTTTGATTGGGTGGCTATATGAAGTATTTTTCTGTTTTGAAACCTGCTATATGATGTGTAACACATTTTAAAAGTTTGGGTCTATTAAGTTGAGTGTTTTGATGGTGTGTTGGAGCCTCATGTACTGGCTCACATGAGCCAGTTGTTATCATCTCTTTCCAATTTCATGTGCGTGACATCATATTAGAAGCTTGGAACAGGCCAGGGTGGAAATATTTACACCACAGAAAATGTGTATGCTACAAGTCAGGCCACCCCAATACCCCTGCTTGTCCTACTACAGAACAGATTATTAACACTTGTTAGCACAACCCTAGCTACATTTCCAAGTGTTTTGATGCAAACTGATTCAGTAGGTTTTCTAATTTAGAACTTGTTTGAAAGGTGATGAACTGTATTTGTAGTGAGGCCAGTGCAAAACTGGTTGGGGGTGAGGGGATGGTGGATACAAATGAGTTCTGGGGAAGGAAAATAATTAGGTAATCAGTTTTTAACATAGTATTTATCACAGGTATAGATAGTTTTCAGCTTTTGTCAATCCTTGTGGGACAAAAAGGTGACTTTCTGACTTCTCCAAGAGAAGAAAGAGGAAAATATTGGTTGGTAAGGAAGTGAGACTCTTCAGTACCACCTGCTCCCTGACCCAACAAAGGCAAATCAAAAGCTTTTTATAAGGGAAGAATTGTGCAGATGAAAGGTTTGGCCATCAAGATCCCCAAAGTCTCCATATCAAAATTACAACTAAACTACAGAACAACCATAATTTAAACTGCCTGAAATCTATCAGAATGAAAGTCCTACAATTAAGCTATAAAGAAGAAGCCACATCAAGACTGGTGGGAGGGGTGGAGACAAGGAATGGGCTGGCCCCACACCTATGTGTGGGGGATAAAAATTGGGAGGGATATCTCAGCTGCAGAAGTCCACCCTGAAGAGCAAGGGGTCTTAGCACCATACCAGAGACCCAAGCCCAGAGTTTCAGTACTAGGAGAGGAGGTCCCATACTTCTGGCTATAAAAAACAGTGGGATTTGTGGCTGAGGGAGGCAGAGGGCTACTGGAGTTGTAGGCAATTTCTCTTAAAGGGCCTGCATAAACTTGGACTACATGCTGAGCTCCACCACTAGGGCAGCAGCTTGAAAGGCACCAGGAATTTATAAAGAGGAACTGAACTGTCTGGCATCAGGGCGCAAGCTGGAGAGGTAGCTTTCTCTCAGTCAGGAGTGCTGGCAGAAGACATTGTTTCTTTTCTGAAACTTTCTGACATAGAACCAGCAGGTAAGCACTATATCTGAGTCTCCATCAACCTGCTCACACTGTCTACCACGCCCTGGTGATTCCCTGGGACCCTGCCCTATTCAACTTGTGAGACCACCCAATCAATTTCCAGTGGCTTTTCTATACAAATATCCTCTTGGCTTGTGCTTCAGACTTTCCTAAAATCTCTCAAACAAACAGCATCTGGCCTCATAATGCCCTATACCTCTTCCTAAGTTGCCCCAGGACTAGTACTAGCAGCAGCCAGACTTTGCAACTTGGCTTCACCTGCATACTTCCAAGCCAAGCACAAATAACAGCCATCTTCAAATGATTTTGTAGCTCATGTCAGGTATCCTGGGAAGAACACAAGCAGTGGCTGACCTTGACCTGAACCTCTGGGAGGCCCCAGAGTGAGTCCACCTAATGAACAGCTTCAGATCATGTTGAAGCACTGCCCACCCACATCCACAAGCAACATGCTCAAGGGGCAGACTCACCAGAGTCCTGATAAAGTAAGTCTTGCTCTGCGGTGTGGACCCCTGCAGAGCTGATCCTCAAAGGTTGTTGGTAGTCACAGTCAATCTTTGCAGTCAATCAATCTGTGGGTAAATTCTTCCCACTGAAATGGTAACGGCAATCAAGGCTCAACTGCAACAGAAGAATACACAGCCCACAAAGCAAGATAAGGACACCTAAAGTGCTCAACTTGGGTGATTGGGAAGGCTGTGCCACTGGACCCTACAGAATACCCACTACATTAGGCTACTCTACCAAGCCCAGGAGAGACATAGCAGCTCTACCTAATTCATGGAAACAAACACAGGGAGGCTGCCAAAATGAGGACACAAAGAAACATGGCTCAAATGAAAGAACAGATCAAAACTCCAGAAAAAGAACTAAACAAAATGAAGATATAGCAATTTAGTTGATGCAGAGTTCAAACCACTGGTTATAAGGATGCTCAATGAACTTAGAATTTTAACAGCACAAACAAGGGCATGGAAAGCATAAAAATAACCAGTGAGAAATGAAGGATATATTAAATAAAATGAAGAATAATTTACAAGATGTCAATGGTAGAGTAGATGACACTGAAAATCAAAATAGCAATTTGGAATATAAGGAAGCAAAAAACACACTATCAAAACAGCAGAAAGAAAAAAATTCCAAAAAATGAGGAGAGTATAAGGAGCCTCTTAGATGGTTTCAACTGTGCTAACACTTGCATCACAAGGGTGCCAAAAGAAGAGAGAGAAGAAATCGAATAAAAATAATTACAGAAAACTTCCCTAACTTGAAGGAAATAGACATATAAGCCCTGAAAGCACAGAGAGCCCCTAAGAAGAGGACCCCAAAGAGACCTGCACCAAAACACATCATAATTGAAATGCAAAAGTTTAAAGACAAAGAGAGAACTTAAAAACAGGAAGAGAAAAGCAGTTAGTTACCTACAAGGGAGCTCCCATAAGACAGTCAGGTGATTTCTCAACAAAAACTTCACAGGATAGAAGGAATTGATAAGAAATATTCAAAGTTATGAAAACAAAGGGCCTACAACCAAGATTACTTTACCCAACAAAGCCATCATTTAGACTCAAAGGACAGATAAAGAATTTCCTACACAAGAAAAAGCTGAAGGAGTTCATCACCACCAAACCAGTGTGGCATGAAATGTTAAAGGGCCTTCTTTAAGATGAAGAAGGAGAAAGAAAAAGATAAAAAATATGAACAATCAAATGTATATATATATATCAATATATATTTATATAATATATATTGATATATATATTGATATATATATACATCAACAATTGAATCCAAAAAAAATAGACAACAAGCAGAACAAAAACCCACTCATAGATAAAGAGAATGTTTTGACAGTTGCCAGATGGGAGGGGCCTTGGAGAGATGGGAGAAAAAGGTGACAGGATTAATAAGCACAAATTAGTAGTTACAGAATAATCATAGGGGTATAAAGTACAGCATAGGGAATATAGTCAATAATATTATAATAACTATGTGTGGTGTCAGATGGGTATAAGACTTATTTGGATGATCACTTAATAAATTACATAATGTCTAATCACTAGGGGGTACCCCTGAAACTCATATTATATTGTATGTCAACTATTAATTGAAAAGTTAAAAAAAAAAAGATATTTAAATTCCAAAGGCTTCTCTTGGGAGGTTCTAACACTAAGAAAAGTTCCAGGTAGTCTGATGTGAAAATAGAACCAGTGACTGTTAAATACTAAAGCTAAGAATTGAATATGCGGAAAGAATATTACTTATAAACTAGGTGCTAATACATTTTTGTATTTTTCTTTTGTTTAATATGTCTTAAAAATATAGAGTGTCAATAAACACTAGTGCTTACATATTAATACTTTCTTTTTTCTTTTTTTTATTGTTGTGCAATTACAGTTGTTCCAATTTTCCCCTCATTACTCTCTCCCACCCTACCCATCCCCACCTCCTACATTCAATCCTCCCCATCCTGGTTGTCTTTGTCTATGGGTCCTTTATACATGTTCCTTGATGACCCTTTCCCTTCTTCGCCTTGTTATCCCCATCCCTCCTCCCCTCTGGTTACTGTCAGTTTGTTCTTCATTTCCACATCTCTGGTTGGGTTTTGCTTATTTGTACATTTTGTCGATTAGGTTCCACTTAAAAGTGAGATCATATGGTATTTGTCTCTCACTTCCTGGTTTTTTCACTTAGCATAATGCTTTCCTGTTTCATCCATGTTGTCTGGAATGGTAGGAGTTCCTTCTTCCTTTCTGCTGCATAGTATTCCATTGTTTAAAACCACAATTTTTTTAACCACTCATTTGCTGATGGGCACTTAGGCTGTTTCCAGCACTCAGCTATCATCAATTGTACTGCTGTGAACATTGGTGTGCATGCTATCATTTTAGAAAAAATCTATTTTTTGTAGAGAAAATGAATTTTGGAAAAACATGTACTCTGATTCCTCAAATCACCTTTGTGGTAGGCCATGACAGGAGAAGCAATATCTGCCAACTTATGAAATGCTCTAATACTGCCTACTAGAACAGAATCCCACCTCAGTTGTACACCCAATTCCACACAGAGTGAAATATGATGGAGAGAAACAATTTAAGCTAGCATGCTTACAAAATTTGATGTCACAATTTAAGAAAGAACCTTAGTGGGAGAATTAGACTGAAAGAAAATAAACAATTTGGGAGAAGGATTGTTGCTGTGTGAATCTTTTGCTAGGAGGGGGATGGGGATTGGGGATTTTAGAAGCAGTTTTGAACCACGATCAGAGATAAGCACCTATAATTGTAAAATCCAATGATGCTTATTGTATTGCTCTTCAATTCCCTCTAATAATTCCCCATTAACTCTCCCCATCTCTGTTCCAGGGTCCTATTTGAATCAATGTTTCTGTTGCACTTTTGAAATTTATTTACCTGTAGAGCCTTTAAATAGGAATCATGTCAGAGAGTTACAAATCTCAATCATGAAAGTATGTATATACAGTACAGTAATATATATAAAGAGGGAGCATGTGGTGTGCAAACCTTTAGATATAACTTGCCAGACGACAGGCCCAGCAGACAGCATTAGTCCTCCACAACTGCATATTTCCAAGTGGAGCTTCTCTGGGCTATTGCCTGCTGATACATGCTACTCCCCTACACCTCGGCCCTATTTCCTCTTCTCATTGGCATTTATAACTCCCAGGTTTGTATCACTTATGGATTTCATTCATGTGTCATTTACCTTTTTTCCAAATAATTAAGCCTGAAATTACATTAGAGCTTGCTCAGAGTGCTTGCCACTAGAATGAATTATCCATCATGGCTTCTCCAGTCAATCACCATCTAGCATTGGCAACATTCTGTGTGTTGCTTAGCTTTATTAGTTGTCTTCTCTGGCAGTCCTTGGGAAAACAAGGTTTACCTAGGGAATTGCAATAAGAAAAATGTGCAGCAGGTGAATTTTCTTTTCTTTTAACATTGCAACCCGAATGTTCTCCAGTGTCTTCTTTTCTATTTTATTGTTGACACTATTAGAGATGTCCCCATTTCCACACACCTTTACCCACCTCTACCCATCCCCCTCATTTGCTTTCCTCTGGCCATCACCACACTGTTATCTGTGTTTATGGGTTATGCATACATTGGGTTGGCCAAAAAGTTCATTTAGATTTTTTCCTTACGATGGTTGTGGTAGTGCTTAGTTGTCTTTAACTTCATTCTAAACAATTTTGTTAGATTGTACTGTGACAGCTGTCATATCAGTGTGCATTTAGAAAAAAATATCAAAATTGATGAATTTTTGTGCAGCTATTTTAACATTGAAGATGGAAGAATATACCTTCAGTGTATTATGTTTATTATTTCAAGAAAGGTAAAAATGCAACTGAAATGCAAAAAACAATTTGTGCAGTGAAATGCAAAAAAGGTGCTGTGACTGATTGAACATGTCAAAAGTGGTTTGCAAATTTCTTGGCACTATTGATATTTGGGCCAAATAATTCTTTGCTGTGGAGCTGTCTTATGCATTGGAAGATATTTAGCAGCAACCCTGGCCTCAACCTACTAGAAGCCAATAAAGGGAGTGAGACAACATACTCAAAATATCCAAATCAATACAGTTATTAGTGAAAATGAAAACGTGTCTTTTATTTTATAGAAGTGTAATAGACTTTTCGGCCAACCCAATACATTCTTTGGCTAATCCCTTCACCTTCTTTGTCCAGTCCTTCCCTTCCCCTCCTCTCTGACAGCTGTCAGTATGTTCCATGTGTCCATGCCTCTGTTTCTATTTTGTTCATCAGTTTATTTTGTTCATTAGATGCCACATATAAGTGAGATCATATGGTATTGGTTTTTTTTGACTGGCTTATTTCACTTAGCATAATAATCTCCAGGTCCATCTAGTGTCTTTTGTTCTCTGAAAACAATATTATCTGTTCATCCTATACTGATCAATACTACCATTTTGGAAGTCACTAAGAAAGATAGAAAATACTTTCACTAATATCTAGCTAAGATTTAATCAGTAAAAACTATGAAAATCATTTTTTTGCATGTTGCATCTTCATGGCAGTTCACATGTTAAAATTCAGGTAGATAACTGTTTTATTAGTTATGTCTCAGTTATTTTTTTTTCCTTATTTAAAAAGCCTACATAGTGGTAAATTTGGGACTATTTGTTCACTGCTATATCCTCATCACCTAGAATGCTTTCTGTCATAGAGGCACTCCATAAATATTTGTCAAGTGAATGCTAATAAAACTACTGAATAGCAAACTTAATCAGTTTATCATCCTCTAAGGACAAAAATTGGAATACAAGTTTCGTGACTATGGAAGCCCTGTCTACATTGTCTACTGATGTATATTACTTGACAAAGTGTTTTGGCAATACAGCGTGTGTTCAATAAATGAGTCTCGTCCAATATTTCAATAGAAATCATTCAAGTAAATCATGTCTGTCAATCTTGGTATGAGTTCCCTGGCAATTTACATGGTCAGTTATCTGAGCACTGTGACTGTTTTCCCAAATGCTGCAGTGCACTCAGTACTTTAGGAAAGGTGTGCAACACGTGTCTATGACTGCAGTACTTGGCACACCTTCAACTCCAGCATATTTACCTTTGAAACCATAATTCTGTCAATGCAAAGACTCTTAATTAATCTTTTTTAAATTCATTGTTTTTGTATTGCAATGCAGAACATAATTATAGAATATGTTATTTTCCTATTATAGAAAACTTACAAACCAGTAATAAATAAAAAGAAATTAAAAACTGCTCACATTCTTACCACTCATAATGACCACTGTTAAAATTTTATCTATCCTTCCAATTATACATTGGGGGGGGGGGTGCTCTGCCCACAGGGCCCCCCCGGCTGCCATGAATGAAAATAAGTCTAATAAGACATGATCTGCTTGGGGAGGAAAGGTGGCCGATCTCTCAAGGGAGAAGAGCCAAGAGCCTTTTCCTCAATGGCCTTTTATTGGGTTCATTTACACAAGAATTCAAGTAAAGCTCATTAATCATTGCCAGGAAGTAAGGATCAAACAATAGATACTAAAGAACTCTGAGGGCCTATTTTGAGTCAGGGTCAGATAGCTAAAGAGCTGTAAAACTTTGAGGAACAAACTTACTTCTTGCTTGGATCCTTTTCAATTAATTGAGAGCATTCTAAACAAAGCAGGTTTCACAGGATTTTACATATTCTTTCCCAGGCCTGATCACCTGGGGAACCCACCCTTTCCAGCATAGGGCAGCACCACCCTGTCGTTGTTTCAGGCTTAGGTGGAGCAAGGGAAGTAAGGCAGCCAGGAGATTAGGAGATTTCTCGCAGACCATGAGGACTCAGGCTTTGTCAAAGCCAAGGAGTAAGGGTTCATCACCCCCTTTTGCTGTAGCCCCCTAAGTCCTTCCTTGGGGGCCTCCCAGGTGATCATGCCTGTCTTAGGTCATTTCCCCCTTGGGAAATCTTACCTGTCATTGGCTAACCAACCAAGCATTGGGGTTCAGGCAGGGTAAAGTAAAAGGAGCAGAAGCAGTGCTCCTGCCAGGGAGATAAGCTTTGGTCTCCTTGGTGGCTTATGGTCCAAGGTCATTCCCTCAGCCTTAGCCTTGGCGGGGGTTACAGCTTCTGATACCAGGCGGGGTGGTTCCCAGCAATACATGATGTATATATTTATAGACATTATTGTATTATATGTGGTTTTGACACTTGTTTATTTCCCAATTAATTTGACGTGAACATTTTTTGTTGTTTTAGATACTATTTACAGAATTATTTTAATGTTCTAGATTCCCCTTACCCCTGGTCATTGTGTGACAGATTTCTTCTTATTTTTCAGGATTCACCATTTTCATCTCCCCCTGGGAGAGGCTTCCTTGATTACTGCAGCAATGGTTATCATCCCCTCCCCCAACTTTTCCCTATCATATGAGCCTCCTTGAATTCTGAAATGTGTCTTTATCTGTGACTGTATTCCCAGTGTCTAAATAATGTCTGACACTTGGTTAAATATTTCTAAAAAAAATGAATGAATGAAAAGATGAACATTGATAAATCTACCATAGTGACTTCATGCTCCTAGTTTTACACACTTAGGTTATTTACATTTCTTTTATTATAGTAAACATCACTTTGATATATTTATCTGTATAAATTTGTGTACACATCTATGATTATTTTCTTAGTTTATATTCCTAGAAGTAAAATTACTGTGTCTAAGGATAACTAAAATGTTAAGATTTTTAATATATATTATCAGAAAGGTTGTGACAATGACATACATATCAAGAGAATTTTAAATTGCCATTGTATTCAAGTTAGAAATCAATTTTTGTCATGTTAAAATATTGTTATTAGCTAAGAAACATCTTATTTTAGATAAAATTTATTTGAATATTAGGTATATTTATTATATAATTATTTAAGCATATAATTATTTTCATATGCTTATTGGCCATTGTCATTTTGGTGTGAATTGTTAATGTTTTTTGCTAATTTAATTTGTAACTGATTTATGAGTTTATTACACACTAAGAATTTATTCAATTACTTGTTATTCATTTTGCAATGCTTTCCATAGTTTATAGGTTCTCTATCACTTTTGTTTATTGTATTAAAATTTTTTTATCAGGGAAGGTGAAATTTATTTTATGGTAATATCAAATATATTCTTTTTATTCTTTATTTCATTATATTTTGCAGCCAGCCTCCTTTATTAAAAGATGCAAGATACTTTTGTACTATTTTTTAACTTTTTTTATTATTGTTCAAGTATAGTTGTATTTATTTCCCCCCACTATTTATGTACTCTAAAACATATGTAAAATAGCAAAATAGTAGAAATACACATATAAAATTCATTTGTTCATTATCTAGCTCCAACAATTATGAGCTCATGCCTAATCTTGTTTTTGTTCCTTCTACTCAGTTCTCTTACCTAATCTCTTCCCAGCTCTTAGGTTGAAGAAAATCCCATATATTGTATCATTTAATCTGTAAATATTTTAATAGGTATCCCTAAAAGACAAAGACTCTCCTTTTTCAACACAGCCCCAAGACTAAAATTATAGTTTATGATATAAAATAGAGAAAATTTCAATTTTTATGTAATTTTAATCTTTGCCTTAATGTTTTTTGCTTTTATTGTTATTCTAAGAAAAACTTTCTTGGGGGAAAATTGCGACAAATGTAATAGAACAATGATAAAATAAATAAATAAGAAAAACACTTCTTTATAACATTATGAAAATTCACTTATTTTGTTATAGAATTTTTAAAAAGATTTTATTTATTTAATTTTAGAGAGAGGGAAAGGGAGGGAGAAAGAAAGGGAAAGAAACACCAATGTGTGGTTGCCTCTTGTGTGTTCCCTGCTGGGGACCTGGCCTGCAATCCCGGCATGTGCCATGATTGGGAATTGAAGTGGTAACCCTTTGATTCACAGGCTGGCACTCAATCCACTAAGCCACACCAGCCAGGGGTTGTTATAGGATTTTAATACACAGATTTTATAGAACATTTTGAAAATACAGTTGAATAAAAGAGACTTGAATCTCATAACTCATACATATCCCTCCCAATATTATACTATAAAATATATTCTGGACATATTTTAAAATTTTTTCATAAAGAAACATTTAATGAGAAACATATCAAATTACTGTGGTTCCTGTCATATCTTCTCTAGATGCTTCACAAAAATGATCAACTCAACTAGAACTGATAGAACTCTTTAAAAAAAAAATTATTGTTGTTCAAGTACAGTTTCTTGCCTTTTCTCCCCACCACTCCCCCCAACCCCAGCCATCCCCACCTCTGTCCCCTGCTAACCCCCTTGGTTTTGTCCATGTGTCCTTTATAGTTCTTTCTGAAAAACCTTCACCCTTTTCCCCCAATTGTCTCCTCCCATCTCCCCTCTGGTTACTGTCCATTTGTTCTGAATTTCAATGTCTCTGGTTAATTTTGTTTGCTTGTTTGTTTTGTTGATTAGGTTCCACTTAAAGGTGAGATCATATGGTATTTGTCTTTCACTGCCTGGCCTATTTCACTTAGCATAATGCTCTCCAGTTCCGTCCATACTGTTGCAAAGGGTAGGAGCTCCTTCTTTCTTTCTCCTTCATAGTATTTCATTGTGTAAAAGTACCATAGTTTTTTAATGCACTCATCTACTGATGGGCACTTAGGTTGCTTCCAGCACTTAGCTATAATAAATTGTGCTGCTATGAACATTGGGGTACATAGGTTCTTTTGGATTGGTGTTTCAGGGTTCTTAGGATATAATCCTAGCAGTGGAATTGCCAGGTCAAAAGGCAGTTCCATTTTTAGTTTTCTGAGGAAATTCCATACTGCTTTCCATAGTGACTGCACCAGTCTGTTTTCCCACCAAGAGTGCACGAGGGTTCCCTCTTCTCCACAACCTCTCCAACACTTGTTTTTTGCTTTGTTTATGATGGCCATTCCTACTGGTATGAAGTGATACCTCATTGTGGTTTTAATTTGCATGTCTCTGATGGCTAGTGATGCTGAGCATCTTTTCATATGTTTCTGGACCCTCTGTATGTCCTGCTTGGAGAAGCATCTGTTTAAGTCCTTTGCCCATTTTTAAATTGGGTTGTTTGTCTTCCTAGAGTGGGGTCATGTGAGTTCTTTATATAGTTTGGAGATCAAACCCTTGTCTGAGATATCATTGGCAAATATGTTTTCCCATATGGTTGGCTCTCTTTTCATTTTAATGCTGGTTTTTTTGTAGCCATGCAGAGGCTTTTTATTTTGATGAGATCCCATTTGTTTATTTTTCCTTTATATTCCTTGATCTAAAGGACATATCAGTGAAAATATTGCTATGTAGAATATCTGAGATTTTCCTGCCTATGTTCTCCTAAAGGACTTTTATGGTGTCACAACATTATTTAAGTCTTTTATCCACCTTGAATTTATTTTTGTGTATGGCGTAAGTTGGTGACCAAGTTTCATTTTTTTTGCATGTAGGTGTCCAGCTATCCCAACATCATTTGTTGAAGAAGCTATTTTTACTCCATTTTATATTGCTCTCCTTTTTGTCAAATATTTATTGACCATAGAGACTTGTGTTTATTTCTGGGCTCTTTATTCTGTTTCATTGGTCCATGTGTCTGTTCTTATGCCAATACCAGGCTGTTCTGATTACAGTGGCCTTGTAATACAGTTTGGTATTGGGTATTGTGAATCCTCATACTTTGTTCTCCTTTCTCAACATTGCTGCAGTTATTTGGGGTCATTTAAGTTTCCACATAAATTTTTGAAATATCACTCCCAATATTATAGTGTAAAATATATTCTGGAAATATTTAATTTTTTTTTACAAAATTAAACTATATGATTTTGTAACTTGATACTTAGTTTATTGTAAATGTCACTCCATATCAAAAATATTGACTTGTGTTATTTTCTAAAGGTGTATAATATTTTATTGTAAAACTAGATCATAATTTATTTTACTTAATGGCATAATGCTAGATATTTAAATGGAGTAAAAGCTTTTCATAATATAAGTAATTATCTAAACAGGTATTGAATTCCTATAGTACATCAGATACTAAATTGGCTCTGAAGGTACACAGGTGAGAAAACATACAGATGATACAGGTTTCTGGCTGGTGTATGGCTTAAAGTAGTCATGAACATTTTCATTCAAATAATTTTGCACCATGTTTAATTGTTCCCTTTGAATAAATTCTTAAAAGTGAAAAATGCTTTTTGAAAAAGTGATTTTTATATGTACTATTAAATTTTCCTACAGAATTATTATGACATTTTACATTTCCATTTGCACTATACTAGTGTTAATACTAGGTATCATTGTTCTTTTCAATCTCTAGTAATATGATAGGTAAAAAATGACCTGTCAGCATTGTTTTATTCAGTATTTCATTTATTACCAGTGACACTAACTTCTTGTTCATATGTTTCTTGAACCTTTGTACTTCTTTTGTGAATTACCTGTTCATGTTCTTTGTACACTTTTTTTCTCATTGAGGTGTGTGCCTTCTCATCTTTTGCAATTTTGTTTTTAAATTTTAAACACTTTATGCATCACAACAATGGTTATATGTGTAAAACTACTAAAAACCTTTGGCCAAGTAAAATGACTGTACACTCTAACATTTGAAGTCTACTACAATAATAGTATCAAACCAATCTGGAGACTTTCCTAAATTGTTCAACAGGGTCTACATAAATATTCTCACTGGAAGACTCAATTTAAGGCACCCATCCATGAATAGGTCAAATGCTTTTTTAGAAGTTAGTGTAAACAATCATAGTTTTGTGTTGAAAGAAAGAAAAAGTGGGCCTTCTGTTGTTGTGAAATTGCTAATGGATTATAGAGTCCTCTGGATCAAAAATGGTAGTGCTGGCAGTGACAAAATGTCATTGCTATCTGCCAGCTGTTTGATTGTGTAAAATGATGTTGAGAACTCAGAATAATTCTTAATGTGAGTGTAACAAAAGTCACCGATGCAATTAGCACCCTTGTGGGCAATCTCAAGAGAAAAGTTAGGGATTGAATTATTGTGGAGTATAAAATACATTCTCACCTATGAGAAATTGGTATGGAAACATACACTGTCTTAGATTGGACTCTCTTTAGTTGGAGAATAAGGAACCGATTTTAATTTCTAGGACCATTAATCTAGGACCCTTTTATGGGTAGTAAATTCTCTTTAAATTAAAACAAACAAACGGTCTACCTGTCAGACTGTGTCAGAATAAACACAGGCTGCCAACAACTTGTAATTAGGACCTCTAACCTAATCTACTTAAATGGCTTTGACAAGGAGCACTACAGAAAACCAATTTTTAATTTCAAAGAGGAAAATAACTTTTAATCAAAAATTTGAAAAAATTACATGCTTTCAATTTTTTTCTGCAACTAGTATATCACATTGGGTTTCTTTACTCATATTTTTATGCATAAACTGAGTAATATCACATTATATTCATATCCACATTTTTTGTTGCTTTCATTTATATTTTTGTTTTAATAACTCATATTCCAGTTAAAAATAGTGGTTTGAAAGTAAAAGTACTATAACTCTTGGTTTTCAACACAAGTGGGGTCAGTAAATTAAAACCATATTAATTATCAACGTGAATGAGCAAGGTCTTGAGAGTGTTTTGCTTGTCCCCTACCCAGCATGCTCTTGTGTAAAGGACTTTAACCTATGGAAAGTCATGAACCATAAAATTGCTAGTATGAAAGAATGGCAGAAATCATTTTTGTTATTTTGGAAAACTAGATTTGTTATTTTTGTTGTTCTAACTTGCATTGAATAGAGGATGGCCATTTTAATTTGTCCCCTGCTGTCATTTAAAAAATTGAGGAAATGAACAAAGACTAAGGCAGGGAGTCAGTTAAAATCATTTATATAACATGTGCTGAGTTTTAAAAAAAACATGCCTTAGGTTCAGGTCACATAATACAAAATTCCAAAAGTACTTTGGCTGCAGGTACAACTGCATTTGGGGATAAAAATGATTTTATTAAGATTTCATTGAGATTCTATTTTTTGAAAAAAGATTCCATTTCTCTTCTCAGGCTTTTATCTTCTATTGGCTGCATTCACAAGCAACCTCAGCCTTACTTCCTTTCAAAACTCTTGGCCTTTGCTTTGACAAGACTGGCTTAATTCAGATGCCCATTATTGAATAAACATTGTGGTTAGGTAAATATTTTAATGAACCTCAGCCATGGATTCCAGTCACGCAATCAGAGAGCTGAAACCCACTCTAGTCCACGTGGAACCAAAGTAGAGAAAGAGGATTATCCAAACAGTGGTTGTAGGAGGAAAGGGGAATCAATGTTGCAGAGGCAAAGTTCAGCACTATAATATGGGGATGTAGAATTTTCCACTGTTGGGCTCTTGATCTTCTGAATTTTGGATGCTCCCCAAACAAATAGACATAGCCATAAAATAAATTTACACGAATTTTCCTGTCATGTACCCACAAAAGAGGATTCAGAGATACAATGACAACACTAAGAGAAAAATCTAAGGGACATGAACACATAAAATTTCACATATATTGACGATGTTGTCTGTATCATCTTTTTAAAAATATATATATTTTATTGATTATGCTATTGCAGTTGTCCCAGTTTTTCTCCCCTTTGCCTTCCTCTGCCCAATACTCCCATTCCCTTCAGTAATCCCCCTTAGTTCATGTCCATGGTCTTGCATATAAGTTTTTTTGCTTCTCCATTCCTATACAAGTCTTAATCAAAACCCCATCTTAACATCACCCCATCTTTTTGTACATACCATTTATGTGCCTTATTTCCTGTGCCTTTTCCCCCATTCTCCCCCACCCCCTCCCTGCTAACTCTCATGTGATCTCCATTTCTGTAATCCTGTTCCCGTTTAGTTGTTTGCTTAGTTTGTTTTTGTTTTTGTTTAGATTCAGTTGTTGATATTGTGAGTTGGTTGTCATTTTAATGTTCATAGTTTTGATCTTCTCTTTCTTAAATAAGTCCCTTTAATATTTCATATAATAGTGGTATGGTGATGATGAAACCCTTTAGGTTTACCTTGTTCGGGAAGCACTTTATTTGCCCTTCCATTCTAAATGATAGCTTTGCTGGATAGAATAACCTAGGTTGTAAGTCCTTGCTTTTCATCACTTTGAAAAAGTTGACAGCAAAGCTTCTTGCCAGTCCCTTCTTCCCTGCAAAGTTTCTTTTGAGAAATCAGCTGATAATATTATGGGAACTCCTTTGTAGGTGACGCTTTGCCTTTTTGTTGCTGCTTTTTAAGATTCTCTCTTTATCTTTAACCGCTGACATTTTAATTATGATATGTCTTGGTGTGGCCTTCTTTGGGTCCAACTGGTATGGGACTCTCTGTGCTTCCTGGACTTGTTTTTCTATTTCCTTTGACAAATTAGGGAAGTCTTCTGTCATTATTTTTTTCAAATCAGTTTTCAATTTCTTGCTCCTTCTCTTCTCCTTTTGGCATCCCTGTGTTTTTGATGTTGGCATGTTTGGAGATATCCCAGAGTCTTCTTATTCTCTCCTCATTTTTAAAAATTCTTGTTTCTTCATTCTGTATTGGTTGACTGTTTATTTCTTCCTCACGTTCCAGATCTTTTATTTGAACTCTGGCTTCCTTCCCTTCACTGTTGTCTCCCCATGGGTTTTTCTTTATTTCATTTTATTTCACTTAGCGTAGACTTCATTTCTTACCTTATGTGTTTTCCATACTCAGTGAGATCTCTAAGCATCTTTATCACCAGTGTTTTGAACTCTACATCTGACAAATAGGATATCTCCATTTCTCTAAGTTCTTTTTCTAGAGTTTTGATCTATTCTTTCCCATGAGCTGTATTTCTCTGTCTCTTCAATTTGGCAGCCTCCCTGTGTTTGTTTCTGTGCATTAGTAAGGGCTGGTTTGACTCCGTCTTGGTGCACCTGTTATGTTGTATGGGGTATAGTCTTAGGTATTGGCCAGGATGGGACCCACTTGACCACTTTGTGGTGCAGTATTTGGGGGATTGGTCTGGGAGGAAACAATGCTGCTTGCTCAGCTCTTGCCCCATTTGCAATCACTTTCCCTACTTCCAGAATGTGACTGGAGTCCTTCAGCTGCTGCCCTGGTGCTTAATCCCAAAGTGGGTAGGTTTGTGTATGTTCCAGGGCTCTGCAGGTCTTTTAAATGGATTCTCCTGAGAGACTGATATTTCTTCTGCCAGGCCAAACCCCACTGTGAAACATTATTTTCCCATCACTGGAACCCTGGTCTGTGTGGTTTTGCTTGAGACTGGGATGGCTCACTCCCCATGTGTCTCTCCTGGTTTTTACCCACCACATGTGAATGTGGGACCAACTGTTCTACTGTTGGTGCCACACCATGTCCTCTCTGCCGCAGGTCTCCATTTCTACCCCTCCTAGCCACCTGGATGAACATTTCTTCTTTAAATCCTTGGTTGTCAAATTTCCATACAGTTCAATTTTCTGGCAGTTGTGGTCTTTCTTATGATTTGTGCAAGGAGGTGAAGTGTGTCTACATATGCCTCTATCTTGGCCAGAAGTTCCTGGATCATCTCAATGTTCACCTATTCTTTGTAAAATTTTTCCTGTCCCTTAACTTTGGTAAAATACTTCACTCTTCTGAAAGAGTCCTAAAAGAAACTTTTTTAAAAAAGATTTTATTTATTTATTTTAGACAGAGAGGAAGGGAGTGAGAAGGAGAGGGAGAGAAACATCAATGTGTGTTTGTCTCATACATACACTGGGGACCTGACCTGCACCACAACTTGGGCATATGCCCTGACTGGGAATTGAACCAGTGACCTTTTGGTTCACAGGCTGGTGCTCAATACCGTGAGCCACAACAGCCAGGGCCTGAAAGAAATCTTGACTGGACATGAATAGTATTATGTTGCAGAACCACCTTCAATTAGCTATCATAGGAAAAGTGCATATTGTTTTGTCCATGTATTTAAGGAAAATAGCACTTACAAATAAATGATTTTTTCATTCCCTGAAAGATATCCAATTGTAGGTATAGAAAACCATTGTGTAATTTATGCAAAAAATATCTCCCAAATGACTGTATCTTCTTTAAAACATCAATGGGAAACCTCCAGATTTATCAGTTTTTTACAAAATGGATAATGACATCTAAAAAATAGGTGACCTCTGGTCAAGAAATACTGTGGTTACAAATTTTATCTGCAAAATTGTCTGTAATGGCTAAATATTTCAGTATTTGTATTTCAGTATTCCTATTTTAGCTTCTACTTACTTTTCAGTTTAATGTAATCTTCAGGATAGGAGTTTTATAAGATTTAGCAGTCCAAGATAAAGATGGTTCACTATGAACATTCTAATGTTCACTGGAGAAGTGAACAGAGCATACAGTGGCACAGTAGAAAATTGAGAGCATTTTTGCTGTGATTATTTTTATTTACAATGACAATTTGGAAACTAATCTTTAAAAAAAGTTGGAATTTTAGCATTATTTCTTTTTTTGTTATAAATATTTTTATTTTTTAATTTTACTTAATCTTTATTATATTTTTCTCATTACCTTTTAGTCCCCTTATACCCTCCTCCCCCCCAGCAATCACCACACTGTTGTCCATGTCCATGAGTCCTTTTTCCTTTTTGTGCATTCCTGGAGAATGGAGGGAGGAAATAGACTTTCGAAAGGAAAACAGAGATAGATTCTTTTCTCACTATTATTTAAATATAAAGTGATTATTCTAGATAACTAAAAATGACTGTTTTGACTACTCTTTGCATCAAAGTATAACAAAAGTTAAAATCACAGTTCAGACCATTTTTCCTATCTAGCAGAAGTGCATTATACCCTTTCAAGAGAAAATTATTGGTTCCTTGTAGAGACTAGGATAAGTTTTATGATGCTTCAATATGACATAAATGTATAAGTATTCCCTTAGTAGTTATTTTAAATTTACTTTTAGCAAAATCATGGTATAGTAAGCAATCAATACTGTAATTCATTATTTATTCTTTTCTAGGATAAGTGTGTTATATATATTTTTGGATTTTCAATAGCTTTTCTGATAGAGTCATATCAATGACTTACTAAGTTGAGGATTATATCATGAAATTGTTTATTGTGATTTTCATCAAATAAGTGCATGGACCAATAAAAAATATCAAGCACAAATGTAAAAACCTCTATTTTCAAGTAATTTATTAATTTGCTTTATTTTCCTCTTTTTTTTTGTTCATGTCTCAAGTAATATGTTTAGGGCACATTTCTCTTTAAGGGCATGGCTTAATTTGGAGTCTTAGGTAAGGATGGGAAAACGAATTATTAAGGTGTAGTGGGAAGGGCCGGGAGCCAGACAGACATGGTGTGGATCTCAGCTCTGTCACTTGGTAACTTTGGTTAATTTAACTTTGTTGATTTTTGGCTTGCTCACCCTGGAGGGAACACTGATTATGTTCAACTAAAGATGTAGTGAGATATCTAAATATGCTAACCTATGTAAAATACCTAGCAGAATGACTGCAGATCATTCTGCCTGAGACTGCCACTGGATCCTCAACAAACGCTCATTATATTTTTATCATAACGCTTATTTAAAAAAAATATTTATTTAATAACTGAACAAATGTTTGTTTAACCACACTAAAAGATACTTAATCTATAATTCATATAAACTATCCAATTGATTTAAATGTATAATGGTTTATATATATATAGGAGACATTTATTTCTCACTCATTTAAGTCAAAAATAGGCTTTCCTTTTGATGGGCTAGGTGATCGAGGGGCCTAGCCTCCTTTCACCTTCCGGGCTTTATCATCTCCCAGGCATGACCTCTGAGGATGTCATGCTCATTTGTATAAACCCAGCAGAGTAAAAGAAGATGGGAGATGGTACTTGGCAGTTTTCTATGGGCTGTATTTGGAAGTGCACATGTACCACCCCCATTGCAACGGTGAGAACTCCATCACACGACCACATCTAGCTCTGGGGCAAGAACAGGAGTAGAGTCCAGAATCGTGCCCCAAAAGAAGGTCAGATGTGTCTGAGGAATGGGCAACTAGTTTCTGCTATGTCAAGAAGTTAACAATATGAGAGGTTAACATAAAATATAAAAAATATTATAAATAGATGAATATATTTAAATACTATATTATAATTTTATAATGGGTTATATAATACAATTGGGCTGGCAAAAGGAGAGATGATTAAATCTTAAAATAACTAAATTTTAGTGGAAAATGGTGTATTTGAGGAGGTTTCTAAGAGAGGAGTGCCGAAAAGGTGGATGGATATCGACAGGAAGGATCCGATAAAGTTTATGAGTAGAGTGATCAAACAGTAGAGAGATGTAAAGAAGAATAAATATACAGCAATCAATAGCCTTCATTTCAACTGGTCACTTAAAGTCAAAGCAATCTATTTGAAGCACTTGAGATCTACTTACAATGGCTCAATTGTTTAAATCAATAAGCGTTTGCTTTATATTTATGAGTAATTGTACATACAAAATACATCAAAATTATGTACATTACGTGAGTCTTTTTAGGGAACTTTATGATCTTAATTCTTTACTCAGTTATAGCTCTTTAAACTATGTATACAAAACAATTATAGAATTGTGCTTAACTACTTCTTTTAACCTCTGTATATAGTGATTCAAAGAAGGAGGGAAGAAAGAAAGCAATTGAAGTTTCACCTATACAACAAGGTAGACAATTCAATTTGTTGTTACTTTGCAAGGTAATCTATCAACCAATGTATATGTAAAGAACCTCAGGCTTGTTATGATAAACTGGGTTATTGCAAAGTAAAACTTTCATTGTAAAGATGGCTTTTATCTTATTTTCTTATTTCTTTGTAAATTACAGTTCTCAAAATAAATACTTTTGTGCTTTTATAACATGACCATTTGGGTCATATTTATATGTGTTGTATTATTTCCTCATACAAATGGCTTCTGTTCAGAGAAACATTTCAGGCACATTAATGACTAAGAGCTTAATCTGTGGAGTCATAACAGACTTGAGTCTGGACCTTAGAGAAATCGCTTGCCCGTGTTGTAACTGCAGGCAAGCTGCTTAACCTCTCTAAGCCTTAGTTTGCCCATTTGTAAAATGGGGATAATGATGCTCACCACACGGATGTTGTGAAGATTAAATAAAAGTGATAGGTAATTAAAGCACTTAACAAAGTATTTGATATAGAGCAAAGCCCCAAGAAAGCATAGGAACTATTAGAATTATAAATTTTATGAAAATTATATAAATAATAAATTTTAATTCTCTATAATATGCATAGCTTACATGAAATAAATTTCAATAACTATTATTTTATAAAGTCTACAATGATGGAGGCGATCAGATATTATATATTCTAGTGGCTTCCTCCCTCTCCTTCCCTCCCCTCCCCATTTCTTCCCTTTCCTTTCCTTCTATTCCCTTTCATTTCCTTCCCTTCTATTAAATTCCTAGAAATTCTTGTTTTATTTTATGCAATTTTATTTTAAAGACAGACTGTCCATGCAACACCTCATTTAGATGTGTCTGGAGTCTTAGAAGCTTGACTACCCTACATTCTCCTGCAAATGGATCTTGAGAGATTATTGGGAGGTTCTAGTAAGGAAGTGCAGCTATTCATGTACCCTTGACCAGAGGAGGATCATCCTCTATCCAGGAAGGTCATCCTCTTGCCCTAGTGTACAGTTTGGGGAGGTATGCACATGGAGCAGTGAGAGACAAAAGGGACACAGCCTAGACCAGTGGAAGCAAGACTGGATCAATGGGGTGACAGATGTTGAAGTCAGAACACCCTCACAACCAGAAATTCTTGTATTGAACAGTCTTGGGAGAAAGCCTAATGCATAAAACAGGTGAAAGCAGAGGTGTTGTGGTTGATGGACAAGCATGATGCCCAGAACTCCACCAGCTCATTCACCCCTCGTCATCTTCATCTCCTAACAGCCTGTGAAAGGGCACCAAAGACATCCCAGTGAGTCTCTGGGAGAATTTAAAAACCAGTTTCCAATTCTCTGATTTTCAGTAGAAGAAACTAAATCTAAAAGCCTGAGTTTCATAGTCATTAATGTGGCTGGTTGGAGCCCTAGGAAATCCAAGTCATCTTTACTCTATGCCAAACTGCCCAATTAATCCCTTACTTAAAATACCTAAGGGGGAGAGGAAGAATTTGAAATGTTGAGATAGCCATCCAAAAAAAAAGTGACCCTTGAAGCTATGTACATGGACAATAGAAAATTCAGCCTGCACCTCAGCATCACAAAGTAACTTCATTGTCCATAGGACAATTTTGGTATTTGTGTCAAGGCCCAGGCATAAGCATAGAGATAAGACAGGATCTAAAAAAGATTTTGGAAGGGAGTTGAGGTACTTAGAATTGGGTTCTACTGGGGGAACTAATGCAATTGCTCTCATTGATTTGTAGGTTGAAAGAAGGAACTAAGTTCTATCTAGACTTCTTGGTACTTCCAACACTAGTTAGCACCTGCTGAGAAAATTTATTCAACATAAAAAGTTTAAAAACAACCAAATTTCTAATTCAGGTTACTTTTAATAATGAAAAGAACAAAGAAATGAGGAGAAACTATAATAGTATGTGTCTTTAGACTAGAGTGAAAAAGACTAAGAGCTGAAGCTCATAAAATTGCAAAGGATGTAGACAGAGTTGAACACAGATTGTACACTAAATCCAAACATGTGAGAAACAGGTGGAAACTCTTAAAGCTTGAACCAGGTAAATTTCAGACTGATAAAGGTAAAACCAGGACACCTTTCTTTCTGGTTGTACTTTGACTAAAATATTTCGAGAAGATGTCAAGGTGTTATGGCATAGTGATCTGTTTTCATTTTCCATTTTTACATAAATGTCTCTTTTATACTTACAGAACAAGCAGAATTGTGATTTGAATCTCTCAACTAGCATAGATGATTTAAGGTTCTTGGACAACTAGAATGATTTCTTTGGAAATCTGGGATCATACAAGCCCCACTGCTGTACTTCTGTACGCTAAGCTCAGTTATATGGAAAGGCATTGCACCCTATCTAAAACACTTCCAATAGCTGCTATATCAAAGCTAGTCCTTTTTAAATTCGTACTCAATCCTTCAGTTTATGCCAGGAAGAAAATCTTCTTTTGGTGTTAATATGACTTTAACACCTAACATGTGCTAATATCCTTCTTAACAGAAAAAGGAGTTTAGTAATCAAGTGAATCTGTAATAAACTTGGGGTGGGTTTGACAAGCCTCAGGAAGAGCACGAATCAGTTGGCCTGGTAGAGAACACCATAGATATTTGCAGTAGTAGGTCTGGAACACATATATCCAAGGTGTTTCCTATGTTAGTTTACTCAAAAGGCAGTGTATATGTGGAAATTTATATCATGCAAACCTAAAATGTAGGCTTCAAGAGAGATCAATCTAAATTCACGGAAGTCCAAAAAATATCAAGAAGTCTCAGGGCATATCCCTAACCTTTGAATTTCACATGACAGAAGACCACTATCACATGACTTGCCCTTTCATGCTCCAGGAAGAGACAGAATATTGGATGGACCATGACTCAGACCCACTACACTAATTCTTGTGCTTTTAAGTAAAATCCTCTGTTTCTTTGAAAAGACCTTTTTTAAATTGCAGATGAAGCTGGTCTTGGGGAAAGGTGTCCCTAAAGAGAAAGTAGCGTAAGTACCCATGTTAGTACTGTCTTACTGTGTGCACAGGATAAATCTAATGCAGATTGAACTAATCTAAAGTTCAAGATCTGTTTCATTCAAAGTAGAAAATTTGAAATTCAGTGCAAAGAAGGACTTTCAAGACTGGCTTTTATTTTGATCAACTAATTGCAGTAGTCGGATTCCAGTTTTTGAGTCCATAAAGCTCCTTAACTAGACCCAATAAAAGTCCCATAAAGTAGCATTACAATTTGATGACTATTTTATAGGCTTCATTCTTTTTTTTAAAAAGAACCATTTTATAATTTTATAAAATTTTGAATTTAGTAATATTGAATATCAGCAATATTGGATATCATGGTTAAGAGCCTGTACTTTGGAGCTGGACAATTGTAGAATAAAATGTCACATCTGCTACAAGTAACTTTGGGCAACTTATTGAGCTTAAGTTTCAGATTTTTTTTATAAAATAGGGATATAAATATATCACACAGATAGAATTAATGAACTAATACTTGTTGGGCACATTAAAATAATTTAAGTAAGCTCTTAGCACAATACCTGAAAAAGAGTAAGGAATCAAACATATTAACTATAATTAATAATCATCATATAGTATCTTTATTCAGCACTGATCTTTTGATTTAATAGTTTTGTGTATAGAACACAAACAGGTTAAACACATGTTTAAAAAGTATCTTGACATTTTCAAATATGCAAATGCTTGGCACAGTGAATATATGAAGGGTAAAAGAAGTAAAAGCAATAATTTTTATTTATTTTTCTGGAAAATTTGATTTTTCAACATCCATAACAATGGCAGTATGTTCACCTTAGTTGTTATTTACTCACGTTTTCTGTGACACCGTCTTTGCTACCTCTGTCCTGGGCTGTGTTCTGTTCTCCATGCCCCTAAGAAGCAGGATGTTTATAACAGGAGGGCGAAAGTTCAGGGCTCATTCCTGGGACTGCCCACCAACTTCACTACCTGTCATAAGGAGGAACCTAAAGCCCAGAGGCATCAATAGTTTGCACAAGTTCACCGGAGTCCGAATTCAATCTGCTTTTTATGCTCATTTGATTGCATCATACTGGTCCTCAAAACTGAGATGGCTCCTCATTTGTTTGAACTCATTGCACTTTATTTAAGAAAGGAAAATAAACTTGGAAAAACATGCTGCAAATAATGAAGGAATAAGAGTATATTTTGGTTTTCTAAGGTCAATAAATTATTTTGTAAGCAATGTTCCTAAGGTCATATCCAGAAGATATTACATATATACAATTATAATATACTAATATTTATTTAGTATATATGTGTTATAATATAATTAATAAGAATAAATAGCATCATAATCATTGTTAATATTAGCATTTATTTTATATTTACATTAATTAATATGCACTTTAATATTAATTTTAACATATACAATTTTTCTTTCTAGCTAAAGACTTATTGTAATGTTACCAAAGGCACACCATTTTCATTAAATTTCCAATCAATATTTAGCTGGAAAAAATATCTTTTTACAATGGCATGTTAAACCTTAAACAAAAGCTGAAACACCATATTATGTGCGAAAAAGTACTGTTCTGTAATTCTGTGTATGATGCTCGGATTAGGCAAGCAGCTGATGGCTTGATCAGTCAGGGGATAACCTGAAAACTGCCAGCTTCCTGGATGTGAGCCAGAGGTTGCCCTTGGGGTTGAGATAAGCCAGTTAATCTCCCAACTGAAACAACTAGTCTAGACGTTGAATTGTTCTGGCACAGTACTTGTCAGGATGTAGTGGGTTGAGGACACTCTAATTTTTCCCACTGTGTCCCGGGATTGCAAAGTGTTTTGGGCCAGGGTATGGCATACTTGCTATAGACTTAACTAATTCAGCTGTCAAGAGGTTATATAAGATGAGGTGTTGGGTTCATATAAATTTTTTTTAGGTCAGTTCCCAGTCACTAAAAGAGAGAAAACAGCACCATAATAGGTTTAGCTTGTTTTATTCATGTGTAAGGATATAATAAGGAATCTGTAAGCTTGTGTTAGCTTTGCTTCTGATCCTTTGAGAGGTTCTTCTGATGATGAGGATCCTTAAAAGTTGTCAAGAGAGCCATTTGGGACTGCTTTATGCTGACGACTCTGAACTGAAGACACGTACAAAATGAAAAGACTTTCTAAAGAGCCAGCACAAAATAGAGGCAGTCATTGGATATCAAGTGAATATTTGACACAAAATTTTAACATTATGTGGTATTTTGATTATAAGAAATGCTAAACTAGAGTAAGCAGCAAAATGGGTGTTACATAGGCCTTGAATTCTTCAGAGCAACCATCTTGTGCCTAAAGAGAATTGAAAACTTCAACCAGCAGCTGGGAGCTGCTCCACTTTGTATTTGTACCATGCCCCATTCAATGTTGAGTCCCTCCTTCATTTAAGACATTTTGAGCTAAAAAGATGAATGAAATCAATCCCTTTTAAAAATGACTTTACATTCTAATAAAGATAATGTCACATAAGAAAAAAATATCACGAAGTAAAAGATAAACAGCCATCTTACACAGTTACTTGGAAATTGAGACTGCAACTAAAATGCCTGAAGGATTCTGGACGCATTTAAGAATCTGTCTTCCTTCATTTTCTTTTCTTACTCTGTGTATTCTTCTCACATTCGCCTACACCTATAGCCACTACTCATGTTCTATTAAAACCAACCTTTTTCTCTCTAGCCCTATTTTTACTCATGCTCTACTAGCCAAATGCATGATGGGTTTTTTTTTTTACAAAAATATCCCATAAGAACTTTGATCAAACCCATTTTCTTATTTTCAAAACATGACATTTGGATGTGACCCACCTGAGTTGTCTGCATCATAGCCCACCCAGCACCAACCCGAACTCTGGACATCCTCTGAGATTCCCTCATTTATCTCACTTTAGAGCTAACTGGCTTCTGAGGTTAGTTGTCTCTACCTGCTCTTGACTCCTCTTCTGTTACAGGTTGGGTTCTCATGGATCCAGATCCTGCTTTGAATCAACATCTGCAGAAGGGAGGGGAAGGAAATAGCATTGGGCATAGGGGAAAGTAGACCTGTGATGCAGTCCCTATAGACTCAGCCATAAGGATCTTGGGAACTAAAATGGCTTCTGAGTTTCCCCACATTGTACCCAAATGTCAAGGCCTTTATCCTTGAAGAGATTCTGGGCTGTGCCTCTCTGTCTCCATGTCTGTTACACCTGCCTTTCTGTTTTCTTTGCAACCACCTTATTTTAGGTTTCTAAACTTTTTTGTTTGAACTTTCTCAGAAATTTTCTGTTTCTCTTTCTCTGTACTACATTCTCTTTAATATAAAGAAGTTCATGTCATTCCACTGCTTAAAATCCTCCAGTAACTCCTCATCACTTGCAGGATGAAATCCTGACTTCATAACATGACTTACAGAATGTTTATGAGTTCAGACTCACTGCCTACAACTGCTCCTGGATTAATCCTACATGCCACCAATATGGAACTTCTGGCAGTTCTCTAAATGTACCTCACTCTTCTTTGCATATCTGCCCTTCTATTCCATTTTCCTTAAAAGGTCTTTTCTTATCGGTTCGCTGAATTCATTCTAATCATTCCTTGAGAACCAACTCAAGTTCATTTCCTTAAAAATGCACCCTCAACATTTCTAGGCAAAATTAAGCCCTTTCATTTCTGTGGGCTGTCATCATGAGCATTGTTATTTTTTTTTTAATTTTTACTTGTCTCAGTCTCTAGGATGTGAGAACTCAAAGAGCCAGTAACGTGTTTGTGCGTGTAGATTATGGATAGAAAATTTCATCTTGTATTTCCTACGCTTTGCACAATTCCTGGCTCAAAATATATATGTTTGAGAATGTGAAAGAAGGAAAGGGAGAACTCCCTTTCTATACTAACTATAAGTGGTATATTAATCAACACCTATAATTACTTCATTAAGGTTTTCATGAACTGTATATCTAATTATTTTGTCAATGTCACATTAAAATTTTGTGAAATTTATTTTTCATATTCTTTGGCTTTTGTGTGAATTTTATATTCTTAGTAAGAAAACCACATGTTCATAAAGATCAGTCACAGCAGTTTGATCAGTGGTAAAATAGACCTGCCCAGAACTGAAAACCCAAGCAGACCCTTAGGGTAAGCTTCCAGAAATGCAAGCAGTAGATGTTCAGAGGAATTGGGGACAGTTGGGCAGTCATTGTGAGACTGACCTACAAGTAGGCAAGAGATGTACATGTTCGCAGGTGACTGGGATGGAGCTGGTTTATGACTGCTGGTGGGAAAGGAGTGATTCAGGGGGACAGAATAAAGGCTTCTTCTGGAGATCCAGCCATATATAGTGAACACTCAGTCATGGCAACTGGCATTCAGAGGCAGTTGACAAGCCTTGAAAGGCCTGGTGTGAAGAGCATATCAGAGTACTCATTTGGTAAGTGCCAGGCTTGAAGCAGAGAATCAAGCAAAAGATTGGTGCATCAGGATGGAGACTCAAGGTTTTGAGGCTGGGCTATGTGGCAGAGACTTGGTCACTGTGGACAAAATGAGAATTCATTATAGAAAGTAGGAGCAACATCTTGGCAGGACTGGCAACAGTTTGACTCAGTGAGGAGTTACTGAATGTAGCCTTGTTTTTCTCCTCAGGTACAGGTTTGGGAACTGTTTGGGGAAGACTTGAAGCTATAGCTTATGAGCTATAAGCTGTATACTTGTTATAGTGGAGACATAAAGGGCAACAAACCAACTTCATTTTAGTCAGGATTCTGGGAACCCATAGTATCAAAAGTTTCCTCCATTAGTAACCATAAATTATCGAGAAGTACCTCAAGGTCTAGTTAAAGAATTTACATTGTGACAGCATTGAAAACAAATTTCTCAAATAGGCCCATCCTTACTATGCTTTGACCTGTATACTCCTTACAGTTCAGAAGTGTGAAGAAAGAAACAGCGGAAGAGAGAATGCATTTAAAAATGTAAATTTAACCTGTTCCACAAAGCCCAGCCCAAGAAGAGAAAGGCCCTGCAAGAACATAGGAGAAGAGCCCAGATTGACTTCTCAAGGATGAAGAAAAAAGCTCCCTCTGTCCAAAACAAGAGCAAAACACGAAGCTGTGGTGATGTTGTTTAATGTTCACAGCTAGGTCACAACTAGATGACTGTATTTCTAATGCTGTAATGCTCTACAGGCCTGGGTCAGGCTGGGATAGGGAGAGGAATAGCAAGTCTCCTTTAATGTGCACTCATCCCACTCAGGACCATTAACCATACAGATGTGCTGCTCATCAGGAAGATTGGGCACAGGAGATCAGGTTTAGGTGGAAGAGAGACAGACAAGATAATAGAATGAATCCATGGGCCATCTTTGGCATTTGTGTGGTGGACTGCTTATATTTGTCTTCTAGGATAGGAATTATTCTTATTGATCATGGGATGGCTTTATGATGTATCATCTTGATTGACCTACCTCCCATAATTTCCTTTTTAGTTTATGGTTTGGGTGGACTTCAAGGAAGATTCTCTCACAAGGACTGGAGAGCAGAAAGAAAGCAGCAGCCATTTTGTAGCAACACACACCTTCTTCCAAGTATTCAGTCAAATACTAGTTTAGGTGCTGTAGTGAAGGTGTTTTCCAGATGTAATTAAAGTCCAAAATCAGTTGGCTTTAAGTTAATCAAAAGGAAGAATATCATGGGTTGTCCTGCCTTAATTAAGTGGAGATGCTCTAAAGAGGGCCTAGGCCATCCATCAGGTGTGGAGACTCCAGATACCAGAGAGAAGGGAAAACTAAACCAGCTCTAAGTTCACTTCACTGAAATGAAGCAACAGGTGGGCTTACAGTTGCTTTCCCTCACTCCGGTCCCTGTTCAGTTTCTCAAACTCTTGAGCCAAGGGTGTATCTAGCTCTATGGTGAAGGGCCCCTGATTCTGCAGAATACCCTTGTCACCAAGGTCAGAGGCAACAAGAATAAACAAGTTTTAGTCTATTCTTGTTGATTTTCAGCTTGCTTGTGATCTTTTCCCCTGCCTACCTGTGCAATTTGGACTCCAGCATTTGACATGGATCTAGCTTTACAGAGACTCTTAACTAGAAGTTCTCTGTAATACATCTACACACATGCATAAATATTTATGTGTGTATATTTTTATGTATATAAATGCATATAAATACATAAAAATATAAAATACATATACATATGTATACTGGTATGTTTCCCTGGTTGAATCTTGACTGACAAACAATACCTTATTTTTATCTTATTGTTGTATATTGTTTTATAGTTTATTAAGCATTTCCATATAGTTTATTATATTATGGCATAGAGGAAAAAACTGGTGCCCAGAAATACTAAGTGACCTAACCAATGCCACATAGGCAGTAGGTGACCTAATCAAGACTTAAGTTAAAGCTCATGCTCCCTTACCTGAGAATGCTGCTTGTAATGGTTATGTTTGCAGGTCTGCAGAAAAAGAATCTTATAGAAGTACATTACATTTTTTTGGAGAGTAGAAAAAACACACTGCAATTTAGGTCGAAGTAGTAACTTCTATTTTTATAGGCCAAAAAATCATGTAGAAGTCCATACTTTGGATTGAAGTGTGTACTTATTATAATTGCAATATTTATAAAGAACTGAGAGAAAAAAACACTACAGAGAATTCAGCAAAGGATTGGCTATTTAAAATTACCACAGTTCCTGAGGTGGGAGTGGAGTGGGTAGGAAAGTCTGAGTGAGGAGACATCTTAAAGAAGTAACAGATATGTAAAGTCAAAGAATAAAGCAATAAAATAGGAATTAGACATTCTATATTTTTTCATCTATTGCTTAGCTGTCACAGTTCTAATTTAAAATAACCAATACTGGGCATCATGTCCGAGCCTAGCCACTTTCTAGAAATATTTAATCTCTTGATTAATAAAAGTCAATATTGAAAAGGTTATACATACACATATTTTCTTTCCCCTGTGAAAACCAGGAGGTATAGCATCCTGGAATAATGGGGCAACTTTTCAAATAACAATAATTTTTAAATTGAAGGTCTAGAGATTTAAAAAGATGTAATTGGCAATGAGTATCAATATCTAATACATCATTGTTCTCCTCGGGCCTTCATATAAACTGAGCAAGCACATTCCATGGAGAGTGGAGATATGTTGAAATTCCACTCCAATCACGTAGTGAGGACACTAATTACAGAACAATTTCCCTGGCTGTGGTGGGTGGTGTGGCAGGAGGGCTCATGGGGAGGGAGCATCTGACTTAAGCAGGACCAAGGCAGGTCGTCCCCCAGGAAATCTTATACCTGCCTCTAAGGTAGGGATCCACCCTTTCCCTGTTATGGGAGACCTGGCAGGAGTGTTGGTAGTGGTCTGCGCTACTTTCAGAGTGTGGGGCAAAGTCTGCCGTGGGAGAGAATAAAGCTACATTTAGAGATGAAGGAAAATGGCCAGTGCAGAGGGAAGCCTGGTAATTCCAGAAGTGAGTGAGTCCAGCTATCTCCAAGGGTGGGGTATCTAACTTTTGGACTATTATGAGCTGCATTTTAAAGAGCTACCAAAGGGCCCTGGGCAACAGGTTTCTATCTCTCTCCCTCTCTCTCTCCCTCCCTCCCTCCCTCCTCACATTCAAATATGCAAAGTTGGGTCAGAGATATGTCTGCTCAGGGGGAAATAATAAGAGGAGAAAGTATTTTGAGAAAAAATTTTAAGGGCTTCTATTATTTTGTGTTTGTGGGACTTGGGTTTAATTTGAATCAGTAAACTCTCAGACGGTATCTGTGAGCATTAGAAAAGGAAAGTTAATTCACAACTGATACTGCCTTTTGTGCAGAGGCAGAAAGATGTACTGGAACATATGATGCAGATCACTTTAGGGTAATTGAACCATGGCTTTTGCATGCTTTCGATCCTAAGCTTATCTCTATCTGAAGCCTGTAGAAAATCTTTTCCCATTTACATAACAGGGCCAGAGATTATTACAACTAAAATTAGATCCACGAATTGCTATGCATAGTGCTTTGTAGCATAATCAAATTATGATAAAATAGCTTTTATTTCTTTATAGCTATATAATATAGTTAGGTTCTTTGGTAATTTGTTTAGAAGTAAAGGAGTGGCAGTACTATCTTTTTGTATTAAAGCATCACTGATTTTTGAACAAATCAACAACCTTGCTTGCCTGTTTTTTAAAGACATGCTTATTTGAAGAATGGGAAGGAGTGAGACTAATAAAAGATAGGATCTAATTTCTTTTCCTTTCTTTTCTCCGCCCCTGCCTTTCAAGAATGTGGCCCACTACTCCTGAGGTGTTCCTGCTCACCCGCATCTTTGAGCCTGATAATGCTGCCCTAAGGAAGGGTTCTTGTTCATTTGATATGACTGATAAAGTCAGATGCCTTATGCTTTCCTAATACCAGAAAATCCTTAGCTGTTGTTTTCTCTCAGATTCAGAATAGAGAAAAACCATGAAAACCTTGACATTAGTTAAACTGTTTTTTAAAAGATGTAAATATGGGAAGGGAGGAAAAACAACCCAATTGTTGAGGAAAGAAGGGCACATGGGGAGAGGAAAAAGTGGAAATTAATACTGAGTAATGGGGAAAACTTACAGAAGGAAGAGAAGAAGAAAGATACTACAAGGACATGGCTAGGAAGGAAAGGAGAGTAGAGAGAGGGCAAGATACAGCCCAGTGGAACCTTATAACACTGTGTAAGAGAAATTTTCCACACCATTTCAAGGCTCTGAAAGTTTCTCCATGGCTCTATTGAGCAGAACCCCCCCACCCCCAACCCATTCTCTATTACCATTAATGCTGAAGTGCGGTAGCTGCAGAGGTGGCATTTTCTTCTAATTTAATTTTCAGTTACTGAACTCAGTTACCGACTCTTCAGAGCCTCAGGGAGGATGAGCCTTTGTTAAAGCCTTGGCCGCTAACTTTCACTTCTCTTTTTAACCTCATTAGATTTCCCAAGGTTTAGTTCTAGACCAAAAGTGCTGTACAGTGGCTAAACTACGTAAAATAACGGTTTTGGTGAAAAACAACACCTGCAAAAATGTCACATGAATTTCAACTTCAGTCGTATCCATTGACGTCACCAAATGAAACCCAAGTGCAGACATGGCACTAGTAATAGGATATTAAATTTGTCACAGACTTCATGAAAGCCACAGCCTATGACTTCCTTCATGGCACCCTGCGGTGCCATGAACCAGAAAGGCTCTTTGTCTGGTGGCGTCTTTACGTGTGTGTTCAATGGGTAGCACAGCCAGGCAGACAGTAGCCTCATTGAAGGAGAATTTGAAAATGGGCTGCTTACCTGGGTTAGTCCACATTGGGCATCAGAATTCTGAGTTAATTGGTGTGAAGAAGCCATTTCCAGTATATGGGGAGACTCACTAAAAAAAGATATTTTCTATTTGTTTGAAAATAGCTGGACCCTGGAATGAGAACTCTGTATGATTAACTCTGAACAATAACGTAAATGCCCTATCAAGGTTATATGATGATACTGCGGTCTCTGCTTCCAAGTTTTTCAGGGCATGTTTCTTTACTGGCTGATCCATGCCCCTGGGTTACAGACTTTGCCCTAAATGGGCAGACTCAACAAGGAGAGTTTCACTGCCTCAGGACCCCCTTGGCCACTCACAGAGTCTCTGTGCCTCTGGTCTTTGTGACAAGCTGTTTTCTCTCCTCTGGTGCGATATTCTGTCCTTGACATGACATCAAAAGACTTGTTAAAGCCACCTAAGTGGGACAAGTCCCCCCTTCAAGGAGTATAAATCTAATTGGATCCACTACTTGTTCAGTGACATGGTGCTGCCTGTGTAGCACCCTTGCTTTACTTGAGATACCAGCTGCATAAAGAATCATTCTAAAGGATATACAATGATAATGACAAACTTGGCTTGGTATATGGCTCAAAACATTTTATATTTTATTACCTTTAATGAAAGAGGTGATATAATAAAATCAGATTTATTTGTTGTAAGAAAATGTACCAGATTTCACTTGGGCTTGTTGTAGAGGAAGTATTTTTATAAATACTTTTTTCTAAATATACAGCAAGAAACACATTTTACATTATGATCCATTTATTGCAATGTACACAGTTCTTGCTAAGAAACCATGCAGTGTGTTCTGATTGTTTCTAGTCTGTTCCATTCTATTTATTTCCAGGGAGGTGGGTGAAGGGGGGATAAATGGTGATGGAAGGAGACTTGACTTGGGGTGGTGAACACACAATATAGTGTACAGATTATGTATTGCAGAATTGTATCCCTGAGACCTATATGATCTTATTAACCAATAAATTTAATATAAATTTATTAACCAACACATTTAATATAAAATAAATAAATAAAATTTTAAAAAATAAAACTGCTAGTTACCACCCACCACATTTATTTCATTACCCACCAAAGGGTGGTCATGCACAGTTTGCAAATGCCTTTTCCAGAATTTGGAGGA
Source organism: Tonatia bakeri (assembly GCA_004024845.1). Lineage (NCBI taxonomy): Eukaryota > Metazoa > Chordata > Mammalia > Chiroptera > Phyllostomidae > Tonatia > Tonatia bakeri. Next base: position 31,993 of record PVIA01000363.1, on the reverse strand, counting down.
AAATAAGCACAAAGGATAAGAGAAAAATTCAACTTAATAGAAATTAGGTAGTAGACACATGGTGCTAAATTCTAACCACACAGTAGCTGTTTTGTCCTTGTTATTTTAAGTATGGACTATAATTGATTATTATTATTTTTAAAGATCTTGATGGTAACTTGTTACATTGAAGTTTCAAACCAGCTGTGAGTAAACACAGTAGTAAGGTTCTTCATGGTTATTATTTTATTTAACCTTCAAAATAACAAAAGGAGATAAATGGTTTATCAGATGAAGAAGCTGAGGCTAAGAGTTATGCAATTGCTCCAGGTCATGGTATAGTTAATAAGTAGGTGAGTCAGTTCCCCCGAAGTGTCTGACTTCCCCCAGTGCACAGGCCCTTAGCTAAGGAGAGAGGCACAGTGAGGGGGAAAGCTCCTTCTAACCATACCTTCTCCCTCCCCATCCCCCAAAGTCCACATTGCACTTGGCTGCTGCTTAGACTAAAGTGAAAGGAAAAGGTGGTGGATCTATTTTTGCACTCTAAATAGACCTCATCTCTACACCTCCTCAACCTGACATTTTTATATTTATGTAACTTATTACCAATGACTCAATACATATCATAGGCAGATTGAAAAATATACCAATTAGTCATGGGAATTTTAAAAATTAAATAAAGTACAATTTATACAAGCACATGGGATGACTATGCTTCTCCACCTCCTTGCATGCAGGTGCAGCCACATAGCCCTCCTCAGCTAATGTGCAGTCATGAAGTGCACTGATGCCAGGGGGCATTGGAGAGCCTATGTGGGATTCCCATGTTTTCCAGGGAAGGCACATGCTTCCTATGGAAGTCCTTCACGGTCATCCAGGAGTACAGGTTTCCAGGATGTGCAGACAGGTTGAGCAAGAAATCATGTTTGTTGTGTTCTTCACTGAGACTTTGCAGTTTGTTCCCACGGCATAACCAAGACTATCTTATTATGGTTAGTAACTCCAAAGAGCTGGTTAACATGCAAAATATTAAAACATAGTGCATCTATAACTCTAAAAATTCTTTTAATTTGTAATAGTTAAATATATATGTATATTGTAAAATAGCCAACATTTTTGTTGTTTTTAGCTAAGGCTTTTTTTAAATTATGAATTTGCTCTTCCTATTTTCACACAAGCAGCTCTCAATCTTTTCTACACTCATTTTATCAGTTTGTGTTGTATCTTATTAAGTTGTTTAATTATAATAACAAGTAAAAATAGCAGAAAAATTGGGAATACATGTAACTGATTCTTAGCAAACATATAACTCATCTGGTTAAAGTAGATAACTGGACAATACTAAAGAATAGTCTTTTGGTCATGGGTTTTGATGCAGATAATTAGCCTAAACTTTTACATAGGAGCCAGAAAATCAGTGTATTCAACATGAACTTCGTGCATTTTCTGAGGTTTCCTAGCTGACATTCCTCCTTCTCTCTCTTGGGAAGCACCCACTCAAACCAAGTCACCTTACCACATTGAATTCAAATGATATAGCATATCATAGGCATGGAATCTGACTTTCTGAGTGGCCACCAAGGGGTCTAATGCAGCTTGGAAGTGCCATGAAGATATCTCTTTGTGCAGTGAATCATAACCAATAGGAAACGGGAAACTGGAGGGATCGGCAGCAGAATCTCCCCCCTTTCTTCCTATGGCTGCAATAGAATGAGCATCTTCTTGCAATTTCCTAGGAGAAAGTCCTTTGTGTGTGTAAACATAACTGCACCGTGAATTGTTATACTGCTTTTGAACTAAGTGTAAAGTGGCAGCCATCATTACACATCTCTTATTTCCTCACTTCTCCCTTTCTCCTCATCCTCATCATTTTGGGATTACCAGTTCCTAGTGTCAGCACTTGAATCTCTGCCTTGGGCTCTGTCTTCTCAAGGAATCATGCAAAGACATCCTTGAGGGTCAGTTAAACAGAGGTGTATCTTAAAAGCTTCTATGGTACAGTAGTAGTGCCAGGTGAGGAGGGACTAGGAGATTAGAGGGCTGGTGGAATATCTCTAGTAATTTATAGTCTTTAGTGCTTATCTAAGGAATATGATATATAAAATTAATATGCATTCTTAAGGACAAAGATGAAGAAATAGCTAATTGAAGAAAACAAGGTTTCTACTCTGGTAGGCAAGCATAGGCATACAAAAGGAATAATGATACTCTTATTAAAAATAATAACTAACACTGATTCTTACTTGTTGCAGCCACTATGTTAAACACTTTACAAAGTGTATTTAATTGTTATAATGACCCTCTGAGCTAGGAACTGATTTTCAGATGAAGAAATTGAGATTTAGAAAACATAAGAGGCTTTCACATTATCACCTAGTAGGAAATGGTGGAATGAAGATTCTAGCCCAGGCAGTTTGACTGGTAACCACTGTGTAATAGAGAATGGGCAAACACTGGAGTGTGGCATGAGGCACAATGGTACCACAAAGTGAGCTACTTCTCACAACCTCTCAGGAGAAAGTCTTAGAAAGTATTTTGCACTGAGTAAACATACCTACCTAGTGGTGTCCAGAAAACCAGTAGCAATAGCTCAAGCTGCAAGTAGGAGAACCACTTCATAAAATAGGACAGCCCATGTGCAACTGTTGAGCAAGGTCAGAGGCAGTCTGAATGATTTCTCAGAAATTAAGCAACTTCCAGGCAAAGTAAATCATAGCTAGCTGGTATAAACCTGCTCATATTGAAAGAACCTCTATCTACTTTTACCATAGTTTTTGAAGATAGCTAGATCTTTCCAATTTCATTATTTCATTTATTCAATTATTCAACAAATATTTAATAAACATCTACTCTGAACCCTGAAAAATTGTATGTGCTGTGGATAGTCAGAAATAATTAAGGTAAAGGCTAAAGCATTAAGAATTCACAGGCTGGTAAAGACTTCCAATTACTCAAGAAATTGGAATTAGATAACAGTAAGCATGGACTATGAGGAGCACCCTTTGCCTGTTGCTGGAGGAATGGAGCACATCCCAAAGACAGTGAAGAGGAACTGTGTCCTAAGAACTGGACACATTTTTTTTCTAAGAGACAAGGAACATAAAGGGCAGAAGAAACGGTACAAAGAAAGGAATTGAATCATGAATGAGTATAGTGCATTCCAGGTATAGCTGGATGATGGGTTTAGAATGTAGGCAGAGTGACCAGCAAAGCCAGGATGATACTTTTGAGAGTGAAAAGTAATGCTTTTTATAATTACTATGGGACAACAGCCACTGTCCTGGGTAAACTGGGATTTTTGGTCACCTGAGTGAGAAGACTGCAGAATGGAGTTTTGAAATTATTTAGACTTATGTTTGAATCAAGGCTTGGATTCTCAGAGGCAGAGTGGCTGTGTTCAGTCAGTTATTTAGCTGACTATGCCTGTTTCCTCATCTATAAAATGAAAATTAATCATTTCTCCCTTGAGGGTTTGTGTGATGACCAAATAAAGTGACACATATAATGCAACTAGTGCAAGGTGCCCAATAATTATTGTTTCCTAGTGTACCCTACTCCTACTATAAGACAAAAGAGAGATATGAGGCTGGAGGATTAGGCAAGTATGAGACTACTATAACTCTTTCATATCATGCTAAGGAATCTGAATTTCAACCTGAAAAAAAGTAATTAAGCAGAGGTTATCCAGTCACATTTGTGCTTTAGAGACACGAGTCTGGCAGCACTGTTTTAGATTCAACTTGCCAGGGCAGTGAGTCACACCTAGGGGCTCCTAGTGATCTCTGGCACAGCAGAGTCTTGAGATCTTTATCTCTTTAGGTGGGGTTCACACTCTGCTGAAGCTGGAAAATGAGGATGGGGGAGCAGGGCTGAGCCACAGATGGTGATTTAGAATGGGGAATTCTGACCCTTCTGGTCCTTATGCAGCCTCAGAAAGAACTAACCATGGTGCTGGCTCCCATGACAAAACCAACATCAAGGCTGCCTAGGGTAAGTTTGGCAGCCGAGCAGGTGACTATGGTGCAGAGATCCTGGCAAGGATGTTCCTGAGCTTCCGCATCACCAAGACCTACTTTTTCTACTTTAATCTGGCCCACGGCTTCTCTCAGATCGAGGGCCATGGCAAAAAGTTTGGTGATATTGTGGCCTACTTGGGCAACTTGTGTGGCACTCTGCCAACTCTGAGCGACCTGTATGCATACCAGCTGTATATGAACCCCATCAACTTCAAGCTACTGCTTGCTGGTGACTCTGGCCAGCCACCATGCCTCTGATTTCACCCCTGCAGTACACGCCTTCCTGGACAAGTTCTTAGCCTCTGTGAGCACCATGCTGACCTTCAAATATTGTTAAGCTGGAGACGTGACTATCCTTCCCCTGGGTCAGGGCCCCTTTGCTCTTTGCCAACTACACTTCCTGATCTTTGAATGAGTCTGTGTAGGCTGGAAAAAAAAAAAGACTGGGAAATTATGACAACTTCCTAAAACCAGGTTCTCAAAATATGTTTCTGAAACAGCAGCACCTGAGAGTATGAGTTTGCTAGTTATGCAAAATCTTGGCCCTGTAGACCTACTGAATCAGGAACTTTGTGGGTGAAGGTTCAACAATCTCTGTTTTAACCAGCCTGCCAGGAGCTTCTCATACACACTAAAGTTTAAGACCACTGCACTAACTCAGAGTATATAGGCATACCTCGGTTATATTGAGGGTTTGGTTCCAGATCACCTCAATACAGTGAGTTATAATCTTTTTGCTAGAGTGTCTGGTCCTTAACTTATAAAAAGAGCAGCATGTGTGAAGCACAATAAAATGAAGCACAATAAAACAAGATATGCCTGTACTGCCTAGCTAAAAATAAAGTGGAAGAGGATCAAGGTCAGTGGATCAGAAAATAATAATAAACACGTCACAGAACTAAGGGAGAAACAGAAGTAGACATTTAAAGTCAAAGTGTAAAGTAAGGAATGTGGAGTGCCAGGAGGGAGGAAGGAACCCTCAACCCTGGCTGGTATAGCTCAGTGGATTGAGTGTGGGCCTGCAAACCAAAGGGTCACTGGTTTGATTCCTAGTCAGGGCATATGCCTGGGTTGTGGGCCAGGACCCCAGTTGGGGGCATGAGAGAACCACACATTGATGTTTCTCTCCCTCTCTTTCTCCTTCCCTTCCCCTCTCTCTAAAAAATAAATAAAATAATATTTTTTAAAGGAGAAATACCCAATTGAGTAAATAAGCAGCTGAGATGGTTTTGGAAAACACCTAGAATAGGCTTTGTATCTTATTTTAGTTTCCTAGGACTGCTGTAACAAAGAACCACAAACTGGGTGGCTTAAACACCTGACATTTTCTTATACTTCTAAAGGCTAGAAGTCAGAAATCAAAGTGTTTGATTTCTGGGTCATGTTCCCTCTGAGGCTCTAGGTAGAATCCTTCCTTGGCTCTTTGTAGCTTCTGGTGGTAGACACCACCCCCCACACTTTGTGTTCCTTACCGTGGACCGGCGACACCCCAGTCTTTGTCTTCTTCTTCCTCTGCCTCTACCTCTGTGTCTCTTCTTCCTTTTATAAGGATACCAGTCTAAAATGCAGATAAATGTAACTGAACAACAATACAGTAATTTTTTTTTTAAAAAAGGATAGCAGTCTATTCATATACAAACTACTCGAATGATTTCATCTTAGCTAATTGCATCAGCAATATCCCTATTTCCAAATAAGGTCACGTTCTGAGGCACTGGGCATTAGGACTTCAACATATTTTGGGGGCAGAGCAGGGAACATAAGTCAACCCAAAACATAGCCCACCATTGTTCTTATTCAGTTGATACTGCACAGTTTGGTTCCCCTAGAAAATAGACTCTAAACCAGAGATTCATGTTAAATGGTTTATTTGGTAGGTGATCTCAGAAAACACCCTAGGGAAGTTAAAAAGTGGGGCAGGCTAGGGAAGGCCTGCAATACAGGATGTAGGCAACTAGCACTTAATTCCACTAGAAAGCTCTGGAAAATGTGTAGAACCCATGCCTCAGAGGGGGCTCAGGTGTTCATATAGCCTTGGATGAGAGCTACTCAGGTGGCCTATTAATTCTTAGTCATTTCCAATCTGCTCCAAGCCGAGAAGGAACAGGCCTCACTGGTCAGGAAAGCCCTCAGGTGAAGAGATCCTGGCAGGTGTAAGTCAGGCCAATGTACACAGAAATGGTCAAGATGAAGGACACAGGGTACTATAAGCATCTGTGATTAGTGGGAGGGCGGGCTTTAGGACAGTAGGGGAGAGGAAGCAAATAAATAAATGCAAACCCCATGTACAAATCTGTAAGTTAATTGTCAGGTCTATGTAATATGAAATGGCCAATTTAACTTTTTAAATTTCTCACTCAATTGAGTTGATTTTATTTATTCTAGGCCAAAGCTTTATGGTCACTGAAATGTCAAATAAAATTATTTGTTGTATTCCTTGATTTTAATTATTGTAAAATGTCTAATGAGACTATGAGGAGCTTTCAAGGGACTTGAGTTTTTCAGGTAGGTTTGGAAGAATTTAGTAAAGGAAGAAATTCTAACAGTTTTCTAATAGCAGAAAATAACAAACCTAGACAGAGAGAACCTAAACAAACTGCCCATGGTCACTAAATTTGGTTTAGAAAGAGTATAAAAGAACATTTCTTATTCTGGTCTTTTCTTTGCTTCTTTAACTACTCAGCTATATCTAACTTGTCTAGGAGACTAACATAAACTGAATTGTTATGCGGTCCTTTTCCTAAGAAGGTATGGTGAATTTCTTAGCATTAAGGTTTATTTTCAAGGTGGACATCCTGCACTTACATAAGTAGAGGTTAATGCCACTGTTGTCTTATTTAAAAAAAGGGAAACTAAGGCTCATAGAGTTTTCCTTCTTAAGTCATACACAAGTTTTTGATGGAATTAGAATTACAAGCCAAATTTTTTTTCTCTCTTACCAGTGTTGTCTCTTTTTATACAAATACAACTATTTTCTGGTTATTTAGCAGATACATATATAATGTGATCTAGTCATAGAGACTGCTATCATAAAATGCATTTTATTGAAGATAGAGACACTATATCATAATTTGGCCTCATATTTAAACTGTGTCAAGAGAATTGGTATATCCAGCCAAGATGGAGGCATAGGTAGATACACTTTGCATCCTCACATAACTAAAACAAGGACAATAACAAATTTAAAAAATAATAAAATAAACAGAGCTGTCAGAAAATCAAGCTGTATGGACGACTAACAGCCAAAGAGTTAAAGAAGAAACATTCATCCAGACTAGTAGGAGGGGCAGAGATGGGGCAGAGAGGATGCATGCAAGGTGGCGGCTACAGGACCAGGTGGTCCCACATTTGTGTGCAGATAAACTGGGAGGAACAACTAGGGAGTGAGACAGACCACACAACCCAGAGTTCCAGTGCGAGGAAAAGAAAGCCTCAAAACCTCTGGCTGTAAAAATCTGTGGGGGTTGTGGCAGCAGGAGAAACTCCCAACCTCATATGAGAGTTTGTTGGAGAGACCCACAGGGTCCTAAAATGTACCCAAGCCCACCCACTTTGGAATCAGCACCAGAAGGGCTCAATTTGCTTGTGGGTTGCAGGGGAAGTGACTGAAAGCCTGACAAGAGCCTAGCAAGTGGCATTTTTTCCTCTTGGACGCCTCTCCCACATATAGAGTCACATTGAAGTGACCTGGGTTGCCCCATCCTGGAGAATACCTAAGACTCCACCCCTTACTACATAATAGGCATGCTGAGACCAAAAAAAAAAAAAAAAAGGCCCAAATGAAAAGAGATCAAAGCTCCAAAAATAAATCTAAGCAACAAGGAGATAGCCAACCTATCAGATGCAGAGTTCAAATACTGGTACCCAGGATGCTCATAGAAATGGTTGAGTACGGTTGCAAAATAGAGGAAATGGTAAGGCTATGATAAGTGAAATAAAGAAAAATATATGGGGAACCAACAGTGAAGGGAAGGAAACCAGGACTCAAATCAACAATTTGGGGTAGAAGGGAGAAATAAACATTCAACCAGAGCAGAATGAAAAAACAAGAATTCAAAAAAATGAGGAGAAATGAGAAAGAATTCAAAAAGGTTGCTTAGCAACCTTTGGGACAACTTTAAACGTTCCAACATCCAAATCACAGGGGTGCTAGAAGTAGAAGAGGAAGAGCAAGAAATTGAAAACTCATTTGAACAAATGATGAAGGAGAACTTCCCCAATCTGGCAAAGGAAATAGACTTCCAGGAAGTCCAAGAAGCTCAGAGAGTCCCAAACAAGTTGGACTCAAGGAAGCATATACCAAGGCACATCATAATTACATTACTCAAGATTAAAGATAAGGAGAGAATCTTAAAAGCAGCAAGAGAAAAGGAGACAGTTACCAACAAAGGAGTTCCCGTAAGACTATCAGCTGATTTCTCAAAAGAAACCTTGCAGGTAAGAAGGGGCTGGAAAGAAGTATTCAAAGTCATAGAAGGCAAGGACCTACATCCAAGACTACTCTATCCAGCAAAGCTATCATTTAGAATGAAAGGGCAGATAAAGTGCTTCCCAGATAAAGTCAAGTTAAAGGAGGGCTTCATCATTACCAAGCCCTTATTAAAAGGACTTAAGTAAGAAATAGAAGAAGATAAAAAATATGAACAGTAAAATGATAACAAACCCACAAATATGAATAACTGAACCTAAAAAAAAACAAAAACTAAGCAAACAAGTAGAACAGAAACAGAATCATAGAAATAGAGATCACATGGAGGGTTATCAGCAGGGAGGGGGAGTGGGGAAAAGGTACAGGGAATAAAAGCATAAGTGGTAGGCACAAAAGAGACAGGGGGAGGTTAAGAACAGTATAGAAAAAGGAGAATACAAATAACTTATATGTATGACCCATGGACATAAACTAAGGAGGAGGAATGATAGTAGGTGGGGGGTGCAGGGTGGAGGGGAATAAAGGGGAGGAAAATGGGACAACTGTAATAGCATAATCAATAAAATGTACTTAAGAAAAAGAAAGTTGGTATAGCTCAAAAAGAAGTGGTTTACCCCTTACATATTGTGCTTTGTGTCTCAAAGATTTTGCATACAGAATGATGTTCTTTTTTTATATCTAGTATAGTAATGTAAAATCCAGAGTGATTAAATCAGTATAACTTTGGGTGATAACCTAATTGAAGTTATATGGAAAAAAAAAGTTTAGCCAACAAAGAGTAATTTTCAACATCAGAATAGTTAACTGGTCCTGGAATAGTCAAGGGAGGAAAGCAAATCCAATTATTACTTTCCCAACATAGTATTTAATGGGGAATCAAAGGTTTATAGGCTCATAATTTATAATTGTCTCATGACAAAAAATCATGGAAATTATATTGTGGAAAAATTTTAGCAAAGTTATGAAATAAATGTAAATTTTATATTTCCTTTTGGCAACAATTAAAGTTGAAAGGAAGATTTTGTATGGATTATTTCTTTGGATTCTCATAGATGTAGTTTCAAACTCCGTCTTCCACTTAGTGCTATGCCTGGAAAATATATTGACTCATCCTCTATTTTGTCATCTGTAAAATATTCTCTAACTTTCTCCCCCATCTGCTAGTATAATGCCTGTCATACATTATCTACACGTACATTAAGTGTAATTAAAGAGTCTTACCCTAAATAAATCTACTTTAAAGGATTATCATTAAGATAAATGACAAAGTCTGATATATTAAGTAGACAGTCAACAAAAAATATTTTTATTCCCAGTCATGGTATGTGCTCTTTGTGCTACATTATGATGTGCGTTGGAAGAAGCCTGGACAGACGGAGATTTGGGAACCCCAGAGCGCTGCTCACCAACGTGTGATGACGGACACGCTACCTGACAGCTCACAGCTTCTACTGTGTTGTCCCTCACACAGAAAACAGGAACAAGCACACGTCAGCCTTGAGCATTGTATGAGTTTATGAATATATGCGTTTCTTTAATTTTAGTTTTTTCATCTCCAAAATGGGAATTCTACTTATTACTTACATTAAAATGTTGTTATGAAGGCCAACTTAGATAATGCATTTGAAAGCAAATTTTTAAAAAATCTGTTAAGAATTAGACATTGATTTTTGTTATTATTTCAGTTTCATTAAAATAATTACATACATCATTAATAGAATTACATATTAAAATTAAAATATAATTTAAAACAATTTATTTCTAATGAATAATCATTTATCCTATGAAGTATTTACTTACTTCCCAAATGTAACCTAATCATGAAGTGGTTGAATATTTTTAAAAAAACTTTATTTATTTATTTTTAGAGAAAGGGGAAGAGAGGGAGGCAGAGAGGAAGAGAAACATCATTGTGTGAGAGAAACACAGATTGGCTGCTTTTGGTACACCCAACAGGGGACCAGGTCTGGCCCCCAACCCAAGCATGTGCCCTGACCGGAATCCAACCAATGACTTTTCTGGTTTGTGGGTCGATGCTCAACTGACTGAGCCACACTGGCCATGGTGAAGTGGTTAAATGTTTTTATAAATTTACTTGTATTTAAATTTATAGCAAACCAAATAAATCTGCTAATGATTAATATTATATTTTTATTTTCATTTTTAAAATGATCAGTCAGTTCTACTGTATGTTAAATATGTGATTTAATTAGTAAAATGCCATTTTACATTACTTTTTAGGGTCTCACTCCTTTTTTAAATCAAAATAATGTAAAATGTTTTCCTGTAATTAAAAAGAACAGATTAGAAATATTAATTAATTTCTGTGGATAAAGCCCCACAGGTAATCTCTGAATTGCAAGGTCCCTGCCCTGATGAAGCTTAAGTATGAAGTAAAATCGGAGACAGACGGCACAGACACTGCCAGTAAACCCTCCATGGAGGCATTGGTGTTGGGTGAGATGGTGACGGTGGAAAGGATGGGAAAGAAGGGAGTAGCCTGTGTAAGGAAGGAGAGCTGGGAATGGCCAGGCATTTTCAGAGAGAGGCCTTGTGAGCTGAGGTCAGGCATTGGTGATGACAACAGATCAGAAATAAGTCACTTGTGGAAATCACTTTTCCTTAGGAAGGAGTGAACAGACATTGATGGTTTTTAGCAGAAGAGTTGCCAACTAAAAGTGACATTCTGAGGTGTAACTTGTCAGTGAAGTTTAGAGCTGAATAGAGTGGACAGAAAAACAGAAACACTTCTTAGAAGAATATCAATAGCTTGGGTATTACTTGAGTATAATGACAGCAAGGTTAAAAGGTAAGGGAGAGAGTTATATGAAAAATTAAAAACTGATTGATTATACTTGTCAGCTGATTCAACAGAAATACAGGTTAGATTTTCTTGGGAGTGGGAAGTGAAGGGGGTAGAGGAATAGCAGATGCTCAAGTACAGAAATGTTGTGTTTAATCTGATGAAGCATCCAATTAGACTAGTGTTGTAGCAGACTAGGGCAGGCTTCTTGAAAGTGGACAAGTTCTGCGAAGGAGAAATTGGTGCTTGTTGTATACCTAACTCTGGCCTTGGATACAGAGAGCTTAGGAAAGTGGACTTGGAATGCCATACGTCTTCCACTGCTATTGTAGTCCCATTGTATTAAAGGCTTTTCTCTGGGAGGCCCTTTTGTTCAAATTATTAGGTAAACTTTCTAGTTATGAAAGTCATTTCAACCTTCATGCTGTCAACTGACACACTTATATTCTGTTAAGTTAAACACTAAGTTGCAGGTTTTCACATTCACTGTAATGGAATGTTCTTTGCAAAGCTTTAACTATGGCCACTTAAATGTCAACATTGTTAACAATATCGTCTCTAAATTAGATACCCACAGGAAAGCTCTTTTAGTTGGAAGACCTTGCATGTTATAATGCCTCCTATATTTGAATGTATTATTAATAAGAGGTAGCTTCCAAAGTATATGTGCTTTTAGCCTCAGAAAGACATGTCCACTATCCTCATAACTGGGTTTAAATTCAGTTTTGTACTTAAAAACTTTATGATTCATTAGGAAAATCACCCCAAAGGTGAATTCATCTAAATTTTTTTTAGGATTTTAGGCCCTTAAAATATCTTTCATCAATCTTAGAACTAACCTAAAGAATGATTTTCAACAATAAATTTGTAAGAAGGTTTTTATCTAAAACTGACATGAAGTATGTATCTGCATTCTGTATCCTTATCAAACATTCTCACTTGCTATTAGCTTCAACCATGAAGAAAAAGGAATTGAACAGTATATCACTATAGATATTTGAACAGCTAGCCCCCAAAGGCAGTTGCTAAAGACAGCCTCAAATTAAAAGTGTAGGACGATTTTCCTTAAAGTGCATGCTTTATTGCATAAGGTTTCACCCATGTGAGATCCATTTCATGATTTAAGTGCTTTACTTTTACTTTAACTTGAGAACCTTTGCAGGATTTTTTGCTAGCCCTTAAAAGTTTGCAGCTTTCCCATGCAGTTCTTCAGTATATCTCCTCCCCCACCAACTCTAATAATTACTGTTATATTCAAGCTATTGTAAATTGAACATGGCATCATTTATTCAGGAAAGCTCTCCTGGCTGTATCACTTTACCCACATTGCTGTCTCTGGCAGGAAAGACTAATTCTATAGCTTTCTAACTTTAAACCTAAAAGAGAAAATCACACAGCCAAGACATATGAAAGTATAGTTTGTCTAACTCAGAAGGCCATGTTGCCTTTAATACCATCCAGCCACCAGTGCTACCTCCTATTACTGGGCTTTTCTTCTGTTTAGAAGAACTGTTTTCACACACTAACCCTTCATGCCAAAATCCAGCCTGTGACTGGCCTCTCTGACAGAATCATGGGCAAAGTTGTAATTATTGCTTAGTTAGGTGTCTGCTCCAGTTGACATACATGAGTCACTTTTGTTCTTTTCCTTTTTGTCACAAGGCGCCTCTAGATTCCTTTTCTCTGATTAAAGTGGGAAGTCTGTCTGAACTGTTCCCACAGTGTCCTCCGTCCAATAAGTTACAAAGGTACTAACACACTAAATAGAAGTGGTACCCTTGGGAAAATTGATTTCTTCTGAGGTTGTCTCTATTCCAATGAATGAAGACTTCTTTGAGGTTACAAATATGTTTAGCAACATCTCCACACAAATGATTGCAGGTTGTTTCATTCAGACTCAAAGGCAAAAGCTTTCCTATCCTGGATATGCATGAGGTGATGAATACACTCTTTTGGAACAAGGAAGCTTTATTTAAAAGACTCTTTGTATTCTGCTGAGTACCCTAATGAGCTACCCAGGGTGGTACATCGATGTGGGAGCACCAGAGAAGGCCGGACCATCTTTTCACTGGTGCTGCTGTCCTTTGTAGGACTGTGCTTGTTGACTTGCCATCCTCATCATTTCCCTGACTGAGGAAAAAAACACGACTTTCATTTTATGGCTCAGACCACCAAAATTGTAGCTTTTATATGTGGCAAACACTAGATAGGAACCTGATCTCTTGACTCCATGCCTTCGAGAGAGTCTCTCCTGGCATCAAGAATTCTGCTTCTTCGAAGACAGATGCAGAAAACACCAGTCCGAAAGCTTGAGGGATATGCTTGTTTGTTAAGTTTGTGATGTTTAATGATCCTCAAACCACTGATGAATCAATTTGGATATAGTCAGTCAGGTTGGATCTATATAAATAAAGTGAAGAATTAAGACACTTATCCTGGCAACTTGGGCCCCAATGCATATTTCAAGATTAATTCAGATAATGTCACAATTCTTCATTTCATGTAACATGTAGATTTGGCTTTAATGGAAATGTTTTCTTATCCTAAAATAGTCATGGACTTAAATTCAGAGTGCATTTCATTTATTCGAGACATAATTTATATACAAATTCATAATATTTTAGTAATATAGAGCCCATGGAGAAATAAAATCCAAAATTAATTCAATTTTTAGATAAATGTGAAATAAGTTTCCTGCTTCAAAAATGCAGATACTGAAGGCTAGATGTGAAATTTTCTCCATATGATTTATGTTATCATTGCCTTGAATTTCTGTTTTCCTTTGTATATGTAATAATGACCTAAACTATACAACTGGCACCATACTCACAGACACTGCTACAACTACAGGGATCCAAGGAATATACATACTCCTTGGATATATATTTGATATAAGATATCTTATACATAAATGATATAGTATGTATATAACTATGTATAATATATTATCTATAATTATATTATAATTACATGTATATAATTAATATATATAAGATATATATCTTATATCTAATAAAAATTTTAGATCACATGAGTACAGATCATTTCTTTTTTGTGGAGTGCCATTTGTGCTAGAATATCAGGAAACACTTCACGATATGATTACAGAAAGAAGTAAGCATGTCACATTCTTTCATTCAGTGGGTAGCCTCAGACAGATGTATACAATTCAAAGCAGAGACAATCCTCAGTCCTTGGACATAACTTTACTCATGAAAAACTAAGAAGCACAGTCTATGCAGCACTTAACCATCCCTTCACTTTTTGCTCACCTCACTTATATAACACTTTTCCTTTAAAATGACATGTTGAGAACTTTTGGCAGAGAGTATAAATGAATTATAAAAGTTGTATACAGGTAAACCCAAAACCCAGTTCTTAAACTTCTCAAAAAAAGAAAACTGCAATTAGGGTTCAACCTTTGACTATTGGTTCACCAATTGTAATAAATGAACTATAATAATGAAAATGTTAATAATAGGACAAAGTAGGGATGAATGAGGGGGGAAAGATGGGAACTCTCTACTTTCTGCATAATTCTTCTATATACATAAAACTATCCTGGAAAATAAAAAAAAGAACACTACCATTTTTATCTCAATATTATCCAATCAGTGTAAATTGAAAGATGTTTTATAATATACACCTAAAACCCATACTTTTTGAGGCAAGAAGACAAAAGCTTTGTTTCATCCAGCCCATTAGCTGCCCCTCAGTATTTTCATTCCATTTGTTTTTCAAAGAAACCTCAGTTATAATTAAACTGGTGCGAGTGAGGGTAGAATGTCACTACCTGAACCCAGACCAATTTGCCTGGACTTCATGTGTAGGAGTACATTATGAAAGATCAAATACCACATTCTGTATTAGTCCTAGTCTTTGGCAAGTATGTGTCCACTATTTAAAATTTGCATTACTAATTTAAACCTTTGCACCTAAAAATGCAGCTTCCAAAGCAAATAAAATTGTGTTTGAGGGTGAAGTAAAAGAAGCAATATCAAAATAGGCTAGAAAGATACCCTGTCGTGTACTCCTGTGTTTGTGACCAAGGTGCTAATTACACTAAAGACAAGAATTAACAGGGAGGAAATAGACAGCAGAGCTTTGAGTGAGGCCTAATTGTATTTGCACAGAGAAAGAGGGGCTAGATGAAAAAAGAAAAGAAACAATGGGTAAAAAGTTTAGTCTCCATTTAGTCTTTATAATTAGTTAAGAAACATTTAAATTAATAATAAAATCTGAGTAATGCAGCATGTGTGGCATATATCACATTTTAAATTAATTCTTGAAATAGTTACTGGTGTCCTACTTTATTTCAATTTTGATAAATTAGCTTACAGTCACTTTTTGATGAGTGTCCCATAAAGTAAAAATTAGTATCTCATCTGCCATTAACAAACTCTTCTTATAGCAAAATAATGTTAGCATATATGTTAACTTATGAGATTTAAAGTAGATATTGAAAGTTGATCCTATTAATTTATGTTTATCTATGGCACTAGAAGGGAAGAAAGAGAAAACAAACTTTATTAGCTTTGTTGTATAGCCGTGCAATTAAAAAAAAAAAACCTCTTGATTGTCTAGGTTTGATATAAAATTCGTCACTCATGTTCATTGTTCTTCATTGAGATGGTGTACTAGTCATCTCTGGTATTTTGGAGTTAAGAGAAAAGGTCTGAGATTATAGGACTGCTTTTAAATGGCTAGCTTTTGTACTAGAATTATGTAAAAATTTACAATCTGCTGATTATACGATTAGGAAGCTACAGTCTCATTGAGCTGCTGTTATGTTTACCATTGGAATCCTTAATGTCTCAAGGCAGACTTTCCCATGATCAAGCACTTTACTTCTAAAAATTTTTCCAATGTGATTTTGCCTGGATTCATGTGTGTGCATGTCAACATATGCAGGCATACATTTAATTTTGAGCATTTAGGGGAAAAAAAACTTGTAAGACCTACTTTGAAAAGCCACGATATTTCAGCCTAGCAGTGAATCCAGCTACTTTTCTCTGTGTTAATTTGTTTATTTTGTATTCTTTCCCATCAGTAGAGGCAATTAAACCAAGCACATGTAATAATCATAGAAGACGCAATAGAAACTAAATAGCGATCATCTCTAAAGCCCAGACAAGTGATCTGGGTACCATAAAGTGAATTTGAGAAGTAATTGGAAGAATCATTGTTTTATTTCTAAGTTTTCTAATTTTTGTCCCTGAAGAAAATATTACAACTCAAGAGTATATATGTACATTTTTGTTAAATTGATGAAAAATAAATCAGAAATGTTTCTTTTGATTTACAACTCTGTCATCACACATGCATGTTCATCAGTACATTGGTATAAAAATATTTCTTTAAAAACTGTTTCATTATCTCTCAAACTCTGCTGTTCTCCTTACCACCCCCTCACCTTTACATTACTTTGTCTATCCTAACAATTAAGTGTATGATTTAATCATATGTATTTAACCTACTTGGCCTTTTTTTAAGGACATTTTTATGTCTCAGAAAACTAAAATGATTCTACTTTGTTTTGACAGAATGACTTACATTTTATTCAAGTGTCTCTTTTTAGGTAATATTCTTAGCAAGGGATTTTATTTACTAAGTGACATTTCTGCTAACCTGGAAAGGAAGATATCCATTCATCAAACACTGCCATTACCCAGCTTTAAAAAGACTTGATTGTACCATGTTAGGGGAACAGTGTCAGATTTTGCATCAAACTTTCTCTCACTGTAATAACAGAGCATAAAAATGAACTAGAAGTGATGAAATGACTACAAAGCAAATTAATGCAATCAAGTCTTTAGTGACAACTCTGTCCATATCTGTTAAATATTTTCAAACTATTCTAAAAAAACACACGCAGAAGGCAAACTAACAGTGAATAGGAACAAAATGGTCAGCAGCGTGTGTCGCATGTTATTTGAATGGAAAGTAATTTATCGCATCTGAAATAAAGGCTGTTTATTCTTGTGTTTCACTGTCTGTAACAATCTTTACCATTTATCTGTGAAAAAGTGAGAAACTGTACCGTCATTAGCATATGAATGCTTGACACATCAAATTGGCTGTACAATAACAGAGGGACATTTGCGGTTGGTGTGTGCACACAGACAAAGCAGCCATTTTGGAAACGCGGGGCCGGGGCGGGCGCCTTAACCCTTGGCTACCGTTCAGGGTCCCACTCCGGGTCTGCACCGGCGCAGCGTGGCAGTCAGCGTCAGGATACCTTTATGACAAAAAAAGTAATCAGGGGCCATTATGCTTATGATAATTATACTGATACATGCACTCTACTAGAAAAACAGAAGCGGCGTGACAAGGAGGGAGTTTGTGGGAGTGCGTGTGGGTGTGAGTGTGTGTGAGCACATGCATGCACGGGGTGGGGGCAGGGAGTGGAGTCTGGCAGTGTGTAGAGGGTACAGAAACCAAACAATGCCTACGTACAGTTTTATTTCATGGCGACAACATAGTGGTCCTTGGGTCAGATGTGTGAAACTATTTCTCAAAGAAGCTGCATACATAATTGAGGCCCTCCGAAGGGTTCCCAGTTGAAGTTGCCAGGCTACATTCATTTCAAAAGGAGAACCATTTGTTATCAAATTTAAATTAACTCTGCACACTGAACTTGAATTTTTAGAGTCCTGCTTACTTACAATTCTTAAAAATGGTTGAGAAAGGGGAAAACGTGCATCTGGAAAATGGAAATAAGGTAGTCACCACAAGAAACTGTAGTGGTTCTCATGCAGGCCTGCAGTGTAACAGTATTTCACAGATTAAATTTTGAAAGATCTATTTGAAATGACTAGAAACAAGTCTGTATTTTCCCATGTAACTTTCATAGATCCAGATTTACTGCAAAATCTTTTCATAGGTGAATCTGTACTTCAGCTAGATTTTTACCTTCATCAGGGTGTAAGCCCATTCCTTCCCTCCTACCCCATAGATTAATTATTCCTTGCTGTGAGATTTAGAGTAGGATAGTTTATAAAGTTGTAGAATATTCACACTGTTTTAATCTAGTGTGTCAATTTCAATTCTTTGGTATAATAGAATACAGCCCCCCTCCCCAATCTACATGGCTTTATGCATTATTTTAAACAAATTCATGCAACTCACTAAGTAAGCTTGTTGGTAATTTTGCCAATTGTTGATAGCTTAATCCAAACAAACAAGCAAGCAAGCAAGCAAACCAACCCAATAAAACGTGTAAAATTACTTGCGTTGGGATCTTCCTACAACTACACAGAGGGAAAACTTTCCAAAAAAGAGCATGCATGTTTCTTCCACGAGATGCACACAGACATAATGACACATTATTCTCTATATCTGACAAGTGTTTAAAGTTTAAGTGAGCTTGATTATCAAAACTTTTCCATGACATATTAGTTGGAAAAGTTAATTAGGAGGCAGACTTCTATTTCTGCTAAGTTTACTACACAGAACAAAATACCACATTCTGAATAATCCATGTCATTTTTCTCTTTTTTGGAACAGAACTTTAAAGGTGTTTTGTTTTGTTTGAACTTTAAAGGTTTTAATTGCCATTGTTTCATCCTTACATGACAGTAATTTACTAAAAATGAACTTTTTTTGTGGTTGAAATGCAATTTTTTACTTTTTAGTCTGAAATGCATGGTAAATTTTGCTTTGAAATAAATAAAAAACAAAAATAAAGCAGCAAAAACATAAAAATGAAATACCATTAAAGGCTGTGATGTTAAATGTAATCTTCTAAAAACCTACCAAAATACCTTCACAGAGCAAAAGGAACATTTTATTGTTCTCTCTATAAATATATTGTGGAGTATTGTTGTAGTTATAGAAAACAGAAACTGATCAATCACTCTAATGATAATTTCTATTAATGATATAAGAACAATTGATATACAATATGAAAGTAGAGAAGAAAGGAAGTCATGCAATTTTAAATTCCTCTAAAATTGTTGAATGAACACACCCCAAAATTGGTTATCTTGGTTATCAGTCTAGCTTTCTTTTCTTGTACTAATGTTATTTTATTATTTATTTATTTATTTATTATTGATTTTAGAGACAGTGAGAAACATTGTTTATTGGGAAGACCTCTAACCAATTGAGCTACCTGGCCAGGGCCGAATATGTGTTATTTTAAAAATCACAGATCATTTGCTTATTTGAATCTTGTTGCAGCCAACAGTAGTACAAGTTAATATGTTCTACCAAGTGCTCTTCGAGAATCCTGTTTACTTACTGGTGGAAGTGATGCCCCATACTTGTGTATCCATGACAACACCACAACATAGGGGAGGAATACTAGATCTTTTTCTTTCTTTTTTGCCACTGCAATATAAGATTAAAAGTAAGAAGCCAAATCTTATTAAATAGCATAACCTTTTCAAAAGACAGAACAAACTGGATAGGAACACATAGGAGTTGCTTGTGGTGACATATTTCTGCTGTGTCAAAGCTTTACCCCATCTATTCACTGACTGTAAGTAGTTCTGAATGGTAGAAAAATTAGAATAGATGAAACTTTGTAAATTCTCTTTAATTTTTTTCATAATTAAGTGATGTGACTTGACTGTGTCAAGACAGAATAATTAACAATATTAGTTTTATATCCAATACTCCTACCAGACTTTTGTCCTTTTTGAATGCTTTAAGTTATTTTTCTTACGTAAAATTTTTTTAGATAAAACTGTTATATACAACAGGGGATTATTAATATACCTGTTTATCAGAAGTGTATTTTTATGTACAGAACAGAAAATTTTGAAAGATAAAACACAAGTTTTTATTTTTCAGCCTTGTTTTTGTTTCTTAAATTATGTTTTATTATTCTTCAGAATTACTTAAAACTTAATAACTATTTCAGTGAGTATAAGTGTTATGTGAAGTAACTGTTTTTTCCCCTTTGATGCCTAGAATTACTCATTTGGTCTTAGCATGATTATATTACATTTGAGGTTCTATTTTGGTATATTTCAAGACATGTTTTTTTCTGGTTTCAAAATTAAAACTTAAACTTAAGTGATTATTAACATTTGTTTCATTTGATCATTTTATCACACATCATAGAAATACACTTGGAGTTAACTATTGTATTGAAATATCTCATCTCATGCCTCTAATCTATTTGGTACCCTCATTATTTTGACATTCAATATTTGGAAATTACTTAGTAGTAGAAAAGCTACTGCAATATGACTGGAAAATTTCTCATCAACATTCACAGCAGAAGGAAGAAATTAAACTTTCAAAAGACAGTAAAAAATAATTCTCTTTTCCTTCCCCTTTCTCTTCTTCCCTTCTCTCTCTCTCTCCCCATCTTTTACTTCTCTCTCAATCTGTGTCTGCTTGTTTCTCTTTTCTGAGGCTCTTAAGCCAATCAACTCACATGCATCATGCTCTAGAGGAACTGTGGCGCACATATGGCAGTGAACTGGTTTGGTAAACATATGTCTTTGCGGGCATTGGATGTCTTGCCAGGAATGAGATATTCCATTTTGGGGAATGAGGGTGGGAAATGCTTAACCACCTACAGATGTTTTGCAGCAAAAGCTAAAGAATTGCAGTCAAAGAGCTGCAAAATGTGTAATTTGGAATTTTTCCAGGGTTCTTATTTTAATAAGAAAAAAGTTAACAGCTTTCCTATTCATCTCTTTTGAGAAAATTTACAGTCGTTTCCCAGTTCTGCCCCATTCTGAGGTAAGGACAAAAGACTGAAACCGAAGCTGTCCATCTGCTCCATAACAGTAATGTTATAATGGGTGCTGTCCATTTTTATGCTATTGCTCATGTGAGCCCAGGGGACTGGAACTATTTAATTCACTGATTTCACAGCTCTGTTGTGTGTCACAAAAGGTTAAAAAAAAATCCAACACACATTTTAGCACCCTGTTTACAAGGACTCCCTGTAAATCTAACTGAAGTAACAGATTCCCACCCTGCCCCCAGGCTAGCCCCCCTATTTTTTCCTTCTAATTTGGTGCATTCAGATAACAGGTAATAAATGGAACTCACACCATTAACTTGTCCTTTACAAAAAGTGGATATTTCAAATCTGCTGTGAATGTTACTTTCAAAAGCTCACAAATTCCAGAAGTAGATTTGAAAGAAAGATGTTTTCCTTTAGGATCTTAAGATTAAACAACTCTGTTTTCCCAGAAGTCCAAGAATTAATGCTCCAGATTAGCAGAGAGTTAATGAAAACCTGCAGAGGAAGACTGACGACTTCTATTCCTCTCCATTGAGCAGGAGGCTGAGCAGTCCCACACGCAGCTGGTGTGTGCTGGTGTTTTGCCAAGGTAGTAATGAATTCTGCACACTCTAGGGCATTTTCCTGGAGAGACCGAGGTGGCCAGGCAATACTCACTTGAGTCCATTCTGGTCTCCTCAGAGCAGCAGCATGGGTTGTGGAAGCTGGCACTCATGTTTGCCACCAGAGAGAGAACGTGGACATGAAGTCAAAAGTGTTTCTATCTGTTCCCATCAAAAAGAGTCTCAATGAGAATGATTCAAAACATCATCTTTTTCCTGCATCCCGTCTGTGACAATATATTTCTCTAATATTTTGGATAGTTAAAATATTTGCCATAGGTAGTACATTCTAGGTGAAATCACTACTTTCATTTTTGTCATTTACCCAACTCACTTTCAACTGTGGTAAGTGAAGATACCTATACTGTATATTCTCTTGAAAACTAGTTTGTGAGTATAAAGGGCAATGGGACTCTCCTTGTATGCCATCTGAAAAATACTACCGTTGAAAAGCTAAATTTCTTCATTTCTTTTTTCAATAATAATAGTAAATATTTACTTTGTGTTCATACATTGCATGCAACTATTTAATGCTGAGTGCATCTTAAAAATATAAATTAGAAATGCTCTCTGACCTTATAGAAATTTTAAAAAATAGTATGTTATCTTAACACTTCTCAAAGTCAATTTGTTCATTTGTTTGTTTATTCATTTATGTATCCATCCAAACATTTCTTGAGAATGTACTGTGTGCTAAGCACTGATTCTGAGAGATGTTATTAGGGGTAACCCAAAAGAGGGGTCTGCTGTAAAGTGAGTGTAGGATGCACTGCCACTGTATTGTCCTTCTGTGTCTTCTAACAAGCATTTTCACACACCTGGCAGGCCTGTTCCTCTTTACTAGATCTGAGAAATCCTTTATTTCTTTGACATTTCCCCATAATTGTTGGAACCTTTTCTTCCAAGCCCCCATTCCAAAACAAAACAAAATAATAACACCTGGAACCCTAGATAACTGAAGGATAAAGTTTGGCAATCATCAGGGAGATATGGAGAAGAGTGACAGTTAGGGCTATTTTTATTGTGTTCATTTCTAATGGTAATTCTAGTTGACTTGTTAACCAGTTTATCATTAACAGAAAAGCTAGCATATTATAATTCTTGAACATTGACTCCTTAAAGAATCAAGATCTAGATCCCCAAGTTAGAAATCTAGAATCCCAGAACTACAGGGCACCTTGGGAGAGAAAGAATAATGTGATGACTAGACCAATTTTTACATATAAATCAACTAATTCTACCAGGTAGATGAAGGTAGAATCTATTTCTTGGAAAAATTGTTATGACGTTTTTCTGCTAAGACATATTCCTTCAACAACATTTTAATCCCTTTTTATAATGCAGAAATGAGTTACATTTTAGAATTTGAGATTGGGTAATAAGTAAAAAAATTCCTAACCAGTCTAACCAATATGTGTAGGTACAGGCTAAGATAATGGTATATCCCCCATTTTTTATTTTTGAATTTGAAAGCTTTGTTTTTATTCTGTAGGAGCTAATGTTGCAATGAAATACGTCTTTTTTGTAGACAGCTACTTAGCTACTTTTTCTGGACCACACAAATTTTTGCTGAGTATAAGTAACAGTTTGGACAGTCAACACAACTTATGATGCTATGCTACAAAGAATACAAAGAAATTAAAATATGTACTTAATAGAGTTTGACTATATTTTACAGATCTCCATCTTTTATGAAGAAAGAAGGGTCCACTGGGGAAGTTTATGAATCTCCAAAGAAGTGAAAAAGGAATCTCATCATAGATCTATCACTATTGTTTTTCTGATATTCTACTGAAAGTGAAGCATTCACCAATTCTCCAAAGGCAATATTTTTTTCATCTCAAATAGATCTTCTTTATAGGCTATATAAATAGAATTAAACTAGTTTATAATGTTTCCATTTTTTCTTGCAGAATAAACTCATTATGGTTAGTCCATTAGGAAATATTAAAGGATTTAATTGTCTATGCATATTAAATATGCTTAAAATATATGAAAATAAACATTTGAAATCGAATAAATATTCTGAAACAACAGAAGTGTGAATGTGAATTTAATACAAATCTATGGGGTTGTGTGGATATACATCACTGCAGCGTACAATATGCACCTCTGTAAATCATGTGGTAATTCTAGCTCAAACAAGGACAAAAATTCATTCTCAGCTAGATATGTGGAATTGCTAACAAATCATAAATGGCAATTTAGGTTATTTAGACAATATCCTTGGATCAAATATCGCATTTATGATAATGAGGGGAAATTTACAACGATTGGCATGATGTCCTCTTGGCCCAGGCATCTATCCTCAAGAGAGAAAGTGCATTTAAACGTGTGTCCTCACACTTTCAGAATAACATATTTCAAATGTGCCTGACTGATAGCTGCCAATTATCAAAAGTTTCTGTGAAATGAAGAATCAGGTTAACAATTTAACACTAATTAGGAGCATAAACAAGACGAATAATCTGGGAAACTTAATCAAATCCCAAAGTCCTGGAGCTGCTGAAGAATTTATCCTTGCCTTAGTTTCAGTTTCTCAAAAGCTTCTGGAAGGATTCTTTTAGATTTTAGATATGATGGCCAGACAATAGTAAAAAGAAAAATTTGAAACCATTTTTGACATCAGGTAAGCACTTTTATACCAACCTATGTTTATTCTCACACAACATCTATGCAAGACTCCCTAATATAGCTTATAAGAAAGGAAGAAAATTGTTAGAATGAAATGGGTCCTATTAAAAAAAAATAAATAAATCCAGGCTTAACTTTATAAGGTATTTTTTTTTTCAAAACAGGTTTCTTTAGTTTGAGTGGGAAAATGAGTGATTAGTTGAATTCTAATTTTCTATGTGTTCTGGGAGAAAAATTGAAGGAAGAAACCTTGAAAAATATGTAGTTGGGGGAATATTGGATTACAAATACAAATAGGTAGTTTTTTCCTAGAAAAACATTAAACCACAGAGACATAAAACTTTGAATGTGTGACTTTTTAAAAAATCATATTTTCTCTCTTCAATTATTCTAAAAAGCAAAATAAAACTAACTTCATGAAGTAAAATGAGCCGATTCCTATCATTCCAGTCTTCTGACACTGAGTTTAATTTAGGAGTCCGAAGTTTCTATTGAGTAGTTCTGGGTCTAGTGTTCCTTTGATTTATATGTTGCTGGATTGGTTTTTGTACTTTTTTAAGCCCATTTTTCCTGCATCTAATTTCCCTGAGTAGAACCCCTATATTCTGCTTGAGGCTACTTAAACACAGTGACAGCCAGGATTCTGTCATTTAACCTGACACTCACATCAGTAGTGTCCCAGCCATGGGATTTTTTGGGGTGACGTCTTTTTGAAGACAAAAATTGTGTCTTGTTTATTTCTGATATCCCAATAAATCCTATGGAACATGGAATATAATGGGTACTCAATGTTTTCTGAATAGATCAAATAAATTTAACAGAGCTTATAGAGTAATTCACTTAAACCTGGGGAAAAGGGGAGGTCTGATGCTCTAAAACAGTGCTGTCCATTAGAAATTCATTCGATGATGGAAAGGTTCTATATCTGCAGAGTGACTAATATGGTGAGCACAAGCCATGTGTGGCTCTTAAATATTTGAAATGTGACTAGTGCAATTGAAGAATTAAATTTTTAATTTCACTAAATTTTTATTGTGAAGTTTTAAATTGAACAGCCATAAGTGACTCGTGGCTACATAGTTTGAGGGTCCCGCTCTTATTGTCCTTCAGTCATGCCCATTTCCATGCAAAGGACATGTCCACTACATCCATGATACCCCTTAGAAACCATGCTTCAGACACCCAGAACTCTGGGATTCCCTTCCTAAACAGTCTGTGCGCCCTTCTGGACCTGTGTGACCTTCCTCCTTGATGCTCCTCCCCAAGGTGGACCTTGCTGCTGGTGTACACACCTTTTATTAAAGAAGTATTCAGGAGAAGCAGTTTGCTACAAGGGGTGGTTGGGTGGAGGCAGTGTGAATAGGGCTTAGACATGCTGCTGGACTGTCCCATATGTATTCATGAGGACCCTTGCTGTGTGGGGAAGGGAACTGGAAGCTGGAAATGAAGCAGGGAAGGGTGTGGCTTTCCCTAAGCTGCCATGCTCCAGAATGCATATTTATCATTTTAGTGATTTCATTACAAAATATAAGCAAGAAATAAATCAGTTCTTAGTACAGCACAGGCAGAATGATTCAATGATCATCCATTCACTCATTCAGTCACCAAATATTTACTGAGCATCTACTGTGCTCTAGTTACTCTTGTTCTAGGCACAAGGGAGGTAGCAGTAAACAAAACAAAGTTCTTGGCCTTTTTGAGGCTTAGTTTCTTGTGAGAAAGATAAAAAGTAAATAAGCAAAATAGGTGTGTGTGTGTGTGTGTGTAAGAAAATGAAAACATCCTGAAAGGACAGAGAATAACAGAGGTGTTTTTAAAAAGTTTGCACAGGGAACACCTTTCTGAAGAAATTACTTTTGAAGAAAGATAAGAAGCAATGAAGTATCTGGAAAACGAGTTTTCCAAGCAAGACAACAGCCAGTGCATTGGCCCCGAGATGTGGATACCTCTGCCGTGTTCCAGAAGTAGCAAGGAGGTCAGTCTGCTTGGAGCACAGTGAAACTGACCAACATGAAGTAGGGGAGGAACCTGAAGTTCAGTCCGTACACTCATAGAAGTGTACAGACTGAATAGACTGTACTAAGGACTTAGCCTTTATTCTGTGTTTGATGCAAAGTCATTGGAAGGTTGCAATCAGAAGTATGATACTTGCATTTAATGTTAACCACTATGGCTGCTTTTTGGAGAAATTGGTGACAGGAGTGCAAGAGTGGAAGCAGGGAGACAATTTTAGTGGCTCCTGCAATAATTCAGGTGGGAAATGTAAGGAATTTGATCTGGGCTGTTAACTGTCTTCATGGCAATAGATGAATTTAGAAGGACACAATGAACTTCTTTCAGTCCTGTCAGTGTAGCGCTGCAGCTGCCTGTGTGACCTCATTTAGAAATAATGTCTCAAAAGTCTAAATTTGAGATCTTTGTGACTGTGAGTCCAGGGGCAAAAGTAAGTTCTACATACCCCTCCCCCAAAGGTCCTGGCACTGGCCATTTTAGCCTCACGGAGTGGTCGTTTCTCAATCACCTACTGTGACAGGTTCCTTGACGTCAGAGGAGCCTGTACTCACGGCATAAAATCACTCGGTGACGCTCTTTTTAGCACTGCTGTTTCCGGCGCCAAAGCCCTATGAATCTTTCACGTGATGACGTGAACCGCTTTTCACTTAGCCACAGGGACAACCTTTCTCTCGAGTTCTCCGTGTCTTCCTGGCCCGTAGCTTCTTCCTCTGCCCGTGCTTTCCATTCAAGGAGGGAAGCTGGGGTCACATTTTGAGGAGGAAGGAGCAGACTAAGCCACTCCTGGCCCACATTTTCCACTACATGGCCTCCTCCAAACAGCCGGCTTAGAGTAGCTTAGAAGCAGAAAGACTTGCCCTCAGTCTTTTCAAACTCTCCTATGACAGACAAGTAAACTACACCAAAAAAAAAAAAAAAAAAAAGGATAAGAGTAGTTTTGTGCATACATTTCTATGCCTTTTCTAAAGGTTTTGTTACATTAATTTTTGTATTTTTTGAATCGCTCACTGTGATGTGAATTTTTTTTCGCTTCCCACTTTTCTCCAAGGACATAATATTATTGCAGGCTTTCTACTAAAAGATAAAATTACTGCTACAAGTAGTGTGAAGTCACAGAGAGATCACATTCCGGATTGAATAGTTTCTGAACAAAGAGGATGCTTTTTAAAGATTCTAGCAAATGTGACTTTTCAAGGGCCAGTGTGGACAGTCTAGACACTAAAATTACCTAGCCCCTCAGCAGATGGGAGGGGCCGTGGCTCTCAGGGAAAGCTTGAACCATACGTAGGGCTGTCTGCTGACAGCTGGAAAGAGCTGACTGGGGTCAAACTTCAGAAACATTAGTTTTCTTTCCTATTACCTTGATTCTCAGTGACTTTCACATATAAAATATATATAAAAAACAAAAAAAAGTTCTCTTTAATCTCATAGTTTTAGTGTTTCAAAGTACTCTCACATTTACTATAGCAAAATATAAGCATCTTGCAAATTGTAGAGGACCATGCAAAAGGAAGTTGTTAGGATTGTTCCTGCCTCATTTTTTTCTCATGAAATCCTAGGAAAGGTAGTTGTTAATACAACCTTCCTCATATGAAGAAGAAATCAGGACAGTTACAGAAAATGTCATTTCCATGTCCTTTTTGTGAGTGATTTGGAGATTGGAGAAAGCCAGTTAAACATTCTTTGTATCAACTCTATTAAAACTATAAAACAGTTTTGATGATAGATCTAGTTGTGAATTGAAAAAGGATGTTGTGAAGCCAGGAGAGAAGTGACATAATCTAATTTGCATTTGCATGGGCACAGTAAAGGCATTATAGAAGAAATAAAAAGTAGAGGCAGAAGAAATGGAGGTTAGTAGGTGGTTGCAATAGTTTGAGAGAAAATGGTGGGTCTGGATGAAGGTGGTAGACATTGAGATGCAGAGAAATAGAGGTATTAAAATATAATTTGAAGACAGAATTCACAGTTCTTGTGCTGGATAGGATGAAGGAACAAATTTAGAACTTTCTGGACATAATTGCATTAATGGTGGTGACACCATGTCCTAAGACACAAAACAAAGGAAGAGATACAGAGGAGGGAAAAGAAGATAGTAAGTTACAGTTTGGATATGTTGGGTTTTAGGTGTCTGAGGGATATATGACAGGAGTCTAGTAAGCAGTTGATATATGAGTCTGGCATATAAGACAAAAAGATCTTAGATGAGAATATAAATTTGGGAATTAGCATATTGATGGTAAGTGGAGAAAATTACATCATTAAATTGTGTGGAGCAGGAGAGGGTGTCTTATCTTGTGAACCAGCTTAAATAATATACAAACCATTTTGTATGTATCTATGTTCATCATTCTGGAGAATGAGTGCATTGCTTTTCTCAGATTAAAAAAAAATGTTGAGAACTGCTGGTATAAAATGAAAAGAGGGCCCGAGACAAACACTGAAGCATCCACATCTGTTAAAAATAGTCTTATAAGGATATTTTGAAGGGATGGCTAAATAGGTGAAAGGAAATCTAGAATCATATAAATCAAAGGGTAACAGTGTTTCAAGGATATTGGTGTTGCCAATGTTGTCAAATACGGCTCAAAGCTCAAATAAAAGGAGGATGAAAAGTGCCCATTGGGTCTGTTTTCAAGGTAGTTACTGTGGCCTTGTCAAGAGCAGTTTAATATGGACTAATAGGAGCAGGAATCTTCATGCTGAGGGGTAAATGAGAGTGAGAAAGGGGACTCTCAAACGTTAAAATAAGAAGTGCCTAGTGCTTAGCTAATTCCAAGATTAATAACCAGGATTCATTTTGTATCTTTCAAAATGGATAAAACAATTTTTTTATCTTTCTTGTATTCTTTTTCCTTTCATATTTCTTGGAAATCCTGCCCATTTTCTCATTATTTAGTGACATTCTGTTTCTTCTCTAAAAGAAAAGTCAGAGAAAAAGTCTATAAACAAAACCTTGTCCTTAGTCCTAAGTGGAAGCCAAAAGCAGTAGAATTTACTTTGGGTACTGAAACGCAAACTTACAGATGTATATTTTCATAGCTACAAGTTAACATGTAAATAATAATTGAATTGAATTCAATTATATTCAGGGAATCACCTGGCTGGACAATGGAGAGAAAATATGTGACTTCAAGAGAGTGTGAGGCTTCCAGTCAAGAGTCTAGAGTATGTCTAAATCACACCCAGACTAGTTATTGTAATTATCAACCAAATGGTTTGCAGAGAGCATGCTGGTAAACCAAAGAATAAGTTGTTTAAGTTTTTATTGTTCAAAAGATTGCTTCGTCATTATAGAGGCAAAAACATTGTTAAAGATAGCTTTTTAAAAATAAAACTATTCAATACAATGGATTACAATGAAAAAATGTGGTTTGTTTCCCTTGACAACACAAAGATTTAAATAGACACTTTTTCTGTGAAGTCTATTATGGCAGAATTTAAAATTCTTTCCTCCCTCCCTCCACATATAACCATCATAGTTCATGAGCACTTCAATGTGCTTGCTCTTGTGTATGTCCATTTCCTGCTACTGCATCTGAAGAATCTTGGGAGCAGGGACTGTACTGTATTCAGCTTTGTATTCCTGATCACTAGCACAATAATTGGGACTTAATAACTCATTGAATAAATAAATTATTTTTGTATTATTTACCCAAATATACCTATCAGTCTCATTTTGAATTTTCATCTGTGCAATAAGAATTAGAATTTTCATATTGTCTTATAACTAGAGATGACCATTTTCCCCATAATACATTTGAAACATTAATAATAAGATAATGGCAAAGAAAGTGTCATGATTCATTTAAAGGCAAAAAACAAAGAAATAGCAGCTAAATAAGACATTAAATGTTGCATATATGTCAAAGAAAAGCAAGAATGCTTTTCCCAAAATTTGGAACATTGATGAGGAAGATTACTATGGCATTAGAATTTTTTTGGCTAAAAAGGAACCTGATGCAGATCAATAGTTATCTTATTTAAAAGAAAGAAGAGAAACATGAGTTGGCGACTCAGTTCTACTGACAGAAGACTCCATTAACTTCAGAGCTGTTACTTGAAATTTTAAGGAGGATTGGAATGCATATGGCTGATGAAGGGAATGAGGGCAGTTTTCTTTGATTGCAGTACTTTCACTTTTTATAGTTTCCCACCTCATTAGGATCACAAGTGGATCCCCTCAGGAATGACTGACTACTACACTAAAAGAAAACATAATTCAACAAAGAATAACATGCATACATACCTTTGGATAAATTCATTGAACTGAACATTTATTTATTTGTCTAACTTTATCTTCAGTTATAATATAAGGACCAATGAGAATTTTCAAAGTGATTCATGTATAATTATCTTTAGCAAATCATAGCATCAGCACGGAAGGATAAAATCTCATTTCCGCATTCTAAAAACCTTAATATGGCAAGTCTTTAATGTAGCAATACGTATTTGGTTAACATTGAAAAACAAACTTTGGATAATATGCACTCAAAAATTCTTGTGGGATTTTAAAATATGAAATAATGGTTTTAATGTTATTATGTAGGATCATCAGGGTATACATTTCTGCAATACTTAAGAGATTTTATTAAAAATTGCCAAGGAATAACAGTGGTCTTTCTTTTATTATCATGTCATCATACATTTATTGAATGCCAGGACCTGATATCATTCCCCTAGTGATAATAAGCAAAGAGGCAACTTTAAAGATATAAATTTTTTTCTATATAAAGCCATGTGAATATGTATCTGCTTATTGGAACTCTGAGTGAAATTTTCTATCTACAACATCTTCCAGGAAGTGTTACAAGAATGTTCGTTTGTGGAATTTTTAATACTTGCTCTTAGATGATATATTAATATGCCAACAATATTTGCAGCTACTGTCTGAACAACTTTTCCTATAGAATTCTTAAAGCAGAATCTGAGAGAATGAGGAGGGTTTTTTTTCCCTGATCTTCTAAACACATCAAAATTAAGTTACTCTAATGAATTTTCCATCCTTAAAATAAACATGCTTAGAAAAAAGCTAACTCATCAAAGATTTGTCTTCCGGTTAAGATGGCAGCATAGGCAGATATGGCTCACCTCCTCTCACAACCACATCAAAATTATAAATAAAATATAGAACAACCATCACTCAGACCCATCAGAATTTGAGTTGAATGGAAGTGTGGCAACTACAGAATTAAAGAAATCACATCCATCCAGACTGGTAGGAGGGGCAAAGATGCAGAACGGCCTATTCCCACATCCAGTGTGGTAGATAAAACTGTGGGAGGGACATCTTGGGAGTGAGGTCTCTCAGACCTAAACTAGGTTCCCCAGTCCAGAATTCCAGTGTCAGGACGGTAAGTCCCCACAACTTTTGGCTGCAAAAACCGGTGGGGACTGAGTCAGTGGAAGAAATTTCTGGAGCCCCAAGCAGTTCCTCTTAAATGACTCACACAACGACTCACCTACTCAGACTCAATCCCTTTGAGCTCAAGCAGTGGGTAGCAGCTTGAAAGTAGCACACAGGGAGGAACTGAAGTGGGTGGCATCAAGGCAAGCAAAGGCCATTGACCTTTTATGAACACTTACCCCACAGAGCTGGCAAGCTGGTGCCATATCTGAGACTCCATCAACCTGGCTAACACTGTTTGACCTGCTTTGGAGATACCCAGAGGCTCTACCTCACCCAGCTTACAGGCCAACCCACGCTGCTTTTCCATATGAATGGCTGGTCTTGGCTCATGCTTCACAACTTCCTAAATCCTCTAAAACAAGCAATAGCTGACCCCAGTGAGCCCCAGGTGTGGCACT